>JARHVA010008577.1:62500-461098 GCA_037957365.1 Torreya grandis | reverse complement strand
TTATTTGGAGACTTATACATGGATAAATGTCATCCAATCAAAATCATAATTCATCCTCCTTTGCTAAGGATTGCTAGCAAACCTTAGGTTCTACTCATGCTAATCTTACTCATTAATTCACTTGATAGTCTCTAAACATCCTTGAGCCACTAAAGAATTACTCAAGCCTACCAATGTTGGCTACCTCATTTTTCCTTACATGGAAAATGGTGTTTTTATCCATGCATATTAAGGATAAAACCACTCTTTTTCTCTCAAAGGCATCATGGAACCAACTTTCCATGGTTTACCTTCCACATGGTAGATGATGGTCCAATATCCATCATTTGGTGTTAAAGGCATTACAATATTCCTTCATATTGATGATCCTACTCCTCTTTTCATTTATTGAGAGATGGATCTCCATGTGAGCTCAATCTATTAGTTTTCATTTTGATTGGGCCTAGATCTTGGGATCTCTAGTTTTAAACAATGAGGAAACCTGATCCTAGATCTAGATGTCATACAACATTTTCTAAAGATGTTAAGACCACCTTTGAAGTTTGAAAAAATCCTTTCATGGAATCTAAACCTCCTAGATTTTTCAATCTCCTATTTTCATTCCACCACTCAACATATGCAATTAAGGGACTGCTCAGATCTATCAACCTTCAATCATTTGTATGCTAGTCTTGGCTCACTCTGTCTAATTTACCTATAATGCCTTATAATGAGTTGATGTGTTCAAAGAATTTTTACTAGTTATAAATTTTCTATTGATAACTCCATGTAGCTGTTCACCATCCTCCATGATACCATTTCAAATTTTCATCCTTGGTGGTGGGCATGTGATTTAGGTATCACTTTATAGTGCACTTATGATTATTATAATGATATTATAAGGTGGATCTTATAACTTGTTGGGGTTATATTTTTTTAAGTGGAGGAGCCTTTTGATTGAGTGAAGAGGGGTAGGATATTTATCTTTTTTCACTAAGTAATTCTTACTTGGTGGGTGATTAAGATATCACTTTTAAGATGGAAATATTTTTATTATTTTTTAATTAAAAATAATCTCCTTTAGTGATCATGTAAAATTAGAGGGGCCATTTTGTTTTGAGGTCATTGGATCATTTTTAAGTAGTGCAACTTTTATTCATGGGGACAATATTAGTGAGGGATAGGTTTTTTGATTATTGGGGGACATCACTTTAAATGGTGTTTATTTTTAAAGGGGCACATTTATTATTTTAAAAATATATCTTCAATATCACTTATCGAAGACAGAGGGTGAGCTCTGGTCTGGTAGGAGGTCAAATCCCCTCACAGATAAAAACAAACTCATTCTTTTTCCTCCTTACCTTCATTTTTTGGAGGTCATTATTATTATGGTTGTACCCTTTTAACCCACATTGTCATCCTTATCATCAAACTTTATACCCATAGATTCATTATCAATAGAGTCTAACATCTTGTTTTGAGTGTGCATTATATTTTTGTGCCACTTTTTGTACTCATAGATGCATTTTCAATAAATCCCAACATCCTACATTTTAGAGCATGTTTTATGCCAATTGTATTTTTTTAGGTTGCACATTGCTCATACTATTGGAGCGGATGCTTCAGGGCCTGCTATTGATGCACACTTTGAATATCCCATTCTAGTTATACCTAAATATATGCCTACTTTTTTTGAGAAACATACCACTTTTTTTTCTATCACATGCTTCAACTTAAGGGCCTTGACAAACATTTATAGGGACTAGCTACCCCTATTCATCTTATTACATGGATTGATAAATGGAATTGGATATTCTGTATGTGTTTCATCTTGACTGGGACATTTTGATAATAGAGCTCATATTTTTTATGCTCCCCCTCTTCATGAAGATGTTGAGCACCATGAGTTCTATTGAATTTTTCACTCCAATTTGAGTAATGTAAGATTATAATTGTCAAACATGATCACCTTGAACACATATTTCACCATCTATATTCATTTGGGATGGATTTTAGATCACTTATGGTGGAATTAATATTATTTTCAAGGATTTTACCAGTATGGATCCTTCATTATTCAGTGTTCTTATCCATACTCAACTCCTTTGTTTTAGGAATAACTCTTTTGTTCTTAATGGCATCTTCTACAAATTGACAACATTATATTGTTTTTTGCATCATTTGATGTTTTTTGTGTATGGGATATTTTATACTCACACTGAGTTATAAAGTTTCCATGGGGGGTTTGGCTGATTTAGCCTTATTTACCTTCATGCATTTGTGTGCTCTATTTTATGCACCTTTACACTCTTTCAGTTGCTTAACTTTCCCATCACGACTAGGGCCATCTTCTTGAGAGATATTTATTTTATATCTTCAAAATATTTTTGACAATTAAAAATATCCTTCAAATTTTGTTGTGGATCTTGATCTCCTTTTAAAGAGTAGTTATTTTGGTGAATATAATGTTGGTGTGTTAATGTTTGAGTAGTAGATTTAACCCACTCATATAGACTTTTTTGCATCACTCCACCTAGTCAACCTTAGGGGGGGGTATGGTGTAGAATCCTGCTTCTTCATATGTCTTGTTCCTTGATAAACATTAGTGAAACACATATTTTAGCAGTAGATTAAATTCATTTGGTGATTTTTTTTGCACTATCGACACCTCTAACAATCTCTTTTTAAGATTTATTCTAGTGAATTCTAGTGTTAGTTGTTTTTTGTGATTGAGCAGTGGATCCATACCACTCATGCAGATTGAGTTCCTTTGTGACCTCTAAGTACATATAGTGAATTTTTATTTGATGGCATTTATTCCATATAGTGCACCTTTTTAGCATTATGTTTGAGTATTGAGCCATTTGCTTTCTTGGGATGCCTTGCAGTATTTTTTTTTGGCTCTCTTAACTTTAGTTATTGTTACTAGTTTTTGGGTACTTTTTGGTGATACATTTCATAATTGGTGACTCTTTTTCCCTAGTGTTTTGAGATCAATATTTTTATAGAGTTATCCTCATATAAATTACTAATTCCTATTTAACTTAGTGGTTATAGTGACTTGACATCCATGTATTTTGGTAAGATGGATTGGTTACCATAAGGACACTTCGTATTTCACTATGATTTACACATCGGTACCTAATCAAGCCTAGTTACTGGGACCCTTTATTCTCTTTGCCTTCTCTTTTTTCATTTCCTATTTTTCTCTTAAGGGAGGGTGCCTGAATAAAGTTTATAAGTTTGATTTGGGAGTTGTTTATTTTATTTTTGGAGATGTTATTTTATTTTGTGCATGCATTTGTTGAGTGCATAATAATAATAGATATTGCTATTATATAGGTTATTCATGCAACTATAATTTGTTTCATTAATAGCCTATCTTTCCTATTTAATAGGCACCCCCATGTATTTTAACTTGGTCACTGTGGAGACCCACACATATGATGTGAATACATTTACTGAGACTTTATTATGCATATTTATTATGTGTGTGCAAAGTTTGTGTTATTGAACTGTGGTAATGGTGTGTAGGAGTGATCCTATGATTGCATGAGTTCAATATGAAATCTAGAATAAAGGGAATCTATACCTATTGATGATATTTTTTCAAAGTAACCTGATGGCGGTCCCAATAATACAATCTTGTGTGGGCACTACTTCAGCCCAATGTGTGAGATAGTTCATGGTGGTAATGATCCACATGTTAATTCATCTTGTAAATGGGTTAATGGGCCCAAAAAAATTAATATAGCATTTCTCAAAGGGTTTATGAGCAAGGATTAGATGAAGAGGGATAACATCCCTTCAATTTGGTTTGCTTATGTGATGATAAATATCACATTGGCACACATAAGCTTTGGCATCTTTGAATAAGGTGGGCCATGACAAGATACATAAGAGAACCTTTCATGTCATTACATCACCAAAATAATGTCATTTAATGACACCCTAATAGACCTATTTAAAGACTTCCACATGTTCATGTTGCATTACACACCTTCATAATACTTCATCTCAACTAAGCTTATATAGGTCTCTGCCAATAAGATGGAGAGGGGAAATGCATATGACAAGTTGTTTCTTCTCCTAGGTGCTAAGATGGTCTAGTTCTGAACTTATTATAAGGAAAGTAGTTATTTCATCTAATTATTTAGGCACATTTATAACTTGAAATAATTGTACATTAGGTAAGTCATCTTTAATTATTTACACTGGTTCACCAGAGTCAATATGTGATAGATGGTTAAGATCAAAATTAACCTTGCCAAGATTCACTACAATAGAGAACTAGAATTCCTAGAAGAGAACAATCCACTAGTAGATTCATCCATGTAACATGGGTTTATTCATAAGGTACTTGAGTGCCTTGTGATCTATAAAAAAGGTGAATAGAGTGGCTAACAAGTATTGGCAAAATTTCTAGAGTGCATACACCATGAATAATGTTTCTCATTTTATAGTAGAGTAATTTCTCTCTACCATTGTTAACTTGTGACTAGCAAAATATATAGGATGGTCAAGATTCCCTTTGTGAGGTTATGGAAGGATGATGCCTAATACCATGCCATAAGCATCAACATATACAGGAAATGGTGTTATCTAGTCTAAGAAGTGGAGGATGGGTGTAGTTACTAATTTCTCCTTCAAGGTCTTGAATCCTCGTTGATGTATTTTAGTCCAAAGAAAGAGGCCATTTTTTTTGAGAAATTATTATAATAGAGTTCCTATGTTAACTATGAATAAAATTATGATAATAGCCTATGTAACTAAGGAAGGCACAAACCTTGTGTTGAGTGGTTGGGGCTGAGTGTTAAATAATAACTATAATATTGGTTGGATCCATGAGTAGTCCATCCTAGTAAATGATGTATCCTAACAAAATCCCAAAAAGTGAGGCAAAGATGCTTTTATTCAAGGTCAAGAAAATCTAAATTTGCCAATAATGCTCAAGCATGAGGCACAAATTAGCACAGTGGTCACAACCCAATCATCTAGATGCACTTGAAGGAAATTGTGGATGAAATCTCTAAAGGCTTTTACCACAATGTGAGAGAAAACTACTGGTGCACTCTTTAAGCCAAATGGCATGGCATTATACATAAAGGACCCCCATTTAGTGGTAAAAGTGGTTTTTACCTTATCTTCTTCATCAATTATTACTTGATGATAGCCTAAAAATCCATTAGTGAAGGTATATATTTCACATCGAATGACACCTAAAATCTTCTCTATGAATAGTGTTGGGAATGGGTCCATGACACACACAACATTGAGTTGTCTATAATCCATGTAAATACATATTTGAGCATATTTATTGATGCTAATTACCATGGGGACAACCCATTAAAATTCATCAATGGGAGTGACAAACTTGGTACACAACATTCCATCAATTTCTTCTTTAATACATGTATTTAGATTAAGATTCATTAGATATGGTCACTTCTTGACTAGTCGAGTGCCCTCAACCAATTTGATATGCATTTTGCCTAATGACTAATGCACTTCTTTCATCTCTATGTAGTTATGTGGTAAAAATGTTTATATACTCCTATATAAGTTCAAATATTTTTACTAATTCTACTTTAAACTAGTAATTTCCTATAGTGGCCATTTTGGGTGTGTCTTCTATGCCAATATTGTGATGAACTATTTGGAGTGGTGCAGAATATGGTTTCTACTCAAAGTATATATTATCTCTAACATCACACTCATTATATTCCATATTCAAGTTTAAGTGGTCAAATTCTAGCTTTGGTGGATTCGTGCTAGTACCCTCATCAACTTGACATTCAATCTTATGCTTACCCTTCTAGATCTAATCATATTCAAATTATGAGTCAGGTTCTAGCTGAGTCTTTACATGAGTATTAGGTTCTTATAAGATGGACAAATCATTCTTAATTACACCATGCATGGTTTGTATTATATATTCTACTAGTGTTTGATCACCTACTACTACTTGATGGATTGTTTTCAAGGATAAATTTAGATATGATTGTCGTGAAGAAAATGTAAAAGTGGTGAGCATATCATGTTTGATGTGTTCCTAGGTATTTGTATCTCTTTGTGTTTCTTGATTTATATACCACACTCTAGCCTAAATGTACATAGTGTCATAAAATTTATGTACCCATAGGATTATGGAGAAAATGTAAAAGTGGTGAGCATATCCTGTTTGATGTGTTCCTAGGTATTTGTTTCTCTTTGTGTTTCTTGATTTATATACCACACTCTAGCCTAAGTGTACCTAGGGACTTAACACCATTATAACAGAGTGTGGCGTGAATTTGATTGTCATGGTGAAAGTGATGATGTATCATGACACTATCTATTCCCATGCCAATGACTTGTATTGATGAATAATACACTAATGAGCAACTATGCCTTAAAGTATAATAGGGAGTGTACACATAGGTTCATCTTCAAAACATAGTAATCATATAATTACTATAAGCACACCTAAACCTTGATCTGGCTATGAAACCTAGTTGCTTGATCCAACTAGAAAGGTGGTGATTTTGCTAGGCATCTACTAATGAGTCAAACATACTTATAAAGCTTAGCTAACTTATATGGATCATTTATTTATCAACCAAATATAACACAACCTCATCCTATTAGGCCATATTATCCACGTGCCCAGTATTTTCAAGCAATGTTGGTGGTATCAGATATGGATTATATGTCTTCTTATTGAAGCATACCATCAAGAGTAAGATCTAGATGTTAATTTATTTGTGCCATGATGTTATAAATCTAATTGAATTCCTCATCAATATCAACTATTTCTATATTAGGGGGCCTTGGTTGGTATTGAGAGTTATAACCATGTGTTGGGTGTAATTCTCAAAGATGATGTAGTGCTTTTTGAAACACAAATCAACATTATTGGAATAACACCAAGGTAGACCCAATAGAGATGGAAAATCATCTAATTTATCTAATTCAATTACATCAAAATCACCTTTGAACATGACACACAAGATGTTGATGATGGCAACATTAAGAACACCTATAGGTATCGCATGAATTTTATTAGACATGATATAATGTGTAGGGAAGGTTACAAAGTGGTAATTCACATCTTCCTCCAAGCATCCTTCATGAGAAAATTGACTTCTACACCGATGTCCACCAATATATATCATATCATCCAACCATCAATGGACGCATTCATAATGACCTCTTTTTCATATTCAAGATTAGTTTGGACATGAGTCCTTTATCATCGTACATGGTTTAAATGACTATCTACCAAAGTCTTGGTAATTTGTTGTCATAGCCATTTCTTAAGGAACATCATGATGTTGTCACTAATTAAAATTTTATAGAGCTCTAAAAATGAATCTTGACCTGAGTCTTTTGAGATAGGTTCTCTTTGCATCTCTGTGTGCATGTTAACATTCTTTGCCTATAAAAACTCAATTTCACCCTATAGTTCACCTATCGAGGCCATCATGTCGTGGAACACTTATTTTAGTTTTTAATCATTAGGGTAGTGTTGAGCATGAGGTTATTCATTTTGAACCTTATTATAGGTGATTTTGAAGCTAGTTGGGAATGTACATGACTTCATGTCTTAATATTGACCTTAGGCCTAGCTAATGGGGTGGTAGGGCATGGTATCCATTGAACACCTAAAGTTTTTATAACATGAATCATTCAAGTGCCCTTATGATTACATTATTTGGTGATAGCCACATATAACTCAGGGCATTCTTCAAGATGGTTCTCATTCTTACAAAAGGCACAAGTTGGGTAAATAAAACAATCACATTGGTAGTGATCTAAAGATCCACACTTGTAATAGGTCCTGGGTGGAAAATGACCACCCCTGCATCCATTACCACATCCTTGACCCTAAAAATATCAACCTCTACCAAACTCTTGATTTATAACAACATAAGTTTGGTGATTTCTTCTTGTGTGTGATTCATGAATCTCAATAATGACTCAATAGTCATTAGAAACATGTGTGTACGCATTACATATTTTAAACTATAGTGACACTTTAGCCTTGGTAGTGTGTTAAAGTAAAGGATAAATCCTGACATCATGATCCTCCTAACATATCTCATAAGACTATTTTATTATGGTGTAAACATTATTTTGTGTGTAGTTATTCCTGTTATGGCCCTCTACTTCATAATCAACACATCATAGACTACTGCATGTGTCATGAGCATTATTATTCATTAGATTATCTAGTTGAGAGGCCATAATAACAATACAATTATCCATAAATGGGTTGATCCCAATATCTATAATTCTCACAAATTTGGCACATAAATCAGCTTATAGTGCCTTGCATGGGTCAATAAAGGTATTTTGGGATAAATCTTGATGAAATGGAAGTAACATCCATCACGGAAACCATTGAGTATGTTGTGATGGGTTAATCTCAAATGACAATTTTGGAATAAGTTTTTTAAAATGTGCATCATATTCATGTACACTCTTAGTGAGATTTTTTTTGATATTCTTGAGGGAAACATTACTCTATTGCTCAAAATCTGGGATGTCAAATTCTTGGAGAAAAATAATTTTTAGTAATTCATAATTCACAATAGCTTATTAAGGGTCAAATTTATAGTACCATTTGTGCACATGATATAATAAAGTAGTGGTAAACTAAGTGGCCTTTCATTCTAAAGACATAATACCCCATGTTTGCCAAATGATTTCACACTTATAAACATGTTCCTTTGCATTTTTGACACCTCAATATTCAAGGAGATGGGGTATCATCTTATAATACACTATAGGTGCACATGGTGGTTTTAGTGGACCCTATTGTGTCATTCCTTTAGTTCCTCCTAAACCCTATGGTAGATGTCCACTAACACCTCTAATGCTGTCACTTGATCCTACTCTAATAAAACCACCACTGGTACTTACTCCCATGTCTCCTACATCAATAGGGGCACTAGAAATAGTGGGAATTGAATAAGGTTGATTTGATATGGTTGGACCTATAATTTTCTCACTATTTATATTAGGTACACTTGGCATTCTAAGGTGAGCCATAGGTCATACTTGTAATGAAAAATTAAATGTTAAAGGTAAATTTATATGTTAAACTTGTACTCCCAAAGGTTCCTCTACCCGATCGACTTCAAATTATTTAAATTCTTCACTGTTAGTATCCCAATTTCTTACAAGAATTCCATAAAACTAAAATGCATGAACATGAATTATGGTGGGGGAATTGGGTCTATCTAGATTGGGTTCTACTATTAGTGCCTATATTATCATGCTATTGAAGGGCATAGACCCATCATTAGGGGGTACTCATTATGCCTTTTTATTCTCCTATGTATTCCCATGATACTTAAAGTATCCTCCCATTGACTCCTAGCTTGCTCCCTCTCATAGCCCTATGCATAACCTCATCATACTTTCACTTCCATAGTTCTTGCTTCCTAACTTCCATGTTGAACTCCCAATATCATACAAATGCATACCCCTTTAATTACCCACTAGTCATATTTCTCATGTGCAAGGAAGTTTAGCCATCCATAGGAAAGCTCTCAAGTCTATAATCAACCATAAGATTTTTAATCTCTATAGGGAACTAATTGAGATACTTCCTACATGAATCTCTTAGAAAGTTAAACTGTGCTTCTTCTAGGTAAAAATAAGTAAAGACTGCGTATTCCAAAATATAAATTTAAGTGGTCTAAGTAGTTTGTAACTTGGCCAAGGCTATCCGTAGTTCTACTGATAAGGAAGCCTTCTGCCCATAATTTCTTAAATGGTTTATAAACATGCTAAAAGATAATCATGTAAGTGCATGACTAATTATATAAATAATTCTTCATACTTAGTATCATATAGATGTTACTCTACCCATGTACATGTATAAATTCTTAGTTCAAGATACTGGTGTGCAAATTTTTCTTCTACTATACCAATCTAGTGCTTGACATTATCCAAAGAAAATCATTCAACCATTTTCTTACCTTCATGCTAATAAGTACAATGGGTCCTAAAAATAGAAACAAAATATTGGTGTCTTTTCCTTTGGTTTAGCATGACTTATCCTAGTCACACACCTAAGAGAATAAGAAGTCCAATGAGCTAGCATGCTGGCATATCATGCAATAAATGATCTCATGCGCTCAACCAAAGCATGCAACTTAAGATTGGTTCCTGTCAGTTCTATCATGAGGTGGTGTATGCATTGACCTCACTATACTAAGGTGATTAAATAAACACATAGTTATAACCATAAATATCATAGTATAACTAGTCCTAATAATTTGCTCATTCCATACCTAAACTAAACATCATAGAAAAAGATAGGTACAAATCGAGAAAAAGAGTAGTGGTACCATTGTTTCCATAATAAGATTACAAAATTATTTAACAACACATGTATTCTATTCCTTCAAATATTATGGAATGCCATACACATGTCAGATTGCACTTAGGATTATGACTAAGCTCAAGATTATAATTATAAGATTACCATTATACCAACAACAATAATTATTCTAAGGTTAGGGGGTATTTATACATGGTTTTAACCCAATCATTCTATTACAATATTAATGTTAATAATGATGACTTAGTGATGAAAATTTAAAATAATGAGTCATGGGATGATATTACAATGAATTCCTATTGATTCAAGCGTAACTTCCCCTATATACCCTTTATATGTTGGATATTCATTTTTGTGTTTCTATATTCTCATAGGTTGGTAGTAGATTTGTGCTTGACTATTCTCTTCAATGCTCATAAAAATTATTTCATAATTATTTACACTTTAGACACCCTTGTCCAAGTCATACGTTATTTTTAGAGTCTTACATCCTTGGCTTCTCCATGTTTTTTTCATCTTTGTTCCTTGTGACTTGTTTATCCCATGCCTAGGCCTTCTGTGTCTTATCTTTCTCATGCCTAGGTTTAATTATGCACTTATATCTCCCATGTTGTTTTCAAAAATTACATAGAATAAATGAATACAAAATTTTAGGTTCCAACAAAAGCATACTCAAGTGTATGTCTTACCAACTATGGGATCCTATCCCATTTCCTCTAAAACCCAAAGTTGAAATTAGACATATACTCATGTGGTGCCCTCTTGATGGTTGTCAATTTCTCAAAAATGGACAAATGATCTAATTTATCTTCAAATTACTTACACAAATCCTCCTCAAGCTCATCCAATATGCTGATGGAATTTATCCTAAAACACCTGTACCATTATAATACCTTACCCTTGAAGGAGGTAGTTAACAATTTGATGATCACATTTTCTTAGACAACATGTGTATACACATAATATTTTCAAAATTTTATCAATTACTAATGCTCTTTATCTTTTAGGTACCTGTTGAGTCTCAATCTCTTTGAGTGCATGACCTAAGGGGTACACCAAGAAAGGGATGGGTAGACCATTGGTGATTTGCATGATTGTTATCCCTTTTTCCGCTTGATATCTACACACTTGTCTCTTAAAAACCATTCCACTAAGCTTTACCTCCTATTTTTCATCCTCCTCTAGTATTTCACCACCTTCATTAGCCCTTTCCCTAACCTAAACCCCTTTTTGGTAGTTTACATAACTATGTCAGTGACATTAACCTTATATTGTTATTTACAAAAGCTTACAAATAACTATGTTAGTCATGACTGATATAGTTCATAACCTAATTAGTTTTTGCCAATTTCAATACTAGGTCAACTGAGTCAACATTATCGGCCTAAATTTTTGGAAGGGTTTAGGGTTAGTTATACCTATATAAACACATTAATTTCACCATTTCTAATTGAAGAGGAGAATAAGTAAGATATATTGTGCATCTTCTTATACACCATTCTACTTGAGGAACAAGCGTAGGGTTTCATACTTTGTTTAGAGATATAGATCTTGTCTTATGGAGAAGTCTTTTGTATGTAATAATGGGTTGTGTAGCCTAGAGTTGATTTATCCTTGTCATCCTTACATACCATAACAACCTAGTGCAAAACACCTTGGGTGAGGGAGAGATTGAGGCTCAATGGGTTTGTCTTCAATGGTAAGTATTCCTAACTTTGTTCCTCCTTTGTAAGAGTAGATAGATATGCATTTGCACTTATCTTAAATGCATTAGGATTCCATATACATTGACATGAGTATATGTATCCTACTCATGTTTAATTTTTATGTTTATTACCCCCACGTTGTGCCATAAGCTTTTCTAAGCACTATATTAGATTTTTCTTTACTTATTAATTTAGTGAAGATGAAAACATAGGACCTAGTTAGGGTTATTACATTGTTTTACTTGACTGGAGGGTTTGGAACCCTCCTTAGTGATATTATTATGGTAAGAGATCTATTGGCTAGGTCTAATAGATGCATATTGGTCATGACCCTGATTATCTAATATATCCCTAATGAGAAGTGTAAGCAAAATCTATCTTCTCTGAGCTATGATTGATTTGTTTATCTTCTAGATTTCCCATTACATATAGAGAATTGTTTTAGTAGTCTGCCTTCTTAGTGTAAATGCAAGTATGTTTGTGGAGTTATATTTAGTTTATCACTTTTAATAATATATATTAATGTTATGTTTTCTTATTCCATTTTCACCCCCAATAGTGATTAGTCTAGTGTAGAGTGTGAGCCTAAAAGATAGATGAAGGGAGTTAGACCATAATCTAGAGATCTATCTCTTATAGTAGCTTGTCTATATATAGATATAGTTTCATGTTATCCCAAATTTGAGAAGGTCTAATTGAATTCTCTAGGGTGAAAAATTTGGGCTAAAATAATACCTATGGATATAAATATATGTTGGGTTATTTTATCCTTAGTTTTATTTTACTAAGTATTAGTTGTGTGACCAAAGGAAATGAGGAAGCCAATGAGCTAGCACACTGACATATCATGTGAGTATTAACCTCATGCACTCACCTAAAGCACACAACCAAGACCAGTTCTCATCGATTATACTAGGGTGATAGATAAAATTAACTCTCTATCTATATTTAGGCATTTGGGTTAGTTACATTCATTTCTAATTAATACAAACATTGTTTCATGCTTAACTATGTTATTTGATCCATATATTTCACATACTTCTAATTAGCACCATAGTAATAGAATAACACATTTTAGAATTTGAAAATAAAAATAGTGATTTCATTAATTTCATTTGAGGAATATTACAAACACAATTCAATAACATTTTATCTTTAGTATTTTATTTTTGTTTGTCCATTTTCTAAATAAAACTAAGGGGTATTTATACATAATCCAACTCCTCTCCTTAGGTTACATTTTTAATACAATAGTGATGAGTAGCCAATGACTATTTTAGAAAAAGATGTTATGGTGAACCATTATAATAAAATAATTTTAACTTAGACCTAATGACTCCTATATATTCTCTATATCCTATATATCTATGCTCATGATACTATTATTTTGCAAACCAGTTCTATATTTGTGCTTGATTAGTCTCCTCTGATGCTTCTGTGAGATGCTTCATAACCATCTCTACTTCTTGTATCCTTATCCAAGTCTTGAACTTTTGTTTGAGTATTATTTCTTTTGTTTCTCCTTGTTTTCTATATCCTTGTCTCTTGCAACTCACTCTTTTATACCAAAGTCCTCTACACATTTTTCTTGCACGTCTATTCCATGCCTTTATCTTTCGAACCAAGATCCTCTATGCCATTATCATGACCTTTCTCTTATGTGATATGGATTCAAAACCCTTAGAACATAGAAATAAGAAAATTGGGTTCTAACATCACCCACACTAAATTGATAGTAATTCTCAAACTATGTTTAAGATTCCTCAGATAATAAAAATTATGTTCCCATTTGGTATACTTGGTGTTTGATCTCCTCCCATTGGTTGAATGCAATATAAACATTGGAGGTAATAACCTCCACATAGCCACTTATTTTATTCCTTTAATCATGATGCTCTAGAAAATAATCTACTCAAGTTGTCAAATATTCATTCCTATTATTTGTAACCTTATGTGCATCCTCAAATGGCCCGAATTCCACCAAAACTTACCCTTAAAGTACTAAAAAATAACATTTAGTTATTAGAGATGGGTGATTATTTATTTATCTAGTTTCTCCATGTATTAGAACACCTTGGCACATTATGATCTATCTTTTATAGCTAGCAAATCACCAGCCAACTATTGGTTTTATTACTCCTCAGGTTGAAGTTGTGCTTCTAATATTTTGTTTGGTCATCTCAGGTTTACAAAAATATGATCGGTAATGGGAATAGTAGCACCTAATTTGGTCAAAATGTTTGAAAATGTCTATGACCTCCATGAATTACTTTATTTCCCACATATATTCCTACTAGGGGTTCAAGTGGTTCTTGCATTTCTTGAGTAGAAGGTCCACTAGTGTCTCTAATTTATTAATGGTTTTGCTAGTGACAGGAATCCCATCAATAAGTGTTAGAATGATTTTAAATATTGTATGAAAAAGGGATAGTATCCTTAGTTAATATTCCTTAGATGCATCATACTGGCACTTCAGTCCATCTATTTAATCTTTAAGTTATCACCTTTTATCATGTTCTTGTTCGTACATCTAGACAACCTCATGATGTTTGTGGTGAAGTTGGCCAACATCATTGCTATGGAGAATATTCTTCTTAGTGACCTCTAAGGAAAATTTTATTAGGGTTGAACCTAATTAAGATGTATAAAATTTAAGGGGATCCACCCATAATACGTCTAAAATATTTTCCCCATCTGGGCTTAAATATTTTCTCACCTTAGGAAGATCAAAATGACTTTCATTATTATATATGTCCATAGCAAGACATTTTACATTGATTTTAAATGGTGGATTAATTTTAAATAAAATAACCCCAAATATAAAATTTTTCATTTGGGATTCCTTGCTAGAATATGGAATTAACAAGAAGGTCATCATTACCCTCATTTGTTTAATGTATTTCTTCTACTTATTTCATAGGCTACTTTCCCTTGTAAGGATCACACTCTAGGTCTACAAGTTCAAAACTCTTTTTCCATTAATCACTCATGTTGTTGCCTTGATAATATATAATATGGGATACCCCTCTTATTAATTCTTCTTTAAAAGGTTTTAGACTCTCAATGTCCATCTATCGATCCTCAGAAGCATGTTGTTATTTATTAGGATCAGGGGTGTGTTAAGAAATGTTGTCATTGATGTCAAGTTACATCTAGTGAAGATGTATGGTGAGTGGTATTTGAGATAATTTTAAGGCAACAAAATGATTCTTCTATTGGTTGATGTCAAGTTTAACATCGTGATTCAGGTTAACTTGAACTTAGTATGTCAAAAAGAGGTTTGATGATCAAGTAAGTAGTAAAGCATGGTTATGAGGCTCTAGGTCTACATGAGGTCATGAAAGCATGTTGATCAGAAAGATATTTTATTAGTGGTGTGATAAAGTTTTTTGGTGAGTACACATTAACCATTTTTGAGTGCTAATCCTTGAGTACAAGGTGTCTTGAGAAGCCTAGTCATAACAAACATAGTCATATCATGAGCATGTGCATGGTGAGAATGAAGAGGTATGTACAAAGGTATGACATCACTTAAATAACATGTAGGGAATTTGATCAAGGTTTATAAGTATCAAGGAGTGTTTCAAGGTCATTTGTCATGTTTTTATTGTTTGAGAAGCCAAGTCATATCACTAGTCATAGAATGAAGAGACCTTATGATTAGATATGAGTATGATGGCTTGGTGAGGTGAGTACACACATGCATGAGTGGATTTATGAGGATGATTGAGCATGTATGTGAGGCATTGGATCACTCATGTGAGTATTAAGGTGAGCATATAGGGGTAGGACCTTTAGATCAAGTTTGCACCTAGACCACTCCTAGACCCTGCTTGGCCTAATGAGGCATCATGATCTGTTGTCAAGACACATGAAATATGTATAGAAGTGGTTGATCATGGTAATAGGTTTTATGACATGTATATTAGGTGTTGAGAGCTTCAATAGTGGTTAGAAGGATATTTTTAAGGACTAGAATAAAAAAGAGAGAGATGGTGGCCAAATGAGGTATGCAATTCAGATTTCAAGATAAGAATGAGAATATGAGAATTTTTAATGGTATGATAGATTTTCCTAGGTGTTTTGACCAAGTATAAGGTCAAATTTTGAAGTTTTAGGTTTGAAAAAATGTTTTAAGGTCTCTCAAGTGCATAAAATGAAAGATTCTCAACTTGAGAAGGTCTTTCAAGTGTTCATTGGCATGCGTAACCTCTACATGGGAACCCAATATATTCATGGTGGATAGGGAAGTGTACTATATCAAAGTCATAGTAATTAGTTTTTAGAATGAGAGGTTAAGAATTATGAATGATTGCTAATAGTGGAAGATGGTTTAAACCCTCAAAGAACTCTAATAATAACTTGATATGAAGGAAGTTATTATAAAGTGATCATACTAGATTAGTATGTATAGTTTAGTGATAGGAGGTTTTAGTCAAATCTCCTAGTTATATCTAGGTGTGATTGAGTCTTTAGGTGTGTGAGTGGACCCCATAAGAAAGGCCTTGTTTCTTGAAGATTTATTATAGTAATCAAATTTGACCAAGTCAAAGTTACTAAATAAATGGAGGACAAATTTTGAGACTTGTAGTTTGTGTCCATGAAGGGTTTTGGGCAGGTTATAGCCATCAACCATGCTAAACCGGTCATCTAGGACAACCTTTCACTAACAAGCCTAATGGTGCAAATAGTGAGGAATTGAAGCATAAGTGAGAAGATGATTAGGGATGTGTTATCATGGAATAGGGATGAATGAAAGTGAGTGGAGATGTTTTTAAATAATTTTAATACATTTTAATGTTGTATAAATTTTTTGGAGATCATTATATATATCAAGAAGTTGCTCACAAGTTGACTTGTTTGGCTCAATGAGGTTATGAGATTGGTCTACAAGACCAATATTTACATTTTATAAAATTATATTTATATCTAATAATGGTCTAATTATCTCATAGGATCATTTACATGCATCATAAGTCATTGAGTATGTCTACACAGGTGTTGAAGGTTTAAATCATCAGACTGTGTTTTAAGGTAATTTAGTAGTTCTGGGTAAGAAAGTTACAATTATGGGTTTGAGACTGTATGACCTAATTTGAAGCATATAATTTACATTATGTTGATATTTGGGACTTTTATGTCATATAAATTCTTTGTATAAGGTTTGGTAGTTAGTGAAAGTAGTGAAAATGTTGAAGCCAAAATGGCTTGACTAGCTGAGTGAGGTTTATGAGAGAGAAGGTCAACAAATTGATTTGCAAGACCAATAATTACCATTAGATATTATGATATTTTTGTTTTATTTTGTTATGAGTATGTTTTAATATCATATTCATGCATTGGAAGACCTTGAGTATGTTATTTTAGGTGTCATAAGTTCAAGTTTCCATGACTGTGTTTTGAGGCTAGTTGGTAGTTCACAGTGAGCATTTTGCAAGAGAAGAGTTTGAGCCTGTATACCATAAGTTGAAATTTATGATGACCCTAAGGTCATGATGTTTTTAAATGTGTGATTTATTTCCATTGTTGTTTATCTTATTTGTATTTTATCTTTAGTAATTCAAGACAAACTTTTAGGGTATGCATAGGCCTAATTGTGAACAATACAAATGATGTGCTTCAAGTCATGATTAAAATTAAAAGATTTTATAGAGCCTAGATTAATCATAAGCAATGAATTCCATTCTATGTGGCCTATTAGAGACAAAATTTATGAAGGTGATGCATTGTGAGTTAGGTAAGATGATATGGGAAAAATTGAAGACTATCTATAAAGGAGACACCAAGGTGAAGATGGCCAAGTTGCAGACCCACAAGAGATAATTTGAAAGTCTAAAGATGAAACCATTATATCCTACCTATTTAAGGTTGATGAAGTTGTTAATGTCATTAGAGGATTTTTAGAATAAGTGAAAGAGTATACATTTGTTTAAAAGGTATTGAGATCACTAACTCCTAAGTTTGATTCTAAGGCGTCTATGGTATAAAAGATGTAAGATTTAGACAAACTAGAAATGGATGGTCTTCATAGCATCTTGACTATCTATGAGATGAGAATAAATGAAAGTCTCACAATAATGAAACAAAATTAAAAGATGAGAAGAAGTCAAAATCCAAAAAGGTCAAGAATGAGGAATGCTTAGATGTTGATGATGATCAATTAATAGCCATGTTTGCAAGGAAATTGAGGTTTGGCTTTGGTAAGTATAAGGGTAAATTACCATTCAAATGTTTCAATTATGGAAGGATTGGTCACTTTTCATCCAAGTGTCCTAACAAAGATAAGACTGACCATGATGAATAACATGATGAACATCATGGAGATGATAATAAGGCCTATAATCCTAATAAAAACAAAGAGTTTAGGAATTATGTAGGAAAGGGTCATTCAAGAATAAGAGAAGTTTCTATACCAAAGAAGATAACACATCTGATGTAAGTGACATAAGCAAATCTAATAGTGATGATGATAATAATGAACATGAACATGATAATAATGAAACCTTATTCATGGATATAGAAACAAACAATGAGAGTTGATAAAATGAGAAAGGCCTTTTGGTTGATAAAGAATCAAATGAAGAAGAAGCTAAAGTGAACCTTGAGGTAGAATTGGTGAGTGCTCTAGAGGAGTTGAAGTTCCAAAGCAAGAATAATCATCAACTAAGATCATTAGTTAAGGACTATAAAGAGTAGATTGGTTTGTTTGAGAGATTGAGTAACACATCCAAGGAGTATGATGATATCATCAATCAAATTGAAGTGCAAATGGAAATAGTCACTACAAGCCTAAATGCTAAAGAGGAAGAATGCACCAAGTATGGAACTAAAGTGGAATCCTTAAAATCTGAGTTGGATCAATAATATAGAAAGATGAAGACCTATGAGAGGTTTAAAAAGATAACTGAGGCTCTAGATGACGTCTTGAGTAATCAAAAGTCTATAATTGATAAGACTAGTCTTGGTTTCAAAGAAGACCAAAAGGAGGTAGCTCAAGTCAAGGAGAAGGCTAATGAAGACAAGAAGATCAACATGAAAAGACCAATCAGATAGCCTAATACAATGAGGTATGCTAATTAATTTAATGGTTACTATTATACATGTAATCAGTTTGGTCATAGAGAAAGAGAGTGTAGAAGACACTCTAAAAATATGTATGCATGGGATTATGAAAGGAATCAACAGTCAAGAGGTATGCATAAGGTTGTTTGCTACAACTGTCATAGTGTGGGACACATTTAAAGATTATGTCCTAATAGAGGTATAAGGTCATAAATTCAAAAAAATATGTTTGAAGCCCTTAGAGTGCAAGAGAGAAGGAAAATGAATGTGTAGAAACTAAATACAATCAAGGTTAGTCATGATCAATCTACAAGATCAAATGGACTATTTGCTATGGTAAAACATACTTCAGTTGAGAAATTAAGTCAAGAATGTCTATTGTCAACTCATATTGATGATCAAATGGTTGATGAAGAGGTCAATCCTATATTTCCAATCAATTCTAAGAGGATACTGAAGGATATTTGGTCTTGTGAGAACATGGAGATCTGGGAATTTCCTGAGTTTGTGTTGTTTTAGTGCCCTATAGAAAGGGGTGACTCCATTAGGCTTCATGGAGACACTCTTCAATTAGAAAACACATGGTGGATGTTTGGATAAAGGGGGATATATTTAGGTTATTGACTAAGCTTAATCTATGTTGAAAAGTAGTATTGTAATCTGAGTTCATTTGAATGAGTTATGCATAGAGTAAGGGGGAGCATGTTCTTGTAATGCTTCATAAAGAGGTTTGATGATCAAGTAAGAATTAAAGCATGGTTATGAGGATCTAGGTCTAAATGAGGTCATTTTTATTATAAAGATATTTTTTTAGTGGTGTGATAATGTTGTTTGGTGAGTACAAGGTAAGCATGTTTGAGTGCTAATCCTTGAGTACAAGGCATCTTGAGAAGCCTAGTCATAACAAGCATAGTCATGTGCATGGTGAGTATAAAGAGATATGTGCAGAGGTATGACATAATTTAAAAAGCATGTAAGTCATGTGAGTAATGTGCAAAAGCATTAAAGAGTGTTTCAAGATCAGTTATCAAGTTCCAAGTGTTTGAGAAGCCTAGTCATAACACTAGTCATATCATGAAGAGACCTTGTGTGAGGTATGAGTATGATGGCTTAGTGAGATAAGTACACATAGGTATAAATATATGTATGAGGATAATTGAGCATGTATGTGAGGAATTGGATCACTCATGTAAGTCTCAAGGTGAGATTATAGGCATAGGACCTATAAATCAAGTCTACACCTAGACCACTCTTAGACCCTACCTGGCCTAATGAGGCATCATGATCTATTGTCAAGACACATGAAAGATGTATGGTAGTGATTGATCATGGTAAAAGTTTTCATGAAATGTAAATGAGGTGTTGAGAGCTTAGACAATGGTTAGAAGGACAATTTAAAGGACTAATGTGGTTTGTAGGTCAAAGACTATAAGAGTAAAGAGAGAGATGGTAGCCAAATGAGGTATGAGATTCAAATTTCAAGATAAGAATGATCATGTGAGCATTTTCAGTGGTATGATATATTTTCATAAGTGTGTTGACCAAGTATAAGGTCAAATTTTGAAGATTTAGGTTTGAAAAAGTGTTTTGAGGTCTCTCAAGTGCATAAAATGAAGGGTTCTCAACCTAAGAAGGACTTTAAAGTGTTCATTGGCATGTGTAAACTCTACATGGGAACATAATATAGTCATGGTGGTTGGGGAAGGGTCCTATCTCAATGTTCCAGGCATTAGTTTTTGTAATGATGGGCTAATTTTTATGAATGATTGCTATAGTGGAAGATGGTTTAAACCCTCAAAGAACCTTAATAGTGACCCAATATGAAATAAATTATTTTAAAATGCTCATAATGGATTTTCATGGATAGATAAGTGATTAAAGGTTTTATTAAACTCTCCCAGGAACCTCCATATCTGATTGGTTTGTCGGGTGTGTGAGTATACCCTACAAAAAAGTGTTAATTTATCAAGAATTTATTATAACAATCAGAGTTGACTAAGTCAAAGTTGCTAAATAGATGGAGGAAAAATTTTGAGACTTGTATTTTGTGTTCATGGTGGTTTATGGATAGGTTCTATCCCTTAGGTGTGCTAAACCGGTCATCCAAGCTGACCAATTGCTAATAGGCCTAATGGTGGAAACAATGAAAAACCTAGACAGAAGTGAGAAGATGACTAGGTATGAGTTATCATGGAATAGGGATAAATCCAAGTGCATGGATAAATTATTCAATACTTTTAAGACATGTTAATGTTGGATATAAGTTTTGGAGGTTAGTGGATATGATGAAAATGCTACTCATAAGTTGGCATGTCTAGTTCAGATGAGACAGTGAGGTACAAGATTATGATATTGGTCTGCAAGACCAATATTGCCATTTGACCATATTATATTTATATATGACAATGATCTAATTATATAATAATATCATGAAAATTCCTCAAGATTCCCTATAAATGGTAATATAGGTGTTGAAATTCAAAATCACCATGCCTAGTCTTTAAGGCAAACTAGTAACTCTGGGTAAGCAAGTTGTAATGATGAGTTTGAAACTTTATGCCATGATTTGAAGCATCTAATATACATGATATTTTTTAGAATTCATATGTATTATTCATGATTTATATAATTTTTGGTAGTAATTAAAAGTAGTGAAAATTTTGAATCTAAAATGGCTTGATTGGTTGAGTAAGGTCTATGAAAGAGAAGGTCAACAAATTGATTTTCAAGACCAATAATTGCCAATAGATCTTATAATACTTTTGTTGGAGGTTGTTTTTATGATGTTTTAGGATCATGTTAATACATTGGAATTCATTGAGTATGTTCTTTTAGGTGTCATAATTTCAAGTTTCCATGACTGTGTTTTGAGACTAGTTGGTAGTTCAGAGTGAGTATCTTGCAGAGAAGAGTTTGAGCATGTATACCATGAGTTAAAGTCTATAATGAATTTTATGATGACCCAAAGGTCATGAGGTTTCTAAATATGTGATTTATTTCCATGGTTGTTTATCTAATTTGGTGTTCCTAGAATTTTATACTTCAAATTTTGGGATACCCCTTATTTGAATTTGTTTTTTGCATCCTTGTCTTATGTAAGTTAGTTGTATTTGTTGAATCAGTCCCCTGAAGAAAGAACTTAGTTTCCATTTATTTTTGTCTTTGTTTTTCTCCAATTTTCTCATAATTCCTTTTATAAGATCAAAAATATTTGCTCAAGACCCATAAATGAAATCCATCTACTCATCCCCTTCAACATATCAAATAAGTTAGAGTGCCTTAGCTCATTTAAAATGCAAATCAGGTTCTCTATATTGCTTTACTTGCATAAAAATAAGTAAAGATAACTTGTAAACCTAGATTACACCCTAAAGTGTAAATCAAACTTCTTGAGTCACTTATGAGCTAAGTAGTCCTACAAACCTGTCGACCATAACAAGGACCTAATCGGGTTTTCAAAATAACTTAACTTATTAAAATTTATAAGATAAATCAACTTGGGTTTAAGAACCTAAATTACTAATTGACTTAGACCTAATTGGGTTTATGAGGGTGCTCCAATAAAAAGGCTAATATAAGATGAGTAGTTTGTGAAACTCAATTTACTAAAATGGTTTATGTGGCTTCCCATGCACATCATTAATACATTGTTTTTTATATAAATTTAGGAAATTACACCTCATTTCCACCTCATTTCTATGTCATTCAACCAAGAAATTGCACTTTCAAACCCTAAGCCATGTGTTTTCACCCTCTAGAGCATATTTAAGCATTTTCCCCTTTGACCCATTTATGTTCAAGGTATGTTGATTTCACTTTTATTTGTCTTTTTTGTAGTACTTTATTCTTTCAAATATTTCCCAATGTTTCCATGAGTTTCTCTTTCTATGGGTTATCTTCTTGCTCATTCTGGTCTTAATTTTCCCTAATATGTTCAAATGTTTTAAATAGAATTCTTGTTCTCATCATTGTAAAAGAACATTTTTCATTTTGAGAGTCTGCTCAAGGAATCCCTAAAATTTTGGTCTGATCAAGAAACACTAATTTTTCAAATTTCCCTAACTAATCAGGTTTACCGGTTTCTCTTACTTGCTTAGGTTTTCACCACTTAATAACTTATGTTGAAAAACCTAATTCTCAAAGGCACTAGTCATTTGATTTTTCTAACACTGCTTACTTTAGATTTATTATCCTAAGTAACTAACCTAGGAAACCTTGAACTACAATGAAGCTTACCCCTTCAGGTTTTCTCCCTCCTTCTATTTACTTTGGGTTTCTAACCTAAGTAGCTAGTCTTCAAAAACCTAAAGTTTTGAGTCATGGTAAACCCAAAGTTTTGAGTCATGGTAAACCTGAGGTTTTGAGTCATGGTAAACCTGAAGTCTTTGATAACTTAAAACTTGAACTTGCTTCTATAATCTTATTGACCTACTTGGGTTTCTGAAGTCCTATTACTTAGAAGAATTATACTTAGTTTTTTAAGACTTCCCATTACTCAAAGGTTAAAAGTTGTTTAGAGGTAATTCAAAGAGTTAACTCTTTTCTCATATTTCAAATCTAGTGGAAGTTTTTAATTAACATCACAACAAGTTCTTCAGAGTAGGTCAGCCAATGTCTAGGTCAAAAAGCTTGGAAAGATCAAAAGAAGAGGTAGTTGAAGTATCAGAGCAGACACCGTTGATTGAAGAATTTCTATAGTTAGCTTTATAAGATATCCTAGAACCAAGTAAAAAGGGAAAAGGAAAGGTTAAGAAAGTCAGGATACTAGAGCCAAAAATGAAGTATGAGTACAAGGGTTACCCAATTGAATTATGCATAGTTTCCAAGTTGACTGAGATGAGTGATATAGACATGGGACATGTGTATGTAACTAATTTATTGGAGAGATATAAGGCCATATCCAAGATCCCACTCATGCATGTTATGACTACTAGTGGTATTCTACAAGCTACTGCTTTTCCAAGCTCAACTCAACTTCCTAAATTCATACTAACATGTGATAAATGTTATGAATCATTAACCAAGACTATAAGAGATGTTGCTAAGAATGTATTTATAAGATTAGATGTTAAATACCTTAATTTTTGGTGGAAATTCCCAACTTCCCCAAAGGTAATTAATATGAATATGGATAAATCCAAAAACCAATGGGAGATCAAGACACTAGAGTGCATCAAGATTATGAATACATGCTACTTGAAGAAAGTAAAGAAACCTTCAATATTTCCTAAACATGTTAAAATATGATTTTTTTTCAAGAAGTGGATGATATTATTCAGTTGCTATGCATAATTAATGGTGAAAAGAATGCCAAGTTTTTCTCTTCATGTATGTATACTTTTATCAGAACCATTGATGTGACTTGAACCTAATTCAAGATCGAATGGGTGAGAATGATAAGTGATAATTTAGATCAATAGTTTAAGAGTGTATTACAAACATTTGGCTTTAAGATGACATCATATCTTGTATACATAGCTAATTTAAGTGGAATTTTCTCAAGGTTAAAGACTAAGTGCACACTTTCCACCATGCTTATATATGAATACTATCCTCAACTAGTCCTTGTAGAATATTACAAATATTACATTGTAGTAAATGATAGTTTATTATATGAAATTATTTGAAAATTGGATACATCCATAAACATAGAAGAGTATTAGATGAAACATGGGATACAGTTTCAATGTATGGGTGTATTTTCATTCAATTCCTTGATTTCACTTATCTCAATGTCAGAGGTTTTTCAAGTGCACCTATCAAGCTACCTAGGTATCCTAATAACAAGTGGATCCTTATGGAATTTTGTAGAAAATTTATTGAATTACATGATTTACAATCCAAATCACATAAAGCTACCATTAATTTTCCCATCATGATTGGTCATTATCATTAATTTAGTATTTATAAAGTAAGAAATATGTAGAGAAAATGTATAATCACTATACTCAAACACACTTTGACTATATATCCAACTTTGATTATAGATGTGTTTATCAAAGTAATATTTAACTTGAGTATATGCATATCCTAGCACTTGAAGATTTTTGGATGGATTGCATGGATGAATTTGAAATGATAAGAAGGGATAACAATAGGATAACTATGGAGTAGATTCAAGCATTTGATTTAGCCTCTATTCCCAAGGATATGGAAGATGATGGTATTATTAAAATTGATGTATTTCATGTAGCAGGAGGAGATAGTGAGCTACTTATAGCAATCATTTTTGGAGATGATCATGATAAAACAATTTTAGAGAGAATTTCAAATATCTTGGTAATGACTTCTAACTAGATTCTTAACAAGGGGTATTGCATGAAGGAATTAATAATCAAGACCAACTATGTGGTATACAAAAGAAAGGAAAATAGCTAAAGGAGAAAGTAGCTAGGTTTCCTTACAAAAGTTGAAGCTGAAGAAGAATGTTGATGATACTTTCTTGGTAGTGAAAGATAAGGAACCAGTAAGAGATAAGGAACCAAATCAACCAATTATTTCCACTTTACCATTGGTATCTTCACCCATATTAATTATTTCATTCCAAATTCTACTCCTCCCACTACTTTCACTCTAGACGCTTCAATTCTTGTGCCACCTCCCAAGGTTTATGCCACTAAATCTTCCAAGAAGTTCACCTAGAAAGAGGTAAGTCCTCCTATCATATCTACTCCACCTATTATAATGCCACCACATCCTTTAGAAGAACCACATCCTATGGAGAAATAAATTTAAAAGGTAACTACTAAAGAGGTGTTCACATTGTAAGAGGAAATATTAGAGAAAGAGAAGGAAAAATAAGTAGTAGAGCCTGAAAAAGAACTTACTAAGGAGTTGGTAGATGAAGGTATAAATGAATCAAAAAAAGAAATAGATATAGGATCAAGAGGAGATAGAGTTGAAGTTATAAAATAAAAATAAACTAAGAAAGAGGAGGTAGAAGCAAAGGTAGGGAGAGATTAAACACAAAAAATTCAAGATGACACTCTGGCACAAGGACTCTCTTCACAAGAAGTTCCTTCACAAGAGATATAAATTAGAAATGAACAACAATAAATGGTTACTCATTCAATCACTTCTACTAACATAGAATTCTCATCTTGGTTAGATTTGCAGACAACTCTGAAATCAAAGGAAGTGATTAATCTTGTGGAGATAGATTTACAATTGTTGAAGAGTCTGGATAAAAGGGGAAAGAAACCCAAGCAAGAAAAAGTCACTTCAAAATTGATAATTAAATCTTTAGGATAGAAATTTATAGAGATAGTAGTTCCCCCATAGGGAGCTAATAAAGAAGTTAATGATGAGAATCTAGCAATCACAAGGTTGTCTCTTGGGGAGGTTACTACTGAAGGGTTAAAACAAGATACTAAGACTTTAATAGACACTCTCTTTAGGAAGATGGATGAAGAGAATAATGCTAAGGCTAGGTTGAAAGAGCAAAATGATCAATTATGATAAGTGACTACCAAAGTGGAAAAATCTACTCATTAATAGGCATTACTTCCAGAAGTAGTGATTTCTCAACAAGTGATTATTGAAGTGGAAGAAATTAGAGATAATGATAAATATATAAATAAATGGGTTGATAAAATGAAGTAAAAGGCCCAAAAATTCTTCCCACTCATTAAAGACACTCTAGTTGATATTTTGGGTAAAATAGCAGAATTCAAAATGATAAGAGTTGAGTTAGAAAATGAAAATGAATTTTCTAAACTTTAATAGGAAAGTCTTCAAGAAATAGTGAATTTAGATGAGAAAATTTTGATTAAGGGATAGATTTCCCCTTCTATAAAGAAGATAAATCAATAAGAATATCTCATATCCTTTCATTTAAGTATTCTACCAGACATAGGAGAGGAGATGAAGAAGTTAGAAGAAGATGCACATGGTGCAAATACTAATATGGAAGACTCTCTCTTTGGGCTCATAGGTATATGGTCGAGCAATGTCCCAAGAATAGCCAAATAGTTAGATGAATAATTCAAGAAGAGGATTGACAAAGGCATGACTCCTTTCAAAAATAAATCTATCAAAGTACTGATCAAGTGTCAGGAAGAATTAAAGAGACTTGGACCAAGGATTGAGAGAATCAAAGCTCATTACAAAAGGATTGAAAGAGATATGCTAAGATTGGAAATAGAAATATAATCAATTGCTAAATCATATGATGTAGTAATCCAATCAATGATACCTCAACACATTAAATATAGAGAAAAATGTAGAAGTTAAGTTCATGAAGTAGATTAATTTTGCCTTGAGTCTTGAATAAATTCTTCTTTTTCTTCCTCTATTTTCTCTTTTATCTTCATAAACATGCTATGTGTAATATTATTCTCAGTAATTACTTTTTAAAAATTCAAAGACTTAAGTAGCTTGGCCAAAATGCCATTACTTTGAGTCATTTTGTAAAAGTAAAATACTTGGGTTATTTTAGTGTTGCATGCAAAGAATTAGTTTTTGGTTTAAATAGGTAGTCTGAGCTTCACCACTTGTCATTAGTTTTTACTACCACAATAGACAAATTTAAGGAGGAGGTCTCTCAACAAATTTAAATTTTCTACGCAACACATGGGGATTTGAGAATTTGAGTCCTATTTTTTTTAGATCTTTGTAGTTGTATAAATATAAGTGCTAGCCTACATTCTGAAGAGAGGATAATTTTTTAAAGAAGGCAAGATAGAAATTATGCAAGAAGTTTAAGAAATCTAAAACTTTTTGTTTGGATAATCGGATTATTTTGTATGAATTGTGCTAAAAGTGAATAAGAATAAAAAGTTGTTTTTTGGAAGAACTTTGTGTCTAAGATGAATCCTTTTCATGCATTATATGTAGATAAAATGGTAAAATTTGCATTATCTTTTAATCTAAGTTGAATTAATTATATTCTTAATTATTTATTAGAAAAGTTAGTACACTTTGTATGTTTATCTTCTTGCATAAATACAATAGACTTTGTAGAAATATCTATTATCAAATGCATTTTTCTTATTTCTCAAGGAATCATACTCATTCCATTCTAAATTCCTTTCACATTCCCAAAAATAACTTCTTACTTGTTGAAAAACTCCTTTTCTATGGCTCATGAATAAAGTAGTATAAGTAATACCCCCAATTAAAACTACCTTGCACATAAGTTGTCAATTTAGTGAATATCTTAAGTTGTAAGTAATTAGGAGTAGATAAACATACATATATAGGAGCTTCACCATTAAATTAAGGGGATTTAATCTCATGACTACCTAGATAAATTTAAAGCAATTTAAAAAATATCTAGTTAATAGTTTCTGGTGACTCTACTGGGGAAAAACTGCTAGTTCAAATCCAAGAATCAATTTCTATTTTTATGGACTAACTAAGATATATATTTTAATAAGACAAGTTTCCATGATTTCAAATTTCTAATGCTGATCACAAGTGTTGCATGCTTTGAAAAATATGATGGTCTATTTTTAGTGATAGGTCGATGTTAACTCCTACTTAATTTAAACTCAACCCTTCAGCCAGTTAACTACCCATCTTAAAAAAAACTTGGAATGTCATACCTAATTTAGTTCTAGTTCACTTTTCAAGACTATTTCATGCTAAGTAAAATTTTGGTTCAAATCCTTACTATCAAATATAAGTATTAAACATGATACTTGAGAGAAGCTCCTGTTATTCAAACTAGCAAATAAACCATTCACCAGAGCAAGGAGAGTGTAGGGGCAAGAAAATGAGTTATTTGAGATTCAAGAACCATTTAATTTTAGTTTTCCTATTCAAGAAAGAACATGAAGGGATAGCTTATCTCTTGTGAGACAAATACCAACTACTAAAAATTAGTTATAATACAATTACTCTAGAATTATCCAACCATCAAATCCACAGTTATTCATTTCAATAAGAATGGCACAACCCCTTCCCATCCCTTGGGGGCCAAAAAATGGACCTTTGAATTTGGATCCACCTCTCCATGACTTACCAAAAGGATTGAGGAAAAACTTCCAAAAATTCACTAGTGATGGGAAGTAAAGCTTAGATGAACACTTGGTAGCATTCTTTGTGGCCTCTAGAGTAATTGGGCTTAATCATAAAGATGTTTTTGTTAGACTCTTCATTGAAACCCTAAAATACTTATCCACTAAATGGTTTTACCATTTATCCTCTAGTACCATAAATAATTGGGCTTTTATGCATGATTAGTTTGAGAAAAGGTTTAAGGCTACCAAAGATTCACATATACTGCTCATACAATTGACCTAGCTGAAGAAAGAACCACATGAGCATATGCATGATTTTATTTATAAGTTTAATATACTATTATATAAAATTCCTCAAACTACACTACCTACTAGAGATAATAAAAAAATTCTTCTTCATTAATGCTTAACTACCAAAAGTCAGCTACCAACTTTAGAGAGCATGCCTAGTTAATCTAGTAGCTGTTCAAAATCTTGCAACAGAGGTTGAGGATGACTTAATAATGGATGGTAAAATCAAGAATAATTTTTCTAAGGGAGACTCTACTTCTTTAAATACTTCATAGACTACTAACCCCTTATTACAAAAACTAGCTAATGACTTGCTTCAAGTCAAAAGGCAAATAGCTCAAGGTACTCATGGTGGTGCTACTCCTACTAGGAATGTTCTTACATGAAATTTTAGAAATAAAAGCAAGAACCATATTGATGGTCATCAGTAAATATTATCAATTAAATATGTTCCTAAAAATTATGCTGAGATGAGCAAAGAAGATCAACTGACTGAAGATACTTGTCAAACTCTTGATGATGAAGATAATTTTGTAGATCTTGATGGTGACTCCAACTGTTACCTATGATATGAATTAGAAAGTGACTATGAACATTTTATCCATGAAGATCATATTCAATATTATACTACAAGATCTTAGACTTAGCAAGTAAAAGATAGACCATCAAAAGAATAAAAAAAGAAAAAGAAACTTTCTAGTCCTAAAGTAAGTATCCTAAAAAGAGGTGTCCCTCTTATTTCTTCCCTTACATTCAAATAAAAGTATGTTTATCCTTCTTATACTTCTCAAATCCATAAACTAACAACTTACATAGCTAAACTAACTCCACCTCCATCCCTTCCTTTGATATAATTGATCATATAAATAAAATCAAGATTTAGATGTCAGAAGCTAAATACCTAAGATCTTACCTAGATCCCCTGAGTAGGCTAGTTAAGTATGATCAAAGCAAGGGATTAAGTAATACACCTAATGTTTCAAAAGGTATTTTATATACTCTTAGATTAAATTATTTTTATAATAACACTGAAACTCTTCCTCTGCATCCACTTCCACATCTAAAAGGATAGAGCCTTTTTATGTTTCTCTTCTAATCAATGGATATAATCTAAGCAATTGTATTATGGATTTAGGGGCCTCTAATAATGTTATGCTAGCTAAATTAGCTGGTGCCCTTGGACTTACATTGACTAAGTCTATATGAAAATACTATTCAATGGAGAGATAAGTCCCTCTGATCAGATAGATCAAAGATGCTCAAGCTATTTTGGCATCTTTCCTTGATATGAGACTTAAAATGATAATTTTGGTAGCAATAATTCCTATCTCATACAAAATTCTGCTAAATAGAAACTTTTACAAAGAACTGAGAGGAGAGGTGAAGATATATTGGTCATGTGCACACATCCCAATAAAAGGAATAAGTCACAAATTAGAACCAGAGAAGAAGTACAAGTTCATAGTTTACAAATCAGAAGATCCAAGATCACATATTCTTTTTGAAGAATCAAATCATGGAGTCTACTATCTCAAACTAGATAAAGAAATACTAGGAATAGAAGAAGAAAAATAAGAAGATATGTTATGGATTCTAGAGTTTGATGGTAGTTGTTGCTCACTTAGATCTGGTGTAGGGGTAGTGCTTATATCACCTGAGGGTAAGGTTGATCCTTATTCCTATAAAATGATGTTTGAAAAAACCAACAATATAATAGAGTATGAGGCACTACTTTTGGGTCTTGAACAAGTTAATGAGAAAGGAGTTAAACTCCTAAAAGCATAAGGTGATGTTGAGCTAATAGTAAAGTAGATATGAGGTCAATATCAAGTAAAAAAGGACAAACTAAAGCATTATCATGATTTAGTATTGATTGATACTCTTTATTTTTCAATTTCATTGCTTGTGACCAAAATTCCAAAGCTGACCCCCTTGCAGTTACTGTAACTTTGCTTAGGTTGAATCAACAACCCACCATCTTTCAACAAGGTGACTATAGATTAGAGATGGTCTTTAGACTAAAAGTTTTAGACAATGTTGATTAATGGCAAGTCTTCAATGATGATAAACAAATAGCTATTTTTTTGGAACAATAGGATAATTTAGAAGGTAGTAGTTCATATTCCTGCCAAACTACAATAGGTAACATTCATTCTGAGTTTAATGATGGAGGAATAATTCAACTAAAAGGAAATAAGATTCTAAAAGGGTTGGTATCTCTTGAGGAAATATTTAAAAAACACGACAATTTTTTAAAAGAGAAGAAAGAAAATGGTGATACTTCATCTTTGAAGGTAGAACATGTCAATCTTGGAAGCAAAGAGGAGCCTAAAATGGTCAACATTGGCAAATGCTGCTCACAAGAAGAGAAAGAAGATTTCATTAAACTTATTATAGAATACATTGATGTGTTTGTTGGTCCTATAAAGACCTCAAGACTTTTTAGCCTAATGAGGTGCAACACTATATCCCACTTAAGCAAGAAGCTAAGCCTTTCAAGTAGAAGCTTCATCATCAAAATCCCACTATATCAGGTACCATCTATGCAAAAATCCAAAAGATCCTAGATGCCAAGATCATCTACCTGATACACCATTCAATATGGTTGGCCAATATTGTTCTAGTAAGAAACAAGAATGGATAAATATGCTTATGTGTACATTTTTTAAACCTAAATCAAGCCTCTTTGAAAGACAACTACCCTTTACCCATCATTGATCATACCCTTCAAGTAGTGATCGGTTCAAAGATGTTATCTATGCTGGATGGTTTTTTTGGATACAACTAGATAAAAATAGTAGGGGAAGACCAATATAAGATAACCTTCACTACTCCGTGGGGAGTGTTTTCATATTAGAAGATGCCTTTTGGGCTCATCAATGTCAGAGTAAGTTTTTAGTGAGCAATGGACTTGGTATTTACTCATTTGAAGAATAAAAGCATAGTGGTTTAGCTTGATGACTTGACTATATTTTGCAAGTAAAGAGGTAATCATTTGGATAATTTAGAAGAAGTCTTGATCTAATGTAGAAGGCATGCAATTTATCTTAATCCTAAGAAATCCATTTCTATTGTGACTGAAGGAAAACTTCTATACCACATTGTTTCATAAGGAGGTACAAAGATTGACCCCAAGAGAGTCAAATCCATAAAAGGCTTATCCTTACCTACTTCTAAAAAAGGTGTACATTCTTTCTTTGGCAAGGTTGATTTTCTTAGGAGATTCATTCTTGATTTTGTTGAGTTGACTTGCCACATCTCAGATATGATGAAAAAACAAGACTTCAAATAGAATACCAAAGAAAAATTGGCATTTGAAAGAATAAAAGAAGTGATAATTGAAGCTCTAGTGCTGGTTTCCTTAAATTTTGGTAAAGAATTTATTCTTTACTGTTACTCTTTAAAACATACCATGTCAGATATACTCATGTAGAAAAATAATGGAATTGAATCTCCTATAGCTTTCATGAGTCAGCGTTTGAAAAGTTCAAAATTGAAATACTCATAGATGGAGAAACACATCTTTGTAGTGGTCAAATCATGTAAGGTTTTTAGATATTATATCTTGTCATCTCATACTATAGTATATGTCCCAAATAATACAATTAAGTCAATTCTAACTTAGCAATAGCTGGGATTACTTAGAAGCACTTGGGTACATAAGGTGCAAGAGTTTGATCTTGATATCAAACCCATAAAACTAGTGAGAGGCAGAGGCCTGTGTTAGTTGATGATGGAGAGAAAACTTGATGATTTAGATATAACAACATATTCAAACCAAGATAAAACAAAGGAAGAATTTCCCATGGTACTTTTTATTGACTTGACTGATGAATTGTATAGTAAGATTGCTTACTTCTTGACCTATAGATATTGCCTAACTGATTTAACATGGAAGGAAAAGTGTACCATCAGGCTAAATTCAAAGGATTATGTCCTATAGGATAACATATTATATAAAAGAAGCATTGATGTTTTTTCCCTCTATTGTGTAGATAAAGAATAATAAGACAGATTGTTGAAGGAATTTCATGACAAAACATGTGGAGGTCACTTTTCTGCAAGAGTCACATCTCACAATATTTTGCGAGCAAGATGCTTCTATCCTAATCTTTTTCAAGATGCTTTAGACTGGATTGCTAAGTGTCAGACCTATCAACACTTTGTAGGAAAAATTAAGTTGCTAGCTTTTCCATTAAAACCAATAATTATTGATGAACCATTCCATCAATGGAGCATAGCTTTCATCGGTATGTTGAACCCATCCTCAAGTGCCAAACATTACTACATATTGACTGATACTGACTATTTCAGCAAGTGGGTCAAACTTATCTTAGTTAAATATGCCACATCTGACGTAGTATGTGATTTCATAAAAGAGAATATTGTTGTCAGGTTTGGAGTACCACACAAAATTGTGACAGATAATGTAGCCAATTTTTCTTCTATTAAGCTGACTAAGTTTTATTATTCATATGGAATAGATTTGGTTCATGCTTCAAATCATTATCCTTAAGGTAATGGTCAATCTAAGTCAAGTAATATAAAGTTGATCATTATTATCTACAAGCTGGTGGATAACAATCAAAGAAATTGGCACGAAAAGTTATTTGATGTATTATGGGCTGATAGAATCACCCCAAAGAAAGCAATATGTATGTCTCCTTTTTAGTTGATATATGAAATAAATTATAAAGTACCAATAACTATTAAGTTACCTAATTTACATTTGTCAAAATCCATTGAAGATATTACTTATTAAGATTCACTAGATAAGAGAATCATGTTTCTCCTTAATTACAAGAAGTTCATGTTCAAGTTGTGGACCTGCTAATGCTAATAGATCACCAAATGAAAGTAAAGAATATCTTTGATAAAAGTGCTCAAGAAAGGTAGTTTAAAGTAAGTGATCTGGTCCTTCTATGGGATAAATAAAATGAATAAAAAGGGAAGCATGGAAAATTTGACTCCTTATAGAAGGGACCCTTTACTATACAAAGCATTCCTGGGAAAGATAGTTTCATCCTAGTCTATCAGGATGGAATTTCACTACCACTACCTTTCAATGGGAAAGACTTGAAGCTCTACAAGAATTGAGGAGTAGGGTAACACATGCATGTATATAAATAAAGTCTTATATCTTTCTTTTTGGTTTTTATTTTGCTTTTGTGTTGTTTTCTTGTGTTGTTATGTGATCGAGTTTCTATAAAGACTATGCCCAATAGATAAGATGCAAAACTAGAGATATTGAGACCTCACCCTTGTTTCCTTTTGAGGATAGAAACAAGAATATCCCTAGTCAGACCTAGCTAGTGTCCCAAGAATTTTACACTTCAAATTTTGGGATACTCCTTATCTATTTTTTTTTTGCATCCTTGTCTTATGTAAGTTAGTTCTATTTGTTGAATTAGTCCCATGAATAAGGAACTTAGTTTCCATTGATTGTTGTGTTTGTTTTTCTCCAGTTTGCTTCTAAGTCATTCCATAAGATCAAAAATATTTGGTCAAGACCCATAAATGAAATCCATCTACTCATCCCCTTTAGTAGATCAAAGAAGTTAGAGTGTCTTAACTCATTTATAATGCAAATTGAGTTCTCTATATTGCTTTACTTGCTTAGAAATAAGTAAAGATAACTCATAAACCCAAATCACTCCCCATAGTTCAAATCAAACTTCTTGAGTTGCTTAGCTACTTTACCAAAATGAGCTAAGTGGTCCCACAAACCCATCAACCATAATAAATACCTAATCCAAAATAAGTTAACTTATTAAAAGTTATAAGTAAAAGTAATTTGGGTTTACGAACCTGACTTAATCATTGACCTAAACCTAATCAAGTTTATGAGGGTGATCTACTCAAAAGGCTAATATAAGCTGAGTAGTTCATGAAACCTAATTTACTAAAATGGCTTACAAGGCTTCCCATATGCATCATTAATGCATTGTTTTTTATATAAATTTAGGAAATTTTACCTCATTTCCACCTCATTTCTAAGTCATTCAACCAAACAATTGCACCTGTGAACCTCGAGCTATGCATTTTCACCCTTTAGAGCATCTTCAAGTGTTTTCCCCTATGATCCATTTGTGGTCAAGATATGTTGATTTAACTCTTATTGTCTTTATTTCCTCTTGTTTGTATTTTTCCTAGTACTTTCTTCTTATAAATGTTTCCCAACACCATCATGAGTTTCTCTTTCTATGGGTTATAGTCTTAATTTTACCTAATATGTTCAAATGTTTTAAATAAAATTATTATTCTCATCATTGTAAAAGAAACATTTGTCATTTTGAGAGTTTGCTCAAGAAATCCCTAAAATTTTAGCTTGATCAAGAAACCCTAATTTTTCAAATCTCTCTAACTAATCAAGTTTACAAGTTTCTCTTACTTGCTCAGGTTTTTAATGCTTAGTAACTTACATTGAAAAACTTAGTTCTCAAAGGCCTTAGTCATTCATGTTTTCTAACACAACTTACTTGCCTAGGAAACCCTGAACTACAATGAAGCTTACCCCTTCATGTTTTCTCCCTCCTACTTACTTGGGTTTCCAACCCAAGTAACTAGTCTTAAAAACTTGAGGTTTTAAGTCATGGTAAACCCAACGTTTTGAATCATGGTAAACCTGAAGTCTTTAACAACTTAAACCTTGAACTTGCCTATATAATTATATTAACCTAATTTGGTTTTTGAAGTCCTATTACTTAGAATAATGATACTTAGTTTTTCAAGACTTTCAATTACTCAAAGATTAAAACTTGTTTAGAGGTACTTCAAAGAGTTATCTCCTTTCTCATTATTTCAAATCTAGTGAAAGCTATTAATTCACATCACAACAAGTTCTTCAAAGGAAGTTAGGGCCAATGTTTGGATTTGAAAGCTTAGAAATATTAGAAGAGGTAGCTAAAGTATAAGAGTAAACAACATTGATTGAAGAAGCTCCAAAGTTAGCTTTAGATCAGATCCCATAACCAAGTAAGAAGGGAAAAGGAAAGGTTAAGAAAGTTAGGATACTAGAGCAAAAAATGAAGTATGAGTACAAGGGTTACCTAATTAAATCATGCATAATTTCTAAGTTGTCTGAGATGAGTGATACATACATGGGACATGTGTATGTAACTACATTATTGGAGAGATCTAAGACCATATCTAAGACCCCACTCATGCATGCTAAGACTACTAGTGGTATTATACAAGCTACTACTTTTCAAAGCTCAGATCAACTTCCTAAGTTCATACTAATATGTGCCAAATACTATGACTCATTAACTAGGACTATAAGAGATGTTGCTAGGAATGTAGCTATAAGATTGGATGTTCAATACCTTAATTACTACTAGAAAATCCCAACTTACCTAAAGGTAATTGATATGAATATAGATAAATCCAAAAACCAATGAGAGAATAAGACATCAGAGTGCATCAAGATTATGAATACATGCTACTTAAAAAAAGTAAAGCAACCTTCAAGATTTCCTAAACATGTTAAAAGATCAAATTTTTTTCAAGAAGTGGATGATATTATTTAGTTGATATGCATAATTAATGGTGAAAATAATGACAAGTTTTTCTCTTCATGGATGTATGCTTATATCATAACCATTGATGTGACCAGAAGCTCATCCAAGATTGAATGGGTGAGAATGATAAGTGATAATTTAGATCAACAATTGAAGAATGTATTATAGACCTTTAAATTTAAGATGACATCATATCTTATATACATAGTTGCTTCAAGTGGAATATTCTCAAGGTTAAAGAATAAGGTTATACTTTCCACCATGCCTATATATGAATACTATCCTCAATTAGTCCTTACAAAATATTACAAATATTACGTTGTAGTAAATGATGGTTTCTTCTCTGAACTTATTTGCAAATTGGATACATCCCTAAAACATAGAAGAGTATCAAATGAATTATGGGATGCAAGTTCATTATATGGTTGTATTTTCATTCAATTCTTTGATTTCACTTATTTTAGGGTAGGAGGTTTTTCAGGTACACCTGTCAAGTTGCCTAGGTATCCTAGGAACAAGTGGATCCTTATGGAATTTTATAGATAGGTAGTTGAATTACATGATTTATAATCCAAAACTCATAAAGATACCATCAATTTTACATTATGATTGATCACTATCATTTTTATAGTATTTATAAAGTAAGAAATGTGTTGAAAGAATGTATCATCACTGTACTCAAACAAACTTTGACTCTATGGGCAACTTTCATTGTAGAGGTGTTGGTCAGAGTACTATTTCACTTGAGTATATGCATATCCCAGCACTTGAATATTTTTGGATGGATTTTAGGGATGAATTTGAAATAATAAGAAGGGATAACAACATGTTAACTATGGAGCAAATTTGAGCATTTGATTTAGCCTCTATTCTCAAAGATATAGAAGACGATGGTATTATTACAAGTGATGCATTTCATGCAGTAGGAGGAGATAATTCTCCACTTCCAACAATCATTTTTAGAGATGATCATGATAAAATAATTTTAGAAAGAATTTTAAATATCTTAAAAAATGATGTCTAACTAGATTATTAACAAGGGGTATTGCATGAAGGAATTACTAATTGAGACCACCCATGTGGGATAAAAAATAAAGGAGATATCTAAAGGAGAAAGTAGCTAGGGTTCCTTAAAAAATTTTAAGCTGAAGAAGAATGTTGATGATAATTTCTTAGTAGTGAAAGATAAGGAAGTATTAAGAGATAAGGAACAAACTCAACCAATTATTTCCACTTCACCATTGGTCTCTTTCACCCCCATTACTTCTTTCATTCTAACTTTCACTCCTCCCACTACTGCTCTAGACCCTTCAATTCTTGTGCTACCTCCCAAGGTTTATGTCACTAAATATTCCAAGAAGTTCACCTAAAAAGAAGCAAGTCCTCCTCCTCTCCCATCTGCTCCACTTATTATAACACTGACACCTCCTTCAGAAGAACCACCTCATATGGAGAAAGAACTTGAAAGGTAACTAATGAAGAAGTTCTCCCATTGTAAGAAGAAATATTAGAGAAGGAGAAGGAAAAATAAGTAGTAAAGCTTGAAAAAGAAGTTACTCAAGATTTGGTAGATGAAGGGATAGATTAAGCAAATAAAAGAAGTAGATATAGGATCAGGAGGAGATAGAGTTGAAGCTATAGAAGAAAAAGAAATTGAGAAAGAGAAGGAGGTGGAAGTAGAGGTAGAGAGAGATTCAACACAAAAAATTCAAGATGATGCTCTTGCACAAGGAATCTCTTCACAAGAAGTTCCTTCACAAGAGATATCAATCAAAAATGAACAACAACAAATGGTTACTCATTGAATCACTTCCACTGATACAAACTTCTCATCTTGGTTAACTTTGCAGGCAAATCTAAAATAAAATGAAGTGATTAATATTGAGGAGATAGACTTACAATTGTTGAAGAGTCTGGATAAAAGGGGAAAGAAACCCAAGAAAGAAAAAGTCACTTCAAAATTGATAATTGAATCTTTAGGATAAAAATTTGTAGAGAGAGCAGTCCCCTTACAGGTAGCTAATAAAGAAGTTAATGATGAGATTCTATCAATCACAAGGGTGTCTCTTGGGGAGGTTACTAATGAAGGGTTAAAACAAGATACTCAGACTTTAATTGACACTCCCTTCAGGAAGATGGATGAAGAGAAAGATGCTAAGGCTAAGTTGAAAGAGCAAAATGATCAATTGTGCCAAATAATTACCAAAGTGGCAAAATCTACTCATAAATAAGCATTACTTCTAGAAGTGGTGATTTCTCAACAAGTGATTACTGAAGTGGAAGAAACTAGAGATAAGGATAAATCTATTGATAAAATAAAGTAAAAGTCCCAAAAATTCTTCCCACTCATTAAAGATGCTCAAGTTGATATTTTGGGTAAAATAGTAGAAGTTAGAGTAACAAGAGCTGAGTTAGACAATGAAAATGAATTTTCTAAACTTTAACAAGAAAGTCTTTAGGTAATAGTGAATTTAGATGAGAATTTTTTTATTAAAGAGCAAATTTCCCCTTCTCCAAAGAAGATATAGCAAGAAGAATATCTCGCATCTTTTCATTTAAGTATTTTACCAAACATAAGAGAGGATGCACATGGTGCAAATACTAATCTAGAAGAATCTCTCCTTGGGCTCATAGGTATATGGTCGAGCAATGTTCCAAGAATAACTACATAGTTAGATGAATAATTCAATCAGAGGATGGACAAAGCCATGACTCCTTTCACAACCAAATCTATCAAAGTGGTGATCAAGTGTTAGGAAGAATTGAAGAGACTTGGGCCAAGGATTGAGAGAATCAAAGCTCATTGCAGAAGGATTAAAAGAGAGATGCTGAGATTAGAAATATAAAGATAATCAATTGCTAAATTAGATGATGTAGTAATCCAATCAATGATACCTCAACACATCAAATGTAGAGAAAAATGTAGAAGTCAAGTTCACGAAGTAGATAGATTTTTCCTTGAGTCTTGAATAAATTCTTATTCTTCTTCCTCTATTTTCTCTTTTATCTTCATACACACACTATGAGTAATCTTATTCTTAGTAATTACTTTGTAAAAATTCAAAGACTTAAGTAACTTGGCCAAAATGCCATTACTTTGAGTCATTTTGTAAAAGTAGAATACTTGGGCTATTTTAGTGCTGCATGTAAAGAATTAGTGTTTGGTTTAAATAGGTAGTCTGAGCTTTACCACTTGTCATTAGTTGTTACTACCACAATAGACAAATTCAAGAAGGGTGTCTCTCAATAAATTTCGATTTTATACGTAGCACATGGGATTTGAGAATTTGAGTCCCATTTATTTTAGATCTTTGTAGTTATATAAATATAAGTGCTAGTCTACGTTCTGAAGAGAGGATAATTTTTGCCAGAAGGTAAGATAGCAATTGAAAAATAAGTTTAAGAAATCTAAAACTTTGTGTTTGGATAATCAGATTATTTTGTATGAATTGTGATGAAAGTGAATAAGAAGAAAAAGTTATTTTGTTAAAGAACTTTGTGTCTAAGATGAATCATTTTCATGCATTCTATGAAGATAAAATGGTAAATTTTGCATTTTTTTTAATCAAAGTTGAATTCATGATCTTCTTAATTATTTATTGGATAAGTTATTACACTTTGTATGTTTATCTACTTGCATAAATACAATAGACTCTATAAAACTATCTATTGTCAAACACCATTTTCTTATTTCTCAAGGAATCATACTCATTCCATTCTAAATTCCTTTCACATTCCCAAAACCAACCGCTTAGTTGATGAAAAACTCCTTTGTTATGGCTCATGAATAGAGTAGTTAAAGTAATACCCCTAGTCAAAATTAACTTGCACATAAATTATCAATTCAATGAATATCTTAAGTTGTAAGTAATTAGGAGTAGATAAGCATAAGTATATGGGAGCTTCGCCATTAAATGAAGGAGATTTAATCCCATAGCTACCTAGATAAATTTAAAGCAATTTATAAAATATATAGCCAACATAATTGGTTTTTTATCTTCAATAGTTCAAGACAAATGTTTTGGGTATGCACATGCCTAATTGTGAATAATACAAATGATGTGCTTCAAGTGGTGATTGGACTTGAAAGATGTTATAGAGCCTAGATGATCTTAGTAGAGGTCTATTTTATTTTTTTATGATATGTTCCTTCATGTGTGGGTTTGAAAGTGTTTAAAGGAAGGCAAAGTGTAATGTGTCCTAAAGTAGACCTAATCGAATTAGGTCTTCATGAGACCTAAAGATGAAAAGAGGCCTAATTGAGGTATGTAAAACCTAAAGGGACTCAAATAACATTTGATTTATGTTTATGAGATGTCCTAAAATCTATTCCATGTTTAACCTAAGAGGGTAAGGGTGTTTGTTTGACCAAGAAGAATATGAACAATAGGCTTGTATAAATACAAGCCAATTTTAGGCCTATTTGTGTGAGAGTGTAGAAAAAGGGAATAAATAACTTTTTGCAGAGTAGAAGGAGGTATTTTAGACCATCGTAGGAGTGTATAGGATTAGTGATGAATATTTTATAGAGGTTAGTGTATGAAGATGAAGGTCATATGACCTAATTAGTCTTGAAAAGGCCTAATTGAGCAAAGAGACTTAGAAGGCAATTTGACAAGGCTAAGAGTGTGAGGAGCTAAAGTGGTGGTCATCAACAATTGGCTGAGAAAGAAGGTGTCTTGAATGTTATAAAATCTATCAAGTGGTTGAGTTAGTGCTGAGTCATCTAGGGCATTGGTACCTCATTGTAAGTTAGTGTTTGCTAAAGCATAACTAAGTTGGAGCTTAGCTAGTTGGGGTTGGTGCTCTATGTGAAGTGGGTGCTTCACTAAATTTGATGTTTATCTTATAAGACTAGTCCATTTGTAGATATCAGTGGGTTTTATTCCACTTAAGGTTTTTTCATATATGTGATGTGTTCTTGTGTTTCATACTTATGTAGATAGGTGTTTATGCTTGCTAGATCTATATGCTTGTTTGAATGTTTCATGATTTCTTAAGTGAAATTGATAAGAAAGTTTTTGAAGACTGATTCAACCACCCTTAGTCATTTTGATTCTAATATTATGTGTTGTTTTTTAGGATACACTATAAGAGATGCTTCATCTGATTCAGAGAATACCCCTTTGGGTGCCTAAAACTCTAGCCCCAATTGGATAGCTAATTATTGTAGGTAGTGATGCCATCTTTAATTTATTCTACAAGTAACCCCTAGTATTTAATTAGTAAGGAGACTTACCTTTATTTTTTGTGTCAGTATTGGGTTGTGCCTGCTATGCCCTACTAAAACTAGTGGCCTTAGGTCTTAGCCTTTTTTCCTTATTTAATGCCCTTCATTTTAATAGTGTTTTTGGTTGAGGAGGGAGGGGTTATTTATATATCTCCTAGATTCCCTACATCTTATTCCTTGGCTTGAGAATATAGTAAACCAAAAATATTTTTCCTTGCATGATTATCTTAAAATGATTAATATCATTTTCCCCTTATTCATGTTTCTTTATGTATGCCTGGTTCCCAAAAAAACATATAAATTATGAAGAGTGTCATAAGTGCTTACTAGACGTGCATCCATAATGTGATTAATGGAAGCCATGAAGGTTTTTGAAGTAAAGTCATAGGGAAACTTGAGCCAACCTCATAATTTCTTAGTGCTCTCCATCCATATTTGTGTGAGCAAATAATTTTGATAAATAACAAGCTCAGTTTAGCTCCTCATCTTTATGGGAAAATCTTTAGGTACATGCCACTCATTACAAAAATATTATTTCATTCCCTCAAACCAACCCTTTATCTTAATTTTTTAAGAGGGTGCCGTGGTTCTTAGACATGTAAAATTTGTAAACCCCTTAGTAGGGTACTTGTGCTCTAATCGTTAGGCCCACTTAAGTTCTTTGCTAGAATATTTCAAGACACTAGTTTCATAAAAAATAAGCAAAAGTAAAATTGTGCCCTAAGTAAACTTGTGGTTAGGTAGTCGATGGGCCTTCTTTGTATCTTCTTCAATTTTATTAATAAAATACTAGGAGTAACTATGTTTAGTCCCATTTGACATTTGAATTATGACATTGAGGTGGGTTGTATACACATCCTTCCATATATCCATGCCCCCTAACTTTTTCATTACCATGTACACAACTGCCCATATGATAGGATCTAAAAGACATGAATGTACATAAAATGGCCTTATTTTTTATACTTAGTGCCATCTCCCTTTTATCAATCACATCTTGATCATTAAGATACACACTAATATCAACTCATTAACCTAGTAACTATTATGACATGGAATTTTACCCTTGTATAGGATTTCTTCAAGATCCCCCACTCCCAATCATAATATTAGGATAACCTCAAGCTATGGGTATCCTATGGTGAGGTTGAACCTCTAGAGAAGGCCAACTTACTCTTGATGTATTACCTAAACTACTAATTATTCTTGGAAAAGGGTTAGAGAGGGGGTAAAGGGTTACTAAGAAGGCTAAAGGGTGATGCACCAAATTTAAATGAAAACTCACATAAGCATGAAACATACACTATTAGCTCACATAATCTCATAAACTATCTAATTGCATAGGTATTTCATGAACTAGGTTTAGAACTTAATGAATGAAGCAAGGATGAATTATAAGATTCACATAGAGATGAGATTAATGGTAGAAAGAACACAAGTCTAAACCTAAAACTAACTTGAAAATATCTAAAAATAGGAAAGAAAGAAGAATAAAGGACATGAAAGATTATACTTCATAATGACATCATACACAAGATTGCTAAACATAGTTTAGGGGAAAGAGATAGGTAAAGAAAGTCTTTATTTATTCAAGAGGTCTTTCATACAAATTTTGATAGGGTCTAGCCTTATCAAATGAGAGTCTCTTACTCTTCCAAAATAAGAGAATCCTTCTGAGAGTAAAAAATTAGAGAGAGATGACAATGGGAAAGAAAATGGGAGATATAGAGAAAAGGAGAAGAGAGAGGGAACATGCCATTAGAATCAATAAATGAACTGATGCCACCTTTCATGAATGCTCAACCATATTTTAATCTAATCAGGACCAATCCTTCACTAGAAAATTAACCCCTTTTAGTTCCAATAGTGTTCAAGCCTTTTCATTAGTTGAGAAACATATTAGAAGATAAATAATTATTGAGTATGATGAGTCATGATCTTACTATGAAGGGAAAGACCATAAAAATATATTAAATGCTCTAACTGTATTATCCAACCACTAGATCTCCTTCTTGGAACTCTACACCACCTTTCACTTAGATTAATTATAAGGACACAATCCTCATATATTTTAATTTGATAGAGCCATGACTATATCTATTTTGAGCAGTTTTAGTTACCTATTTATCAAGGATATAAGTATTTTTAAGGATGACACACTTCTCCATAATCACATATCTACCCCTACTTTAATATCTGAGCATAGGTCTTACTATAGATGAAAATCAATTCCATTTATTATTTTTCCTATAGTCATTATATCAATGAAAAGCCTATTAGGCTGTATGGCCTTGTTCTTGAACTATATTAGGTTTAAATAAACCTATTCTATCTCTAAACCTTGTGTAAGCTGATAACTCATTATATGCACATATATTCTTTAAATAACAATGATCATAGTTGTGAAACAACACTGAAATCCCAAAAAATGGACTTTGTATGTTTTAAATCTTCTAGCAGAGGTCTTAACTGAGTTTTAATGGTAACCCCTTTAAAATACTTATTATATATTTTCTTGGTTCATATTTGATCTCCATTTGAAGTCTCCTAGATTTGACTTTCATTATCGATCATTGATCTTGATCTAGTTTTCTAGATTGTGACACTTGTCATCTCCACATTCTTTCTATGGATTTTATAGGTAGTCTTTATCTAGTTAATGCACTTACACCATGTGGTAGCCTTTCATGCAATTTAGTTCTTTGACTTCTTTACCTTATGTAAACCATCGATCTGATTTACACAATTGAACACATGCTGTTGATCTTGATCAACTTGATAAAAAATGCACCATTAATATTTTGGTTTACTATGATCATGCTATTTTTCAATATCATATCCAATATTAAGATCCTCTAACTTGTTGAGCTTGTTCTCACCATTAATCTTTGATTACATGATTGAATACATGCCATAGATCTATTTAGGCCCACTTACTTGAGCTATCACCTATGTGCCATTGATCTTGATTGAGGCATCTAAGATCTCACCAATTAGAAGCTCTGCATTCAACCTTAGGATCCTTTAAAATATTTAAAGTAAAATGCTTACTTCTCATGGATTTTTTTTACATCTCCATGCACGTCCCACTCTGCTAGCTAAAATTTGAAGGTTTTTATCTTGAGATATTAAACTCATCAAGAATATAAATTTGTAGAGGATGATCTTGGCACTAAATGCATCATTTCCATGAGATGCTTTAGCTTGAGAAGTTTCATGATCATCTTTAAAAAATACATAAGTGAAATGGCCTTTTAACCTTTTTACATGACCTGCCATGATGGTTTGGTTCTTTTAGGCTTATGCAATTCATTTTTCTCCCTTTAAATCTATGATGAACCTTTGAGACTTATGAAAACATGCTTCATAGCCCCTTGAATGCCATGAATACCATGAGAACCTATTTATTTTTTTTCTTTCAATTCTATACCTAATTGTAAGCAATTTTCTAATTCACTTAATAGGAAATTTTCTTAGCTTCTCACTCTACACCAGGACTTCCATAACACTGATCCATTCTAGGCAAAACTTTATATGTAGGCCAAAATTGGCCAACATTTTAGGAGACATCCTAGGATTACATGCTTGATATGCAAGAGACTAGTAGCCTTAAACTATCCATTGGGAATGGAGTCTCAAGTATTTTTCTCTCATCTTGACATGAAATTGATATAAGGATATCCCTTTCTAAAACCTCTCTTGAAGCAAAAGGACAATAATAAAAAAATGAACACTATACCCAAGGCACTTAGGGAAGGGAGCACACAACAAAAAATAAATGTGCACAAGGAACATATTGGAAAACATGAAATCTACTATAATATGTATAATATTATTCAATGGTTGCAAACTATTTTAATAATAAAGATTTAAATGAATGACATTAAATGATATGGGTAATACCTTTCCATTCAACTGGGCGAGCTAAAAAACATTATGTTATTTTCAACCATGGATCAAATAAAGACTACTCTACAAGATATCAAACTTGGTATGGTTGCTTGGCTTAGCTTTATTTAAATCCCACTTAAGGAATAGATACCCTTTTTTGAAGTCCCTTGTTATGGCTCTCTTGTAAAATGATTTATTGATTTGAGCTTGATGTGACTCTTGTGTCTTTATTGCAAGGTCCTTGGTTTCTTCAAGATCCATAAGCTCTGCCATCCTCACATTCATAGGTTCACTTTACATCAACTCAAGTTGATGGGGCTAGCTCTAAAGTAGGTAGTTCAAAATAAGTGGGAAATTTGGCTTCCCTCCCATACACCAAGATAAATGGTGAATTGATAATGACAACTTTGGGAGTCACTCTATCAACCCATAAGGCTACCCTTAGCTCTGTATGCCACACTTTCTGATTCTCTTCCATGGTCCTCTTGATAATCCTTATCAAGTTATTATATGTGGACTGTACAAGTCTATTTCCTTGAGGGTAGTAATTAGAGGATTTAGTAAGGTAGATGCCCAACTAAAGTGCCCATTCACTTTTTCTCATGTCAATAAATGCTAAGGCATTATCTTAAATTATTATGGATGGTACAAAAAACTTGGTCACTATGATATCATAGAAGACCAACATTACTATTTCATTAGATTATTTATGTTAGGTTGTGGAGCTAAAATCTTCACTAATGCAAACAGGAAGGAGGTTGCTGAGTGTCACAGTAACCAATGTCGATCAGGCTAATTGATGTTGGTCAGAGGTGGAAAGGAAGCTACCAACATCGGTCATTGTTCGGCTGATGTCAGTCATCTCTAGACAGAAAGGGACCGACGTCGATCACCTGTGCATTCCAGAACTATTAGTTACATGAATAATTAGTTTGTTGAATGACTAGTTTGCATGTAAAGACTAATTTTAGTCTTGGAGCTGCATTTTTAATTATTATAATTAGAAGTCTAATTATTGTTTGCATGGGATCTATATAATAGACTCATGGGGCTGTATTGTAAAGTGTGCTAGATAGAGAGAGAGCAACATTAGCTCCTTCAGAGGGAAGAAAGCAAGGTTAGCTCCTCATAGTGCCATAGTGCCAAGTGTGTATGATCAGGTATATCTATGGGAGAGCAAGATCTGGTAGAAGATCCACAGGGGTGATGGTGTGTAGAATCAGAAGGGTTCTATCTAAGGGAGAATCATAAGGACTTGGTGAGGCAAGGACAAGGGTTCTTCTGGGTGTGTAAGATCTAGGTTGGCAGGTGTGCAAGGCTAGGTTGATCTGTGGTATAGCAAGATCAGGTGAGATCTACATGGTAAGTAAGGTCAGTTGATCTGCATGTGTGTGTGTGTGTGCGAGATCTAGGTTTGCAGGTGTGAAAAACTAGGTTGATCTATAGGTGTGCAAGATCAGGGAGATCAACAACACAACAGGTAGCAAGATCAGGTGAGATCTACTTGGAGTATGTGGTGTACTCAGACTTGGAGTATGTGTGTATACTCGGTGGTACTGGCAGTATTGTTATTGACTGGTTGAAACAACAACTCTATGTTTGAGTTGATTTTATTTGTAATTGAGAGAGAGAACTTTTGAGGGAAGATTACTGGTATGCCCAAGAGGTGTGGGAAGAGTGTGATCTCTTTATTTTATTTCCTTCTGGAAGAGTATTAATACAATTGTGTATTATCTCTCATATTTTGTGCTATTTCTGAATTCTAGTTATATTTTACTTCTAGTTAAATTCCGTGTTTAGTTGCTTATATAAAGGTAATCAATTGTGCTCTTAATCTTGACAATTGGTGTCAGAGCTTTGTGAGCCTAGGTCCTATCAAGTGGTATCAGAGCTATGTTTGTTCTAGATTCCTGAGAAGTGGTATCAGAGCCAGGTTGCAAGTTCTCAGAGTGAGGTTTACTAACACCTTGGTTTCAGAGTGTGTTAAGTGTTTGTTGATTACAAATCACTCTCAGGGGTTTTTGATTGAGTGAGAGTATAGCAATGGCAGAAGAAAGTACACTAAGAATGGATGAATTTAATGGCAAGAATTCTCAATTACTGAATTATGGAAAGAAAGAGCAGGTAAAGAAAGATTATTGGTTGGTAGAAGATCAACATGAAGGAAATGAAGAAGCAGATGTTGCAGGGGTTGTTGCATAGGATGCTCTTGTATGTTCTTTGGATAAAGTAGAATCTTGGATTATAGATTCTGTTGCCTCTTTCCATGCAGCCCCAAATAGAGTATTTTTCAATGATTATGTCTATGGAGACTTTGGAAAGATTTATTTAGGGGTTGGTGAGCCTTGTCAAATTATTGGCAAAGAAGTCTGGCTAAAATTGCAGACGGCCAACACATGGGTGTTGAAGGATGTCATGTAGGTCCCAGTCCTAAAGAGGAGTCTAATTTTAGGAAAGTTAGGTGATGAGGGATGCATAATAACTCTCACAGTGGATGCACTTGAATTAACATGTGGTAAGAAAGTAGGTATTCTTTATCTATCTACTTGTATTACTGATTCTCCTTCTGTTGCAAAGATGTGGCTTTGTAGGCTTGGTCACATGAGTAAGAAGGGGATGCATGTTCTTAAGAGGAAGTTTGATGTCTTTGACAAACATAAGAACTGGAAAGCCTTGGTGTTCATGGAGGAGATGATGGATAGTGATCAGTTAGGGAGGTTGAATAAAACTAAGCAGGGCAGTTTGGACAGGGTTTGGATCCAAGGTGAGCTCGTGGGTAAAAAGTCATCACTCACAGGAAAACATAGTTACCAATGTCGATCAGGTGGAATCGACATCAAACAGGTAGGTACCGATGTCAGTCATGTGTAGATTAGACTCGGTAGTGTCAGGTAGGTGGTGACCGACGTCAGTCAGAGAACTGGCATCGGTGACCAGGTGGACACTGATGTCAGTTAGGGAACTGGCATCAGCAATCAGGTGGAATTGATATCAGTTGGGTGCAAACTAAGGTTGACCAGAGAATGGATTTTGGGTAGACAACAAGTTGTCAAGGAGTCTCAAATGCCCATGAGGAGGACTAAAAGTATAATTAAGCCTCAAATTCATTATTCCCCTTCTTTACACTACTTATTACTCACTAATGGTCAACAACCAAGAAGTTTTAAAGAAGTAGAGCAGGTAGAATCTAGGAAACAATGGGAGCATGGCATGAATGAGGAAGTTGATTCCTTGGATGAGAACCAAATGGGAGATTTGGTAGAGTTGCCAGCCAGAAAGAAAGCACTAAAAGATGAACTAATTCCCAGGTTAAAGAAGAGAGAGAATGGACACGTGAGATGGAAGGCTAGGGTATATGGTCTTGAGCAAGCTCTAAGATAGTGGTACAAGTTTGACAGGTGTATGACAAAGCATGGGTTTAGTCAATGTCAATGTAATCACTATGTTTATTTTACTAGGTTGGATAATGGTCACTACATTATCCTGTTACTATATGTAGTGTGTATGCTTGTTGCAGGGTCACACATGCAGGGAGTTGTTGAGCTAAAGGTAAAATTAGTTCAGTGGTGTGCCAGGAAGGATTTAGGAGTGAAAATCCTTGGCATGAGTATTCCTAGGGACAGGGAAGATCATAGGTTGATTTTGTCTCAAGATGTTATGTGAATAAGGTAGTGGCGAGGTTCAAGATGCAGGATATAGAACTGGTTAGCACACCTATGGATGGACAGTTCACGGAATAGTGTCCTAATTCACATGATGAGGTTAAGTAAATGGTATGTACTAAACCTGATATTGCCCTAGGAGTGGGAGTTGTCAGCAAGTTTGTGGCCAATCTAGGAAAGAAGCACTGGAAAGGAGTTTAGTGGATTCTCAGGTATTTGAGAGGGACCAATAATAGGCATTCATGCTATGCAGGGTCAAGGAATTCTCTACATGGGTATGTAGATTCAGATATGACAGGTTACTTGGATGACAGGTGGAGCACCACAGGATGTGTGGTGGTTGGTCTTCAAGATTGAACTTGAAGAGGGATACAAGCCAAGAAACAAATTAGATGATATACAGGTATAGGTATAGGTGCAGCTATTTATCTCCAAGTGGGAGATTGTTAGGTTGTGGAGCTAAAAGCTTCACTGATGTAAACATGAAGGAGGTTGCTGAGTGTCATAGTAACCGACATCGGTCAGGCCAATCGATGTCGGTCAGAGGTGGACAAGAAGCTACCAACATCAGTCATTGATCGACCGATGTCAGTCATTTCCAAATAGATAGGGACCAACATCGGTCACCTGTGTATTCCAAAATTATTAGTTACATGAATAGTTAGTTTGTTGAATGACCAGTTTGCATGTAAAGACTAATTTTAGTCTTGGAGCTGTGTTCCTAATTATTGTAATTAGAAGTCTAATTATTGTTTGCATGGGATCTATATAATAGAATCATGGGGCTGTATTGTAAAGTGTTCTAGATAGAGAGAGCAAGGTTAGCTCCTTCAGAGGAAAGAGGGCAAGGTTAGCTCCTCATAGTGCCATAGTGCCAAGTGTGTATGATCAGGTAGATCTATGGGAGAGAAAGATTTGGTAGATCCATAGGGGTGCTGGTGTGTAGAATCAGAAGGGTTTTATCCAAGGGATAATCATAAGGACTTGGTGAGGCAAGGATAAGGGTTCTTCTGGGTGTGTAAGATCTAGGTCGACAGGTGTGGAAGGCCAGGTTGATCTGCAGTATAGTAAGATCAGGTGAGATCTACATGGTAAGTAAGGTCAGTTGATCTGTAGGTGTGTGTGTGAGAGAGATCTAGGTTTGTAGGTGTGTAAAACTAGGTTGATCTGTAGATGTGCAAGATCAAGGAGATTAGCAACACAACAGGGAGTAAGATCAGGTGAGATCTACTTGGAGTACGTGGTGTACTCAGACTTGGAGTATGTGTGTATACTCAGTGGTACTGGTAGTATTGTTACTGACTAGTTAAAACAAAAACTCTGTGTTTGAGTTGATTTTGTTTGTAATTGAGAGAGAGAACTTTTGAGGGAAGATTACTGGTATGCCCAAGAGGTGTGGGAAGAGTGTGATCTCTTTATTGTATTTCCTTCTGGAAGAGTATTAATACAATTGTGTATTGTCTCTCATATTTTGTGCTATTTCTAAATTCTAGTTATATTTTACTTCTGGTTAAATTCCGTGTTTAGTTTCTTATACAAAGGTAATCAATTGTGCTCTTAATGCTGACAATTGGTGTCAGAGCTTTGTAAGCCTAGGTCCTATCAAGTGGTATCAGAGCTGTGTTTGTTTTAGATTCCTAAAAATTTAATGGTAATTTCTTCCACCCACTTGATGAAGTAGTTTGTATTAGTGAGTACCCATTTATTTCCTCTACTAGAAGATGGATTTATCATTTCTATGAATTCCATATCCCACTGCATGAAGGATTATTCCCCTTGAATTGAGTTGAGAGGAAAGGCTACCGATATTTGATTACTTAAAAACATAACACACTTCTGTCATTTTATGACCCACACATAATCATACTTTGAAAGGCTAGGCCAATAATAAATAGCCCTCATCAATTTTACTATTGTAGTCCTTGCAGCAAAATGGCCTTTTGCAGACCCATCATGAAATTCCTTTAAGAGCCTTGACACTTGATTATCAGTAATACACCTAAAAATCACTCCATTAAGATCCTTTCTAAATAGGACCCCATCAAACAATACATAAGGTATGGATTAAAGTCTAAAATACCTTTTCTTTACCCTATCCATACCTTGGGGACACTCACATGTCAATAAGAAATGTGTTATCTCCTAGAGCCAGCTAGTGTGAGGTGGAGGTGCATTTATTTGTGAGTTGTCTTGTGTCACCAAGATAACTTATTTATCCTCATGAAGGTCATCCACCATATGCTCACATAAGCCTTTACCTCTCACTATCTTAGTGACCTTGATCTCCACATCATACTCCATGACCTTGGTAATCCAATGAACCCTCTTCTCATTCAAGTCTTTGTTGATAAAAAAGTCCCTCACTCTGGGTTGAGACACCATAAGATGAATCTCGCTTTTGGAAAGCATTGGTTTGAACCTTTTGAGGATTATCAAAGATAAAATAACTTTATCTTCTATAAAGGTGTACCTTACCTCATATCCTTTTAACCATTAATTGAAAAAACCAATTGGTTGCTCAAGTCCAACTTTTATTTGCATCAACATAGCTGATATATTATTGACATTAGCAAAGGTGTATAATATGAAATCCCTTGAGAAGTTAGGATTCATGAACAAGGGTGTTTTTGAAATGGCTTGCTTGATAGCCTCAAATTCTACTTTACCTATATTTGACCAAGTGAATACTTGGTGCTTTATCAACATGGTAGTGATGGGTTTGACCAAGTTTTCAAAACTAGGTATAAACCTTATCAAAAAGTTTATTTTCTCAAGGAAGCTCTGGAGTCCCTTCCTATGCTTGGGTAAAAATAAGGCCAAGATGGCACTTATTCTATTAGGATCTATGGCCAATCCCTATTTTGAGAAGATATGTCCCAAGAGTTTTCCTTCATGAATAACAAACACACATTTTTTGGGATTCAAAGAGATCTCATATTCCCTGCATCTTTCAAAGATCAACCTCAGGTGATCCAAATGTTCACTAGATTTCTTAGAGAAGACTATGATGTCATCCAAGTAGACCAACACCATCTAATTCAATAATACATGGAAAACCATGTCCATTTCTCTTTGAAATATATCCCCAACATTTGATAGGGCAAAAGGCATATTCTGATAAGCATATGTTCCCCACTTTTTGGTGAAGGTAGTTTTGTATTGATCCTTTTTTCTTACCATAATTTGGTTATATCCCAAATACCCAATCAAAAGAGAGAGAATTATTAACCAAAAACTATTTTAAGGAGTTTCTCCATGGATGGTAAAGGGTAATGGTATTTCAACGAGACCTTTTTTAGGTCCTTAAATTCAACACACAATCGTATCTCCCTGTTCTTCTTCCTTACAGGCACTAAGTTGGATACCCATGAGGAGTGCTTAATGGGAAAGATATTCTTGGAATCAATCAATTTAGTAATTTGTTTCCTCATAAGCTCTTAAATTTTAAGGTTTATAGGCCTTTGATTCTATGTAATAGGTTTGGCATTAGCCTCTAATTCTATAGTGTGTTGGGCTAACTTTAGATCAAAGCCTCTCAGATCACTGTATTCCCAAGCAAAGTTGTCTACATATTCTCTACAAATCTCTATGAAAGCATGCCTTTTAGCCTTAGTGATTACCTTTCCAATCTTGAGGAACTTGTTTTTAAGAATCAATATTATTTCATAGTTCTCCTCATTAGTTGACATTAGTGCCTTATCTTTACTCACATGGTCTCCCTCATGGAAATAATCTTTAAGGGTGACCAACCCTTTAGGAAGTTTATTAGACCTTAGTTAAAAAATTTGATCTTTTGATCAATGTTGAAACTTTTCTTGGTTTAATAAGGAAAAATTTGTTTCCTACTACAAAAAATAAGTAATTTGCTTATCACTATCAAAGACCTCCCAATGAGCTTCATTGTCTGGTACTAATGGTATTACTACCACTTTAACATGTTGCTATAATTTGGACTTTTTAAATTGATTTGGGAGGTCAAATTAAGCTCCCATAGTTTCCAACCTATCAACATGCTAATTTTGGTTCCTTGGCACAAGGAATCAAAATCCTCAACTAGATCCCACACTCTGTGCTTTTAGGATCTCATGAAGGGATTCTTGGTGATGTTTTGGTCTCTAACCTAATGCACTATCAACTCACTATCTTCATATGCTTGTAACTACTTGAGTCCTCTTTTAATATCCCATTGAAGGCTATGGATAAGGCCCTCATACTTTACTACATTGCAAGAACAAGTAAATTGGAACCTATAAGAAGATAAATACTTGTCATTGGAGGGAGATACTAGCATTGCACCTGTACCTACCCCATGTTTTCTCCTTGAACCATTAAAGAATAATTTATAAAAACCACTAGTATATTCTTGTGGCCTAGTGAGGGATAACATGGATTTAATCTCCTCATGCAAGCAATGAAATCTCATGTCCCTTTATTTAATAACTTCTAAAATATTTATTAGCTGGTTGTCAGGCCATAACTCATCTAAGAATATATATGTGGTATCTCCTCTAGATGAGTGTTTAGTTCTTGACCAACTAGGTTTTCATCTTCATCTAGGATGGTATAATTGGTGTTTGATTTATTTGGTCCATAAGGCTCTATGTGGAATTGAGAAACAAGCTCAAATTTAATGGATACTTTATTCACATACCTTATTCTGAAAGCCATGTAGGACCAATCTACGCTAGATAACCTCTAATTTTTTGTTGTGAAATCTCTAGATTAGCATAGAGAAAAATGTGGAGGCACATCTATAATCAACACATCTTGAGCCACTAAAACACTAGGACAAACATTTAGGGTTAATTTTAAACCTTTTATGTGATCTATCAAGCTACATAACTCCCTTAGATTAGGGCTCATATTTCAAACCAAGCTGATCTACTATGGACTTTGGAATCACTGTATTGCTTTCTCCACTATCAACCATGTAATTATGTACCAAGGAGTCACCATTAATCACATAAATGTAGAAACGATAAGGTTTGAATACCTTATTTGATTTCCACTCATTATATCCTTTGGTTGCATTGGTGAGGACTACATTTTCCTTACCTGGTGGCTTATCTGATAGATTGATCTTTGAAAATATTTATTGAAGGATATCCACCTGACCAAGCATAAAAATTATGTCCCACATTGGCATAATCACATTAGATTTTTTCATTTGTTCAAAAATATTTATGGGTAAACCACCAAATTTTGATTGTGATTTGGGAGCTAAAACTATACTTTAAACTTATGAGTTTTGGGGTACAGAGGCATTCTCTTGGTTCTAATTCCTTAGAGCTATTGGAACATTTAGAGTAGTAGTAAGTTCCTTTAGTTTTGATAGAAATGGATTAATAATAGGAGGCTCCTTGATTTATTCTTGATTAACCTCCACATTCCTTCTTTTAAATCTTGTATTAGCAACCACTGAGATGTATGCTTGGCTAGAACAAGCCTATTGATTGGATGCATACCATTCTTCTTGTTCATAATTTATCATTGTAGCATCTAACTAGTGTGGTACCTCATTAGTCCCGTAAAACTATAGAGGATCTTATAGTTTTATCATCATGGGGACCTATGTGTTTTGATCCATAAGAGCTTGATTGTAAACATAGCTAGCACCTTGATGTCATTACTCATTGAAAGCCTAATAGAAATTAGTGTTTGGGATAATGAATGACCAAAAGACTGATTCTAAGGCATGGTACCCTTAGCTTCTTTAGAAATGTTATTCTTAATAGGGACTAAGGTATTGTAGGTACTTGTAGCATTTGGGTTATATTTGTTCTTCCTAACATAGTTAGGTTGCCCTTGTCCTTGACTTTGTCCTTGGAAATTTCCTTTGTAGGGTGGCCTATTTGCTTGATAAAACTACTGATAAGTATGATATGAAGTTTGATAAGGTCTATTAAATTAGGATTGATTCCTATTTACATTGACCAACTCATTTACAAAGGATTTAAACATGCTTTTAAGCTCTTAAAAATTCTTGTTTTCTTGGGAGTCACTAGGTTGGCTAGTGGAAGCCTTTTCTTGTTTTAGAGTAGGTATGGAAACAAGTGTTGGCATAGGAAGAGTAGTATAAAGGGGAGGAATAAAAATATGATGTGGTTGAATCTTAGGGAATAAAGGCATTGGTGGTTTAGGTGTAAGCTTGCCAACTTTAACTAGACAATTTTCTACTCTGATTGCCACCTCATAAGCATTTAGTAGTGTGTTCCCTCCCATAGACTAGATCATTACTGTAATGTCACTATTAAGGGATTTCAAATAGTAAAGGAAGGAAAATTTAGGAGTATACCTAATAGAGATTGGGATCTTATCCCATGTATTTTGAAACCTTGTATTAAAGTCTTGCATGACTTCATGAGGGGCCCTCTTAATTATGGATAGCTATTTTGAAACTGACAAATGGTCACTTTTGTCTTCAAATATTTTACATAATTCATCACCTTATTGGTCCCATGATGTGATGGAATTATAAGTAATGCTATTATACCAGTCCAAAGCTTTAACTTTGAATGAGATGACTAATAACCTAATAGCCACATTTTCTTCAGTGATATCATGAATATTGTAGAAGTTGGCTATATCTCTAAGGTGTTCATAAGGGGTTGTGAATTGGTCACCTATGAAATAAGGGACATTTTTAAGAGATTCTACTATAATAAGATCATACTAATGGAGGTCTAAAGGGCTCTATCCATTGAAAACCAAAAAAGGAAAAGATCTAGGGGTTGTCATGGCAATGAAAGGGGCTAACAAAGATCTTCTTATAGAAGTAGACTTTGAAATTATTTTAGGAGGAAATATTCCCTTATATGGATGTGTATTATCAAATATTAACCTTTTTACTGAGTTTAAATACAATTCAAAAAATTCAAAAGGAATACCTCTAGAAGCTGATCTTATAGTCACTTTTGACATAACTATTGATCTATACTAGAATGTTGAGTATTGCTCAAAGTCACTAGATACTGTTGCATGAAAGCTATGCCTACTATAAATTGGTTAAACTAACATCAAACTTGACTAATATTATTTGAAAAAGGTCGCATTGGGCATGCTAGAAACTATTGTGACATGGAATTTCACCCTTGTAGAGGAGTTATTTAGGCTCCCCCACTCTTAGTCATAATATTGGGATAACCTTATTCTATGGGTATTTATGGTGAGGTTGAACCTTCAGAGAAGGTTAGATTCCTCTTGATATATCAACTAAACTACTAATTATTCTTGGAAAAGGGTTAGAGAGGGGGTAAAGGGTTAATAATAAATCTAAAGGGTGATGTAAAAAAGATAAATGAGAATTCACATAATCATGAAACATACACTAAAAAAGCATAAGAGAATGCTTATCTCACACAATCTCATAAACTAGCTAATTGCATAAGTATTTCATGAACTAGGCTCAGGAAGCAATGAATGAAGTAAGGAGGAATTATAATATTCACACCAATCTTAAATTAATGATAGAATAAACACAAGTCTAGACTTGTAACTAACTTGAAAATACCTAAAATAGGCAAGAAAGAAGGATAATGGACATGGAAGATTCTCCTTCATAATGTCATCATGCACATGCTTGATAAACACATTTTAGAGGCAAGACATAGGTAAAGAAAGTATTTATTGTTTCAATAGGTTTTTCATAAATTTTTTGATAGGGTCTAACCTTATCAAATGAGAGCCTCTCACTCTTATAAAATTAGATAATCCTTCTCAGAGTAAAAAATTAGAAAGAGATGACAATGGGGAAGAAAATGGGAGATATAGGGAAACATAGAAGAGAGAGAGGGAACATGCCATCACAATCAATAAATAAACTAATACCACCTTTCATGAATATGCTAAACCATATTTATATCTAATCAAGACCAATCCTTCACTACAAAATTAAACCTTTTTAGTTCTAATAGTGTTCAAGCCTTTTCATTGGTTGAGAAACATACTAGAAGACAAGGAATTCCTGAGGATGATGAGTCATGATATTACTACGAAGGGAAAGACCCTAAAAATATATTAAATGCTCTAATTGTATTCTCCAACCATCAGATCTTCTTAGAACTCTACTCCATCTTCCACTTGGATTCATTATAAGGATAAAATCCTCATATATTTTGATTTGATAGAGCCATGACTATATCTATTTTGAGTGGTTATAGGTACCTATTTGTCAAGGATATAACTATGTTAAAGGATGAGACACTTCTCCATAATCACACATATTCCCCTACTTCAATATCTGAGAATAGGTCTTACTAAAGATGAAAACCAATCCCATTTATTGGTTTTCCTATAGTCATTATATTAATGAAAATAATATTAGGATGCATAGCCTCATTATTGAACTATATTAGGTTTAAATAAACCTATTATACCTCTAAACCTTGTGAAAGTTGAGAACTCATTATATGCACAAATATTCTTTAAAGAACAATGATCACAAGCATGAAACAATGCTATAAGCCTAGAAAATGGGCCTTGCATATTTTAAATCTTTGACCAAAGATCTTAAATGAGTTTAATTGCTGCACCTTTGAAATAAATATTCTAAATTTTCCTAGATTGTATTTTATCTCCATTTGAAGTCTCCTAGCTTTGAATTTCATCATCGGCCATTGATCTTGATCTAGGTTTCTAGATTATGACACTTGTCATCTCCATATTATTTATATGGATTCTATATTTAGTATTTATCTGATTAATGTGCTTTCACCATGTGGTGGCCTTTTATATAATTTAACTCTTTGACTTCTTGTCCTTATGTGCACCATCTATCTACTTTACATGATTGAATACATGCCATTGATTTTGATCAATTCGATCAAATGAACACCATTGATATTTTAGGTTACCATGATCATGACACTTATTAATCTTGTGTCCAATCTTAGGATCCTCTATCTTGTTGACCTTGAGCTCATCATTGATTTTTGATTACATGAGTGAATGCATGTTGTATATCTATTTCAGCACACTAACTCAACCTATCATATGTATGATATTAATATTGATTTGGGCATTAAATATGTTTTCACTTGGTAGATATACATTCAGATTTAGGATCCTTTGAAATATTTAAATTAAAATATCTACTTCTCATGGATTTTATTTGACATCTCCTTGCACATCCCACTCTATTAGTTCAACTTTGAAGGCTTGTATCTTGAAATAGCAAACTCATCAAGACTCTAAATTTATAGAGGATGATTTTGGCATTAAATACATCATTTCCATGTGATCATCGAGCTTGAGAGGCTTCTTTATCATATTTAAAAAATGCACAAGTGAACTGGCCTACTTACCTTTTTACATGACATGCCGTGATGGTTTGGTTCTTTTAGGCTTGTGTAAGTCATTTTTCTCCCTTCAAAGCTCTGATGAAACTTTGAGACATATGCAAACCTACTTCATGCCCCCTAAATACAATGAATACCATGAGAACCTAATAATTCTAATCTATTGTAATTCTAACTTGCTTCCATGTTATTTGACCATTCACTCAATAGGAACTCTGCTCAGCTTCTCACTCTACACTGAGACTTCCAAAAAATTGATCCATTCTAGACAAAGCTTTGTATGTAGGCAAAAATTAGTCAATAGTAACCCTGTTACTTTATTGATCCATTGGGGGTTATTCCTCATTTTATGACCTAGAAATTAAATGTAGTCTTCATGGATAAAAAAATTAGAAATTAAACTCCCTCTTAAGGTTTCCTAAAGTCTGGTAGGTGGAAGAGTTGAAACACCCTCACATATTCCATAAAATTATGAATTGTGAGATCATAGGTGACCTCATCCCTTATGTTTTGGCACTTGATCTAGTAGTCTCATTATAAGTCACCTTTGTTCCTAGATTGGTGATGATTGTAGTCAAGTAATTAACAAATGGAAACCTTACATTCCAAATTTTCACGTGCAAGAATTTCTTAGGCTACTACATTTATTCTATCAAAACTAGAGTTGGAGGTGGTGTAGTGGTAGCCTTATTACCTATGCATGCCATATATAGTGCCTTCCTTCTCTTCTATAAGATCTACCAAGTTCTTGCCTTATGTGCCATGTACACCATAACCATATTCTTCGATAAAAATTGGATGTCCTTCTTTTGTACCCTTGAACTCTTCTACTTTGTGGATTACTTGTAGTGCATCTCTTCTCTTGCTCAACTTCTTCTTAGGCCACATCATCAATTAACATGTAGCCAAACAATTTTTCCAAATGAATACATTTTGTTTAATTTTTCCAAACTCAAAACACTTAGGCCTTCATAATTTAACCTCCTTCAATAGAGGATGTAGATTTTAAACCCTGTGACTCACTCACACTTACACCCATAGTAATGTTTTAGTTCCTATTTGTTTGAATGACCTTCACCTCAAGCTCTTCTTCATTTGAGCCATTGAAATTATATAAAGACACATTATATAATACTTGTAAACACTTGTTCAAACTCTATAATTGTTTGAAGTTTTCAACAATAAAAAATGAGAAAGAGGATCCTCTAGGTTTTTTATAGATAGGAAAATAATTTTTTTACATTAAATACCCCACCATGTTGTCATACATCACTTAGATAATTAATAATTTCAATGACATGCCATGATATCCATTTGACATACTTACCATTTATGCCACTACTTCATCAATAAATGAATTTCCCATCTTTTCTTTGAAAGTTGTTACACCTTTTATGTAATGCATGCTAGTTTTAAAGAAAAATTCAAGTTTATAATTTTATTCATGAGAACTAATTTTTCCATTTTAACCATTTTGTAACAATGTTTCCTTTACCATATCCATCCCACATTTTTAGGTCACATTCCACCTCTTATGTGCTTACTTATCCTAGTCACACACCACCTCTTGTGCACCTTCTTATATTTTTAAGATTAATTTGATCACATGTGATTCCTTCCAAACTTTTATTTACATGCTTTAGCTTATTTAGTTTATCCATATTCAAACTTACCCCAATCTAAAATATGTGCATGGTCCTCTATGACATAACCTAGTGAGATTAATTTTTAAAGAAAGTAATAATGATAAATGGTAGAGTTTTGAATAATAGAGAACACCAAAAATGCTAAAGTCAACTTAACAAAAGGAATGCAACCAATTACCCACTTATTTAAAAAAAACTAAGTCCTAAGCTAAACTATTGACATACACCTTACTTTTGGAGCTTAAAAAAGTTACATAGAATGTCAGGGTTGGAGTTGACTACCATTAAAATGGCCTAGCAAGAATTGGCCATCTAACCTTTTTAATTTTTAATCACCTATTGGGAAAATATCATGAATAATAAATAGAACATTCCAATAAATCCATAGTTTGCTTCGATGGCACTCAAACTTTGAATCATAGACCAATATATGTATAAAAGAATGACAATTTTTTTTTGATATGTCGGTCATGCCAAACTTTTTGCTTTTGCTTCTCAATCCCTTGACTGTGTGAGAGAATGCATGTTTCATCCAAATAAAGTAAAGCATCTAGTTGAGCCTTTATATATTCTTCTTCATATAATTTTATAACAAATATAATACACAAGGTATAAGGAATTCCACCAATAAGATTGTTTTAATTCCAAAGACAAGGTTAAAGGGAGTACTTTTGTTTAGCCTTTTATATGTAATTTGATGATCCCATAATATTGTTAAAACGTGATCATCCAAATTAGTATGACCAATATAAAAAATCATAGTTAGTGTAATACCAATGACCTTGTTAAAAGATTAAACTATACAATTGGCTTGAAGGTGATATAGTGTGGTCTTATGATGTGTAATCAAGAATTTAACTAAGAGGATGTGCATTATTGAATTGATAAAATGAATGCCATTATTACTGGTTATATTTAATGGGAATCCATATCATGTGATGATATATTTCCATATAAATATAGTAGTGGAATTAATATTACAATCTCATGTGTATGCTACTTTAGCCTATCATGTGATATAATCCATAATAATAATGATATAACACGTGCTAGTCTATCTTGTCACAAGTTAAATACGAAAAATAAAATTAATAGCCCATTTTTAAAATGGTTTATGATGAAACATCAAATGAAGGGGCATGACATCCTGGTAGTTTGGTTTACCTACACACTAATAGATATCACATTGGCATGCATAGGGTTTGGCATCCTTGAATAGTGTGGGCCATCGTAAACTAGATAATATAACCTTTTGTGTCATAGCATCACTAGCATAATGTCCTCTTATAACACCCTCATGGATTTATTGAAGTACACTAACATGCTTGTACTGTGTTACACACCTTTGTAATACCTCATAATGTCATAGCTTATACGTGTATCCTCTAATAAGTTGAAAGTGGGTAATGTGAACAATGAGTTCATTCTTCACTTGGGTGTTAAGGTGGTCTGGTGCTCAGCCTATTGTAAGAAAATTAGTAATTTATTCCAATTATTTGGGTACATGTGTAACTTGGAAGAGTTTAACATTAGGTAAATCATCTTATATTATGTGCATTGGTTCACAAAATTAAATGCATGAGAGGTGGTCTGGGCCAAAATAATTTTACCTAGTTTCATGACCACAGATAACTAGAATTTCTAAAATAAGATAACCCATCGATAAATGTGTCTGTGAAACACTAGCTTGTTAAAAAAATCCTTGAGTGCTTCATGATCTTTATATAAGATAAATAGAGTGGCCAAAAAGTATTGGTAAAATTTTTAGAGTGCATAAACCATGGATAGGGCCTCACAATCTATAGTATAGTAGTTTCATTTAATTGGTATGAGCTTATAGATAAAAAATTAAATAGGATGAGTAAGGTTTGATTCCCTAGGTTGTGAAAGGGTGGAACACACTACCATGACTAAATCATTGACATGAACATGAAATTACTGCATCTAGTCTGGGAACTGGAGAATGAGTGTAGTCACCAATTTTTCCTTCAGAAATGCTTGTTGGTGTGTAGTAGTCCATAAGAATAGGCCATTATATTTAAGTAATTCTTTCATCAGAGCTACTATATTAGCTCAAACCTAAATGAACTTGTAATAGTATCTAGTGTGATCCAAGAAGGCATGGACCTCACATTGATTGGTTGGAGTTGGAAGTTAGCCAATGACTGTAATCTTGGTTAGATCCACTAGTAATCCATCTTGGTAAATCATGTGTCCAAACAAGATTTCAAATAACATGTCAAAGATACAATTTTTAATATTTAAGGAGATCTAAATTTGATAGCAGTGATCAAGCATAAGGCACAAATTATCATAGTGGTTGTGTACTAAACTATACATAGTCTGGTCATTAAGGTACACCTGAAGGAAATTATGGGTGAAATACTAGAGGGATTCCACCACCATGTGTGATAACACTTATAATTAATTATTTAATAAAAAAACATAATATTATATACAAAATAGACCCAGTAAGTTGCAAAGGTTATTTTTTCTTTGTCTTCCTTAGCAATTTGCACATGGTGATAGCCATAAATTCCATTAGTGAAAGTGTAGATCTCACATAGTAGAACACTCTAAAAAATTGCCTCTATAAATGGTGTTGGAAAAGGGTCAGTGAAACACATAACATTTAGTTTATTTTAATCCATGAAAATTTGAATTTTACCATCTTTTTTGATGCTGATTACCATAGGACTAACCCACATAGATTCATCTATGGGGGTAATAACTCTAGCATGCTTCATACTATTAATTTATTATTTAATTTTAGCTCATAGATTAGGGTTCATATAATACAGTAATTTCCTCACTGGTTGAGCACATTCAACCAAATTTATATGTAACTTTCCCAATTAGATGCACTCCATTCATTTCTATGTAACTAAATGGGAAAATGTCTTGATATTCATACAAGAGTTTAACTTTTTTATTGACTCAATATCAGACTAGTAATTACCCAAGGTGGATATTTTAGGTGTATCCTTTGTCTAAATATTATTATAATACATTTAGAGTGGTGTAGAATATGGTCTATACTCATACTACATAACATCTCTGACCTCACGTGCCCCATAATCTGTATGCAGATATAAGTGGTCAGTTTTTGGTTATGGTGGATCAAAAATGGTACCTTCATCAACCTAATACATGACATTTTTCTTTCCCATATATATCTATTCTCTATATGAATATTGATATTGATATTTAGAATCCAAAAAATCAAAGGCAAGAGTATCAACTTATTAAAATATGACTAAGTTATCCTTAGGTACACCATGCATGTGACGTGTGTGGTATTAAACTAGGGCAAAATTTCCTAATACTATCTAGTAGATTACTTACAAGGACAAATGTAAATCATTCATTAGATAAGAAAATGAAAATGTTGAAAGCATACCATGTGTGATATGCAGTCAGGTATCTATTCCCATATAGTTGTATTGATGGATATACCACATCTTAGTCTAGATGTGTAGAGTATCATAAAATGCATGAATCCCTAAGGATTTTGGTAAAAATGTTTTTTTAGTGCTCTAAAGGATTTCAAAAATTATTAGATAGTTTTCTAGAGAAGCAACACCATCATAAATTAGGGTGGCAAAAACATGGTTATTATGGTGGAAGTGATAATGCATAAAAGTGCATACTTGTTCCCATGTCTGCAATTGGAATTGATGAGTATACCACCATTGAGCAATTATTCCTTTAAATACAAAGTTTAACACACAAAAATGTTTACCTTAATAACATAATATTCTTCTAATTATTAAAAATACTTAGTGATCTCAATTTGATCATGGAACCAAGGTATATATTCCAACCTCGAGGGCGGTAGGCCAATTATGCGAACATTTTTGTGGAACTAAGCTAACTTGGGGTAGAAAAACAACTTTGAAAAAAGAAAATAGTGACTTCATCCATAAATATTGGTGTCTTTGTAATTTATAACTCTTTTGTGAAATCAATGATTTTGTTATATTTTTAAGGTAAACATTGACTTTATTTTTAACAATCGGTGATTTCACCACTAGTAATTGATGAATTTTCCAAATTCTATGTTTTTGTTAGTTTTTATGGAAGAAGAAACTTTGTTGAATATTAAACAAGGAATTAAATATAATACACAAACCTAAAAACTTAACATTTCATTTTTTTCTTCACTTATGCAACATAATAAAACACAAATCAATCCTCCAATGTTTTCTACAGGGTACTAATCCAAAATAAAAGGACTAAAGAATTAAGAAGACCATTTCACACTTATTTTTGGTATTTTTAAAACATTTTTCACACTTGAATTTTGTGTTTAAAACATTCACAACTTTAATTTTTTCATTTCAAGCCTTTTATAGTACCTTCAAACATTTCAATTTTAGTGTTTAACAATAATTTGCTTTTCACACTTTCAATTTTTCATTTTTATTTTTGTATTGTTTAAAAAAGTAATGCACATGCTCTCTCCTATTTAGGGTGACTTAGAAACATGACTAAGCTACTTTTTTTATTTTATCTTATATTTTAAGTAATATATGCTCTCCCCTTATTTTTTTGCATATGGGTGACCCAAAATCAATTTTCTCCTCCTTTCTTCTTTTTTAGCTTAACAAATGGGAGTTTTTCAAGTTCTTTATGGGTGTGTTGACCAAGGGTTTCATATTTAAACACCATACCAACCTCATTTATCTATTGAGGTATATAAATTTACTCTACTATTTGATGTGATATTGGTTGATTGGTTAACCTAACTAGTCGAATAGGGTCTTAGAGCATGTAAAAGTCTAGACATCACACTCTACTAAATAATTGATAGATGGAGCAGTTGTGAAATGGACAAGATGATTTCATAACAAGATAGATGGTTTTTCATCTAATTGATATATATATTTTATTTTTCCTAATCATTCTTTAGCGCTTATGGTCCATATAGAAAGCAATTCAAAAAAAAATTAGATTAATTGACCCCACTTGCCATGGATTATCCTACCAATGCTGAGTTGATTTTGTGCTCTAAGTTCCATGCCATGCATAAGTTTTTGAGAGCATAAGGGGATAAAACCTCTACTTTAATGCACTTTTATTTATTGTATTAACACTTAAGTCCTCTTAGGAACTAGTGTATCAGAAAAAGATTAGTCGATACTATGAAAACCTTGTGTTAGTTATTAAGATAGGATTGTATGATTGTATGATTCTTATTTTGTGTAATAAATTACAAAACCATTCATGTAAAAAAACAAATCCAACACCAAAAACACTTGATGCATACATATTCACACTAAGAAGTGTTATGCTACCCAAATTTGGTGAAACCATTTACCTTAGACCAAAGATTTGAAAAATCATTTGTGCATTAATTTTTAAAAGACATTGTTATATTACCCATTTTTTTATAGACCATTATTCATTTAAAAAACACAAGACTCTCAAACCAATTTTGAAATCCCTCTTTCAAATTTCAGATCTAAAATAAATTAGTTTATGCTTGAGTCTTTCCTACAAATTAGACTTGAGTTGTTCACTCTTTGTGTTTAGATTATGTAACTTGGATTAATTTTTAATTTGGTTTAAGACATTTACCTAGACCAAGTTCACACCATCCATTTTAAAAATATGAGTTCTTTTTTAGACAAAAACCATATTTGACCTTGTTTTCAAGTTTCATGTAGAACAAACTTTGCCTTGTTTCCAAATTCCACTTAGACCAAGTGTGACTTTTGTTTCGAGTCAAGACCCTTAAAATTAATTTTAGCTTCAATTTTTTTCTTAAACCAAGTTCATTTCCAAGACCAATTTCATTTTCCTAGACTAAGACCTAATTTAATTTCATTTTTAAACCTAGACCTAGTTTGTTTTAGTTTAGACTTTTTTCCAAGATCATGTTGAAGTTTTCATTTTTCAATCATTTGTTCCAAAGACCTAGAGTGTTTTAGTGATAGTTTAGACCATGTTTCAATTGTTAAATTTTAAAGCAATATCATTTTAAAGATAAATTCTAAAAGTTTGAAACATTAGACCAACCGTTCTAAAAGGAAAACAACACAAATTTAACCATTCCTTAATATACACATAACAGAGCTATGTATAATCTTGATTATGAGAAAATTGTTACAAGTGACCCCTTTGACAATGATCCTTATGGTGATAATGTAGCATTTGAGATGGATTTATATCCCACATATGAATCCCCTAAAATAGGACATGTGAAAGACCAATTCAAACAATACCTCATAAACACACCTCCTTATCTAGGGCAAGAACAAAACCCATTTACATAATACCCTACCAAAATATTGCCTAGTACAAAAATGGTTTAATGAAAACCCTATTATGTGAACATATTATCTATTTATAGTTTTGATCCATACTAGTTTGATCACTATATTTTAGAGTATAGAAATGAGATTCTTGTTAGGGAAATTAAAGTCTATGCCAAGTTCCCATTAAATTTTCCACAAAAAAGTTTACCTTTCCTAGTTATGGCACATAGTCATGCACCTCTCCTCCAAACATTTTATCCAACCTCTACTAATCAGAATCAAGCCCTTATACCAATGCCTAACTAGTAATTTGTAACATTTTCTAAAGGAAAAGGTCAAGGTGCTAACCAATTTATGTAAGTGCAACATACCTAAAAAATCTAGCTTGATTTAGATAGAAACTTTAATACCATGAATATTATAAACACACCACTTATAGAGTTGGCTCCATCAAGTGCACCACAAATTAGTTTGGTAGTCTGTTCTAATGTGAACACGAATCCATTTTTTCAAACCATGCTACTTGTCGACATGTTTAATGTTACTCTAAATGAAGAAGAATAAGTAGCTTCTTTAGGAACCCCTTTCCAAAACATAACAAATAACGCACATGTTTTACCTAATCCACATCAAGTAAAGTTTAAGGTATCAAGGAACACCCCACCAAACATTTACTAAAAGATCCCTCCTTCAGGTACACCGATAGGATCTCAAGGATAGGGGGTAGGTATATCTAGCTCATAAGTGTAATATGTGATTATCCCTACATAACCATATGCTTCTTTAAATGTACAATAAAGAGTAAATAATCAGCCATAATCGATTACCTCACCATAATAGGTGCTAACAAACATTAAACATTAGCAAGCTTAGACCAACATGTGACCACAATAAGTGGTAAATCAATCACCTCAAACATGGTCTAATCAACATCTTATGGCTAGTAAAAAATGTGCCTAACCAAAAAAAAAATTCACCCAACAAAAAGTTCCTAATGTTTAATGAGTATCTACAAAGGAACAATTAGCTCACACACAACATATAGCTTATCCACAACATATTCCTAACATGCAACAATTTTTATAGTAGGCCTTCAACCAATAGTAAGTACAGTAGGGTTTGACTAGTCATAATTAAGTTCCTTTCCAAACTCATGCCACTATATTCATTACCAAACAACAAACACCTTCATTTATGCCACTTTTCCCTCCAAATTAAAACCACACTACTAATCCCAACTTTAATATTTACCAATAATAAACACCACACCAACAATATAGCTTTAACCAATAGATGTGCATTCCTGGTTGGGAAATGAACCAAATGAACATTCTTCAGTCTTCTATTCCTCCATTATACCCTATTTAGAGTAATCCACCTTAGAACACCCAACCCTAACCACAAACTTCTATACTATCCACATTCTTAGACCATTAACTATAACAAATGAAGGATGTAATTTTCACTCTTTAGATAGGAAAGCATGGGAATAAATTTAAATTGAATGAAATATTCTCATACCATTTCAACATGGTTTCCATCTAGATACCATTTCCTCTAGGTTTTGAGCAACTAGATTTTAAAAAATATAAAGGCAGAGGTGACCCAAAGAAACATTTGATGGAATTTTATGTTACTTGCTAGTTGGTGGACTTTAAAAATATCTATTTGCTCCTTTTTCCTCATAGTATAGCTAGATAGGGATTGGATTGACTAATCCAACTTTTGAATAACTTTGTGCCTAATTTTTATGACCTCTAAAAGAAGTTTGTGCAACACTTATCTTATAATATTGATGATGAGATTACTATGGTTGATTTAGGAGAAGCTCAATAGAGACATAGTGAGAGTTTCTCAAGTTATTTATAGTGATGGAGGGTACTTGCTAGCCATTCCACACATAATTTACCAGACTAATAGATAGTAGTGGTGTTTAACTACAATTTTCAAAGTGATCCTATCACTTAGAGCTTTAATGTGCTCAAAAGTTTGAGGATATTATGAACAAAGACTTAACAATTGATAAATACCTTATCAGTAAAGGGTTAATAAAGTTATATACTCTTAAATAGAGAAAAAACCAATATCAAGGCCCAAACTAGATAAAAAACTAGTATTAAGTCCTAAATCAAAGTCATAACCCAATTCAGATACAAGCTCCTATGCTAGCCCAAGTTAGTATTTTCAAGAATCCCAAAGTTTTTTAATTGCAACAAGAATGTTGTGGGTAATGGAGTTACTAAATCACACCATGTATAAATGGTGAAAACACCATCTATTCAACTAAATCTACTTATGTAATTAACTCTAATTTTTTAGTCACTCCTGCCTCCTCTTTTGTAAATGCCTCAACCAAGAAGAAGACCACATGTAAAGAGAGTTTTTAGTGACCTAGGAGATCCAATTGAATTAGTGTTTTGGAAAATATCTTGCACCAATTTTATTAGTTGACCTATTCAAAAGTTTTTCCCTAAGGGTGTTCCTTTTCCTGAATGTTATAAGGAGCATGTGTTTTATGACTATCACCTAGTCAAAGAGAATTACACACACTGATGTTTGAAATTAAATCACCTCATTGAGAATATGATATAAAATGGAGAAATATAATTTGATAATAGGGCCCATAATTCTAATCAAAACTTGAGATTTATTATAACCCTTTTACATAACATAATGGCAATATTAAGAATCAACAACAACATAGGCCACCACCATGACTACAATAACAATAGTAGGAAAGATGGTAACCACAACCATATAATGGTAGGAACCAAGGTTAGAATGACCCATCTAACTAAGGGGATTATCATGTCGTCACACATGAGTAAAACAAAGTTATAGGACATATCATAGGAGGTCCTATAGACATTGTTACCATTGACCCTAAACCAACAACCAATCACCCATGGCCAGTACCAAATAATACTCAAACCCCTCCTTATGTTGGTAATCTTATTATGGTATATATTATTAACCAAGCTTACCAATACTGAATAATTACCATCCCATGCCCTTCTCCCCTCCTTCCAATTATAGTGATCCATTCCCCAATTTGGATGATGTAATGGTAACTTAGTGAAATAAAGTTACCATTACACCTTATTTTAAAAATGATCTTATCCAAGCACTTATACAATCCAAAATCAAGCCAATTACTAATTTTAAGGAGGAAAAATATGATATAGTGGATAAATTATAGAAAACACTTGCAAAAATATCTATCTTAGATTTGTTAGACACCTACACTATCTATAATAACGTCCTTACCTAACTTATAATATAATCCCAAGTGCTAAACAATATTCTTTTAAATAAATTTCAAGCCTTGGTAGGACACTTAGCTCTTACCAAAAAAATTACCTTTGACCAAAGTGACATGTCATCCCTTGGCCCTTTCCTCAAAAACCCATTATATATTGAAGTTTTTATAACTTGAAACAAGGTTAAACATAATCATAGACAATGATCAAGCCTCAACGTTATGTCTCTAAGTTTAGTAAATAATCTTGGATACACAACACTTGAACTTGAACTAGATACCATTACTATTAAGGCCTACAATAATGAATAAATGGAATCATAGAGAACAATTTGTTTTCTAGTGGTCATTAGGCCCTTGACCCATGATACACTTTGGAATGTTCTAGATTTATATTTATCATATAACTTGATCTTGGGTCAACCGTGGAAACATGATAGTTGGGAAATAAATCCTACATTAAATCAATGTATTCAAGTTCCCCCATTCTAGGATGGAAGTGACTATTCCTACAGACCTACAACCATATCATTTTTGCAAGCATTTAGAAGATAAATATAAAAGCTACAATTACCTATTTGTCATAGACCCTACAATAAAGAAGGAAAAATATGTACTTGTTGAATTTCCATAATCCAATCATATAGACCCATATAAATTTAGTTTCACTTTAGATATACCCCCTCATAATATAACTAACCATATTATAGTTTCAAACAAAGGTCCAGGTGAATACCTAATGCACAAAGCATTTCACAGAACCAAGCTTTCACATGCCCCTAAGTCCTATGTAAGACCCAAATCCAAGGTCATTCACATGGAATGGTGATAGAAAGGAATTTTTAATGCCTAAGATCCTATTATTTTCACCTCAACCACTAGCTAAGAACAAGACCTACTAAATGAGGATGATTCATGGATATATAATGATGATCTAGAGAATTTCTACCAAAGTAAAATATATCCCATACCTAACCAAATCATAGATAATCAAGATTATGAAGGTTGAGGTTTAGGGGAAAATTAACAATGCAATCTTGAGCCTATCTACATGAATAAACACAAAGGAACTTATGAAATTATATTTAAACCACTTGGGGGTGACCCTGTGTATCTTATATGTATTCTTACACCAATGACTAGTGATGATGATGTTGGTAATGATGTAGAGTCTGATTACAATGTATATGGGGACTTAGCCAATACCAACCTATTTAACCCTCATGCTATATGTACCATTATACCTATCATTCATCCTTCCCCACTTTTCCTTCATTGTCCTCAACTTATAGAATGGGACCAAAAATAAGCCACAATATCACTTGATGAGTTCAAAAATGATGAGGTCATTTGTGACTTCATGGGCCTAAAAGACCATCTTCTTATAGGAGATCATAAGCAAGGGTTTTCTATCATATTAGATCTTGATACCTATTTTGGAGAGTGAGTAAACATCCTTAGCCAAAAATAAAAATAAAATAAAACATTAAGTTCCCAAAGTGAAAACCTCTTTGAGACACTTTTAGACCAAGGGAACAGTAAAGAAAAATGCCAGTTTCTTGGTGAAAACCTATTTCAGGCGACCAAATTTGACTTTTAGGTCAAATTAGGGCACCCCTAGATAAAAAATTGAGTTTTAAGTGTTTTAAGGGGTTTAATTTTTGGTAATAAGGTATATCATAGGTCATTTAATGTTATTCAATCTTATATTAGCCTTAGTCACTTATTTTATTTGCCAACATGTCCTTTTGAGTCATTTTAAGGGTTAAAAATGTGCATTTAATGACTTGTATGTATTTATTGGGAAGTGTGAAGGTGTAATAAGGTGATGTAATGTGACATGTGTCTTATTAAGTCTTAATCAACTAAAACCAACTGCAAAGTTGTAGGTTCCTCAAAAAAGGGGCAATTTTCTTGAGGAAAAGAAGAAGTTTGGCACTTGTATAGCTCCTTGGGAAGTGCACCACATGGGAAAGGATAATGGTATGTATCTTGAGATTAAAAAAGCTCATTTACACATTAAGTGTTTTGAAAGTGCCATTTTTGGCCCAAAATTGTTCTACCCGTTTTTCACCCTTCTTGACAGCAGAAGTGACTTGTAGGTTTATGCTTAGTATGAACAACTCAAGAGGTTTCAAGATAAATTATTTTTGGAGGTTGTATTAGAATAAAATAAATTAATTTAAATATAATTATTCTGAATAATGGTGGCATGTTCTTCATGAACCATCCTCATGAAATTGACTCTATTTTTTTGCCTAATAATCTATGTACCCTATAGGTTTTGCTCTATTTTTGGTAATTTCGTATGAACCAATTACTAAAGTTGATTATAGATGATGTTGGAATCCTTATATAATGATATATATTATTGTTTTCAGGTTTAAAGTTGATTTTATAGTCCAAATAACTCATTTTATAGGAAGGTACCACCATGTGCAGTCTCAATCATTTTTTCACTTGCATAAGGTTGAATTCTAGACAGGGGCTTCCATGTGAATATGATACAATGTATTTCTATGTATTAATGTCATAATAATCACCTAAATTCATGTTTTTATTTCACTACATCATTATTAAATCAATCTTGCAATCCACTCTCATACTCAGTCAACCTCTTGCTCATTCTTACTTATATTCATAAGATATCATGCATGTGGACATGTTTAACATGATTCATGGAAAGGTAATAGAAATATCATGAATTTTAATATGTTTTAATCTCAATATAATCAAAAAATAACCTCAAGTTGACATAAGAAATGACTTTGGTAGTCATGTAACACACTTTCACCTAGTCTACCATGAATATGCTGTTAGGATTGTGGAGCTAAAAGCTTCACTGATGCAAACAGGAGAGGAGGTTGCAGGAGAGTTGCTGAGTGTCAGAGACACCGGCGTCGGTCAGGCCAACCGACGTCGGCAGGATAGGGTAGGAAGGCAACCGACGTCGGTCAGAGATCGGCCGGCGTCGGCGACCCCCAGGCAGACAGGGACCGACGTCGGTCGCCTGTGTGGTTCGACTGCGAGCTATTTACGGGCAGTTAGCTAACGAACCAAGTGTTTGCATGAAGAGATCTATTTTTAAACTGAGAGCTGCGGATCTAATTATTGTAATTAGATGTCTAATTATTGTTTGGATGAGATCTATATAATAGACTCATGGTTGTATTGGAAAAGAGTGCTAGGGAGTAAGAGAGCATAATTATAAGCTCCTTCTGTGTGTGAGGTAGAGCAATGGTGCGTTCCTCCTAGTGCCACAGTACCAAGTGTGTTGGTGCTGGATTGGAGAGCCATCTGGGTTCTTCAGGAGTGTAGGATCTTGGTCACTGTTGCATGGCCTATATAGGAGATCTACATGGTAAGTAAGATCGTTGATCTGCAGGTGTATGTGTGTGCAAGGTCGAGGTTCACAGGGGAGCAAAACCATTGTTTGATTTGTAGGTGTGCAAGGTCATATAGACAGCAACACAACAGGGAGCAGTATCAGGCAGGATCTACTTGGAGTACAGGTGTGTACTCGGATAGAGCAAGAGGAAGGCAAGGAAGTTCCTTCCATAAGTATGGTCTGTTGAATTGCAGGTTGTTGCAGATTCATGGGAGATCTACTTGAAGTACCTTGAGTACTTGTGGAGCACGTGGAGTGCTTGTGGAGTGCGTGGAGCACTTGTGTTATGCGTGGAGCATGGGAGGTGAACATCAACTCTGTATTTGAGTTGGGTGTTGTGACCTGTGAGAGGGAGAGCTTTGGGGAGAAGAATTACTGTTCACTTGAGGTGTGGGAAACCTCTGTAAGGTGGTGGAGAAGAAGTGGCATCTTCTTTATTGTATTCTTTTCTGTATAAAGTGTTAATACAAGTTGTGTATTGTCTCTCATATGCTGTGTTATTCTGAATTCTAGTTACTTGGTGAATCTGGTTTATTTCCGCATTTTAAGTTGCTTGAAGTTTGGTAATCAATTATATGTTTCCGGTTTTGCATCCTAACAAGTGGGATCAGAGCATGTTTGTTGTTCTAGATTCCTGACAAGTGGTATCAGAGCTAAGGTTGCAGGAAGCAGGGTGTGTTTTTGGTTACAGGGCACTCTCAGGGGTTTCTGATTGAGTGGGAGTAGAGCAACGGCAGATCAAAGTAAGCTAAGAATGGAGGAGTTGAAAAGCACAGACAGTTACTCACGGTCCGATGGAAAGAAAGAGCAGGTAAAAGAAGATTGTTGGTTGGTAACAGATCAACATGAAGAAACTGAAGATACAGATGTAGCAGGGGTTGTTGCACAGGATGTGTTTGCAGGTTTCTTGGATAAAGTTGAATCTTGGATAAAAGATTCGGTTGCCTCTTTCCATGCAGCCCCAGGTAGAGGAGCTGGTAAGCCTTGCCAAAGAATTGGCAAAGGGGAAGTGAAGCTGAAATTGCAGGCGGCCAACACACAGGTGTTGATGAAGGTCATGCAGGTCCCAGGTTTGAAGATTTGGCTAATTTCTTCAGAAAGATTGGGTGATGAGAGATGCACAAGAACTCTCACAGCGGTAGCACTTGAATTAGCTGGTGGTAAGAAAACAGGTACACTTTATCTACTTGTTTATATTACCGATTCTTCTTCTATTGCGGAGACGTGGCTTTGTAGGCTTGGTCACATGAGCAGGAAGGAGATGCATGTTCTTAAGCAGAAGACAGATATATTTGATAAGCTTAAGAACTGGAAAGCCTTGGTGTTCTTGGAGGAGATGGTAGACAGAGTTCAGTGGATGAGGCTAGATACATCTGAGCAGGGCAGTTTGGACATGGAGATTGATCCAAAGGAGCTCGCGGGTAAAAATTCATCACTCACAGGTGAACACAGGTACCGGCGTCAGTCAGGAGGAACCGGCGTCGAACAGACAGGTGCCGATGTCGGTCATGTGCAGACCGAAGCCGGCAGTGTCGGGCAGGGTAAGACCGGCGTCGGTCATGGGACCGACGTCGGCAGTATGTAAGACCGATGTCGGTCAGGAGGACCGACATCGGCAGCAGGGACACCAGCGCTGGCAGGTTGGTAGTCAGGTACAGACGCATGGAACCGACGTTGGTCGGATGCAGACTGTGGAGTGACCGAGGTCGGTCACTGTAACGAATTTTGGGTGGACAGCACGCTGTCAAGGAGTCTCAAACACCCATACGGAGGACTGAAGGCGTAAGTAGGCCCTCAAATTCATTGTTCCTCTTCTTCATACTTGTTGCTGATTGTAGAGCAGGAAGGATCCAGGAAACAGGTGTGAGCTAGGCAGGATTATGATGCAGAACCAGACGGGAGTCTTGGTAGGTTTGCCAGCTGGATGAAAGCACAGAGACGAATGGATTCCTTAGTAGAAGAATAGAGAGAACGGATACGTGAGATGGAAGACCAGGTATATGGTCTTGAGGAGCTGCAGGACAGTGGTACCAGGTTTGACAGGTGGAGGACGAAGCATGGCTTCAGTCAGTGTCAGGTAACTACTGTGGTTTGCCTTACCAAGTGGATGATGAGTCGCGACATCATTCTGTTACTGTATGTGGACGGTATGTTTTGCTATAGCAGGTTTGTACATACAGGGTTTTGCTGAGCTAAGGGTAAGATTAGTTCAGTGGCATGTCATGAGGAGTTTGGAGCAGTGGAATTCTTTGACATGGGAGGCATGGAGATCACAGGTTGATTTTGTCTCGAGTGGGAGCTGATGTGAATCAGGTGTTGGCGAGGTTTGGGATGCAGAACCGGAGCACACTAAGGGTTGGACAGGTACAGTGTCCGAAATCACATGAGGTCTGGTATAGACCTGAGTATTCCCATGCAGTGGGAGCTGTCAGAGTTAGGAGCCAATTCGGGGAAGTGGGTTCTCAGGTTTTCTGAGAGGGACCGGCAGCAGGTGTTGCTATGCAGGGTCAGGACTTCACTACAGGGGTTGTAGGTTCGGATGTGGCAGGGTACTCAGATGACAGGCGGTACATCACAGGTTGTGTGGTGGGTTGTCTTCAGGTTGGAGCTTGAAGAGGGATACAAACCAGGAAACAGATTAGACAGAGTACAGGTACAGGTACAGTGCAGCTATTTATCTCCAAGTGGGAGATTGTTAGGATTGTGGAGCTAAAAGCTTCACTGATGCAAACAGGAGAGGAGGTTGCAGGAGAGTTGCTGAGTGTCAGAGACACCGGCGTCGGTCAGGCCAACCGACGTCGGCAGGATAGGGCAGGAAGGCAACCGACGTCGGTCAGAGATCGGCCGGCGTCGGCGACCCCCAGGCAGACAGGGACCGACGTCGGTCGCCTGTGTGGTTCGACTGCGAGCTATTTACGGGTAGTTAGCTAACGAACCAAGTGTTTGCATGAAGAGATCTATTTTTAGACTGAGAGCTGCGGATCTAATTATTGTAATTAGATGTCTAATTATTGTTTGGATGAGATCTATATAATAGACTCATGGTTGTATTGGAAAAGAGTGCTAGGGAGTAAGAGAGCATAATTATAAGCTCCTTCTGTGTGTGAGGTAGAGCAATGGTGCGTTCCTCCTAGTGCCACAGTACCAGGTGTGTTGGTGCTGGATTGGAGAGCCATCTGGGTTCTTCAGGAGTGTAGGATCTTGGTCACTGTTGCATGGCCTATATAGGAGATCTACATGGTAAGTAAGATCGTTGATCTGCAGGTGTATGTGTGTGCAAGGTCGAGGTTCACAGGGGAGCAGAACCATTATTTGATTTGCAGGTGTGCAAGGTCATATAGACAGCAACACAACAGGGAGCAGTATCAGGCAGGATCTACTTGGAGTACAGGTGTGTACTCGGATAGAGCAAGAGGAAGGCAAGGAAGTTCCTTCCATAAGTATGGTCTGTTGAATTTCAGGTTGTTGCAGATTCATGGGAGATCTACTTGAAGTACCTTGAGTACTTGTGGAGCACGTGGAGTGCTTGTGGAGTGCGTGGAGCACTTGTGTTATGCGTGGAGCATGGGAGGTGAACATCAACTCTGTATTTGAGTTGGGTGTTGTGACCTGTGAGAGGGAGAGCTTTGGGGAGAAGAATTACTGTTCACTTGAGGTGTGGGAAACCTCTGTAAGGTGGTGGAGAAGAAGTGGCATCTTCTTTATTGTATTCTTTTCTGTATAAAGTGTTAATACAAGTTGTGTATTGTCTCTCATATGCTGTGTTATTCTGAATTCTAGTTACTTGGTGAATCTGGTTTATTTCCGCATTTTAAGTTGCTTGAAGTTTGGTAATCAATTGTATGTTTCCGATTTTGCATCCTAACAAGTGGGATCAGAGCATGTTTGTTGTTCTAGATTCCTGACATATGCCTACCTACAGGGGCTTGGAGGATAAATTCACATTGAATGGGATGTGTTCATACCTATTTAAAATCCTCATAAATGTGAGGAGTCCATTTAAAATATTATAAATTGGTTTAAAACTCATTAAGGGACTATTTTTATTGTTCACTACTTGAAATTTTCTTACTACCTATATTATGGAATAACCAACTACAGGTGGCCTGAGTAGAGAATTTAGAATCCGGAAGGAGAGTTTGAAAAATTTGATGAACTTTATTCAGTGTCTTTATATGGTAAAAGATCATACTATACTTGTATATAAGGTTGTATTTTTATAAAATGTTTAAGGTCACCCTCAAATATGAAAATACTATGTTCAGGCCTTAAGTTCCCAAAAGGGCAAAACAAAGGTCTAACCATGTTTTGGGATTATCATATTCTAAGGTTGAAATAAGTTTTGAGGAATCTATATGGTTGTGTTTTATATCCTATATTAGGTACATGAAATCCACCAAGTTTGAGGGGAAGATGACCTAGGGAGGATAGTCATTAAAAGGCCTAAAAGTTCCCACAAAAACATTGAAAATAGTCGGTATTAGCTACAAGCCTGAGTCAAATAAGGAATTTTCTCCATTCAAGTTTAAAATTATACTATGATTCATATGATGATGATTCAAAATGATTAAAATTAACATTCATGGCACCAATATTTTTGAGGGAGGAGGATATGTTGTTTTTTGTTTCTCATGAACACTTTTAGTCCATATAAATGGCCTGGTCAACACCTACATCCAACCATAGATAAAATTTGAAAGGATGTTTGTTTCATGAGACCTAAAGTATGGTTTGAGAATTATTTAACATTGAAACTAGAAATTAGAGGTTATAATTTCAAGTCTTGATAAGATAATCACATTCAAATATTCCTCATTGGGACATGAACACCTACAACCAACTATAATGGCAGTGAGGGGAAGAAAATAGAAGGGTTAAGTTTATTGACATGAAATCAACCTAAATATAGATGAAAAAGTCCAAACACCTATAAAATTATTTTGGAAGATATAAATAGGTCATAATTCATGATTTCAATTCCTAATTCCCAAATGTTCACCTATAAGTAATGTTTCAAAGGTAGGGTTTTCATGATCAGGACAAAGAGAGTCTAGTTGGGTGAGTCCCAAGTGTGTATGAAGGGTAAAATAAATTTGGACTGATGAAGTTAAATTTAAATACTTACATGAATATCCTTATAACCTTTAAAAACCTTGGAAATGATATAAGGCCTACATAGACCTCTTAGACCATTTGTATGCACCTATAGTCAACTGTGTTGACTAAGAAGGACAATGAGCAGAGATGTAATGTAAGGTGTAGGAAGGGTATATTGAAGGATGATTGATGATTTGAAGAAAAGATCACACACATAAATATAATGACAACTTATATAGGCTTTGACAATGGGGATTAAGCTAAGAGAGAGAGAGAGAGCTACAAGGTAGTAGTATACAATATAAAGTACAAACCCTGCACATTCAACTTCCATATAGTCTATCTTAAAAATGGAGGGAGTTGAAAGGTATATAAACCTGATAAGGGGATAAAATTATTTGGAGAGAAACCTTGAAATTTGAGGAATCCTCTCCAATTTTCACTTTTTTTGAGGAGGTATGGGAGTGCCCTCTATTTTGTCTCAGACAAAGAGCTTCCCTTTGTGCTTGTAACCCATAGTTTTGGAAGATTGAGATGGACAGGTGAGTTGGGAGCTATTTGGAACTTGAAAAAAGTTTTTTAAAGTTTATGGAAACCTATGAAAACTTGAAAAACCAAATAGGTAGGGTAAATACCCAACAAGATGGTCTAAGACACTAAAGTTTGCAAGCAGGCCTATCAAACACATTAAAACTTAAAAGCCAAATAGAGAACCATCTTTATTTATAGTGTGGAGTGATATTTATATCCTATTAAGGAATTTTTATGGGGCCACTATAGAGGTTATTGATCTATTTGTATGCAAGGGAACCATCAAAAAGCCATATTGAGCTTCAAAGACAACTCATGTCTACTTGAGCATGCTTAAGCCTAGAGCCACTTGGAGAGTCATTCATATTTAAAGCTTTAGATATGATTTAAAATAATTTTTTTCATGTTTATGGGAGAATATTAGATTTTTTTTATCCATTTTTATATATAATAAGTCATGAAAGGTTTAATTTTGAGTTTTAAGGTCATTCAAGCTTGTTGAAATGGAGGAAGGAACTCAAGAGGATAAGTTTAAATACTCACATATTTATTGATGATTTTCATGGGGAAAAAATAGTTTAAAAGATGTTATAAGAGTTCTTTAACTATGAATTTGTGAAATTAGTTTGAGAATTGGACATCAGATCTTTATGAAACAACCTTAAGAGTCAAAACTGTCAGAAACCCTTACAAACCTTGATTAAGGACCAGTCTAGAGAAATGAAGCTAGAGATGGATTATAATGGAACATTTTGATGATGAAAAATATTTTAACTTGTATATTACTCATTAAAACTAATCCCCATGCTTTTTTTATATACAGACCATTATAGATGGCATGAGAAACAAGGTATTTTTGATTTTTTTTTAATGTTGTACAAGTTATAGGAGGAGTCTAAAGATGAAACAAAATTTGGGAGAAATATTAAGACATTTTCTAAATCCCCATGTTCATTTCATGCCTCAAAACAAATCCTAAGTTCCTCAATTTGAGCTCTCATCTCAGCTAGTCAAAACTGGCATATTGGACAAGCTAGTGAGAAGTGTGAAAACCCTAAGTGAACATGATTTTAAGGTGTCCTTTATGATTATGAGGACATGGATGGTATTTAAAATTTTCATAGAATACATACCATATATTATAATTAGAAAATGAATCCAAATTTGAGGCCAAGTGTGCAAGGTGCATGGAAGAGGAGTTTTCTTAATAGTAGATGATGATATCTCACTTCTAGATGATTCTAGAGGACCAAGAATGAAACCAATGCATGGAAAGGCATGCATAATAACCTTATACTTAAAATTATTGGACCTGGTATTATTTATTTATGATTCATTGAAATATGGTAAATTATGAAGGCATTTTTTTGATCCAGTCAAGGAGTTTTCATGCCATTTTTCATGAGTTTTATGGCTTGGATGGACACTTGGACTTCCTAAGCTTATATGGTTCATACCAAATCCTCCTCTCATGCAAGGGTAATTGTTCTCTTAGCTTTAAAAGTATCCTTGTGACCCTTGGACTTATCTCTTCTCTTCTCTCTCTTATGTTCTATAAGAACTATCCATTTTGGCATTGGAATCTATGCTCCACCTGAGTATGGTGAAGACCTACTCAATGCATAACATTTGATCAATACGAATAATAATTTTTACCTCTTTCATGAGTTTTATTATTTTTTTCAATTGGATGGTGAATCTTGCTTAGTGAAAACTATGGATTCCTTAGCATGTTATTTTATTCCTTCACCTATTTGCAACCTCTTCTTGAAGGGCATGTGAAGTGTTCTAGGAGATGTTGAAGTTTGATTGAGTTAGTATATTCAATAGTGCCATTAAATGCCCCTTTTCTATTCTTCCTATCCTAAGGCATTTATCTATAACCTCATAATGTAACATTGATGTGAGAAGACATAGATTGGAGAAATGTAGGTTGAGTTTGTCCATTGATTTCATGTGTAACATGCAGTTAGTTGGAAGTCATTAATATATTTGGTGTATCACCCCCTTTAGGATTGTTTGATTTTAGTTATCTTTCTCCCTTTTCACCCATAAAGTTTAGTTTTAGTTGTAATCCTAATTGGTACATCAAGGGAGCTAGCCCTATCTAGATATTCACCTCATCCTTAGGCTTCCCACAAGCCTGGAGTTGTTTCCATTATGCCACTTGGATGAGAAGATATTTTCTATCTCCTCAAAGGGTGAAAATCCAAGTGAAAACACACCTTTTATTAAATTAATCTCAATATGAAACAAATGACATGGTCATATTTAGGTCTAAAATTAGTATCAAAGAACTATGAGATTTTAAGTAGATTATCTAAGAGTGTCCATAGGTATTTGTTACATGGCCTTTTCCACCATTTGGTGATTCTGATTCTTCCTATCTGGGTGAACTTATTGAACTAGTTAGATTAAAGAATTATGATTTTCCAATTAGTTTACTTCTTTATGAACTCCATTTGAAAATGGTTCTAAACTCCTTTTAGAGGATACTTCTGAAGTTAATATTAGAACACCAGATGATCCAAAGTATATAAAACTAGGCACACCTCCCACTAAGGAGGAACATGAAGTCCTTATTTATCTCCTTAGGGAGTTCCTTGATATTTTTGAATGGGCTTATTTTGATATGCAAGGTTTGGATCCTTATTTGGTTTTAAATCGTCTTTTAGTACATCCTGATGCCAAGCTAATTAAGTAAAAGCTGAGGAAAATGCATCCTCATATTACCATATTAGTCAAAAAAGGAATAGATAAAATTCTAGACATGGTATGCATTTATCCCATTGACTATTCTGAGTGGATATCAAATATTATGCTACTTAGAAAGAAGCCAAAGGGTATTAAATTATATATTAATTTACATGAAATAAATAAGGCCAACCCAAATGACAAATCGCCTTCATAAAATATTGAAATGATTATGGATTTTACAACTAGGTATGAGATGATTTCTCTTATGGATGGTTTTTTAGGGTACAATAAAATTAGGGTCATGGTAGAAGACCAACAGAAGACAATATTCATCATTCTTTGGGTGATGTTTTGTTATCAAGTAATGCCATTTAGCATATAAAATTTAGGGGCAATATACCAATGATACATGATCATTATTTTACATGATATGATACATGACATCATTGAGGACTATGATGATAACATATTAGGTAAATATAAGACCCATGCAGATCATCCAACAGTAACTCATAAAAATTTATTAAAGGCTTCACGAGTATAAAGTCAGGCTTAACCCTAAAAAGTGTATCTTTGGCATCAATTCAAGAAAATATATAGGATTCATTATCTCTCATAGGGGAATTGAGGTATATCTAGCAAGGTTAAGGAAATTATTGAGATGCCTCTACCATCTACTTTGAAACAACTCCATAGTTTGTAGTTCAAGATACAGTCCATCAAGCACTTCATTTATAAACTAGATGATAAAAGCCATCTATTCACATACTTACTAAAGAAGGGTAACACTTTTCATGGAATTTTGAGTGTTATAATTCCTTTGAAAACTTGAAAGATTACTTGGACAATCCACCTATTTTATTACCACCTATGCTAGAAAACTATTACTACTCTCTCTATCTATAACTGAACTGGCCCTGGGGGAACTTTTGGCCTAACATGATGAGAATGAGAAAGAACATGGAGTATACTATATCAGTCATACATTGGTCACATATGAACACAATTATAATCCAATATAGAAAGTTTTTTTAGCCATGGTCTTCTTAGCTCAAAAGTTATGACACCACATGCTTAACAATAAAACCATCATCATTACAAATGTAGATTCACTCAAGTATATACTTTAAAAAATGTATTTACAAGGCTACATGGCTAAATGGGTCATGTTTTTAAGTGAATTAAATATTGATTATGTTAATCATAAGGCTATAAAGGGATAGGTACTTGTAAACTAGCTTGTTGAAGTTCCCCTTTCTAACACTTAGCCACTCACTTTTGGGTTTCCAAATGAGTCTATCATGACCATAGGAAAAGTACCTCTTAAAGAGTAATAGTGGAAAATTTATTTTGATGGCTCCTTCACATCTCATGGAATAGGATCAAGACTTATTTTATCACACCTCAAGGGGATTTCATTCCTATGTCCTTTTGTATCAACTTTCTTTGTAACAACATGGCTGAATATGAAGCACTCATTGTAGGGCTTCATCTAGTAGTGTAGTGGAATATAAAACACTTAATAGTTCATAGAGTCTCCCAATTTATCATTAATTAGGTCATAGACCAATTTTAGACCAAGAATGAGAAGATTGTGCCTTATAAAGCCATGGTGGACACCCTCAAACAACAAATTGATCATCTTCAGTTTAATCAAATACATTAGTATAGTAATAGAATAGTGGATGCCATGGCCATGATTGGATCTATGATCCATACCATAGATAAGGAAAGAGATTATTGGTTACTTTTTGAACATATTTTAGCACGCACTCACAAATCTTTAGCCATATAAATGATTTGTGATATTGTTGGTACCAACTCTTCTTGGTATGCTAAACTATATGATTACCTTCATGACTAAACCATCCAACCTAACCTATCTTGTAAAAAACTAAAAGATTTCATTCAACAATCCTCTTATTACACATTAATTGGACCCACCATTTATTGTATAAACTTTGATGGAACTTTATTTCACTATTTAACTTTGGTACAATCTATATTAGCATTAACGGAAGTTCATGAAGGGATTTGCAGACCCACACTAGTGGGGTCATCCTTGCCAAAAATTTACTACGTTTAGGTTATTATTGGCCAACTATGGAAGATTATGTCATTGCATATGTTAAAAGATGTGTATAATGATAGAATCATTTTAATTTGATACATGCTCTTGCCTAAACAATCAAACCAATGACTATGCCATGGTCATTTTCAATATGGGGAATTGACCCCATAGGAAAGATTAACCCTACCTCTTCACATGGCCATAAACATATCCTTATCACCATATAGTATTTCAATAAATGGGTGGAATCCATTCCCCTAAATTATGTGATAAAAAAATAGATATCCAAATTTATTTTCAATCACCTCATCTGTTGATATGGTATCGATTTTGACATTATATCTAATAATGGTAGTTAATTTAAAAATAATAATGTTAATGCACTTTATGTCAAACATAATATTACCCAACATTTTTATACTCCATACTTCCCACAAGGAAACATCCAAGCAAAAGCATATAATAAAACCATTATCAATATTATCAAGAAGATCATCAATGATGTTGGTCTTGATTGGCACTCATAATTTTTCTATGCCATTTGGGCTTACTAAACAAATTTTCACATTGAAAGAGGAGATAATTATTCCATAATTTATGGTATTGAGGTTAGTCTTCCTATTGAGGTCGAGTTACTTTATCTATGCATTTCACTAAATCATATCCTTTATGATGACAATTATAGATTAGATCATTTGAAAGAGCTGGACTTATTAGATTAAAAACATGTGGTAGCCTTGAATAGCCTTCAAGTATATCAAAACTAGTTATGTGTTCAATACATTAGTCATGTGAAGCATAAATAATTTGAGATCTGTGATCTGGTACTCAAATAAAATTAGCAAAACACCAATGTGAAAGGTAAGAAAAAGGGAAATTTTAAGGCTAACTAGTTATGACCCTATGTTATTATTGCTATCAATGGTTATGGGGCATACAAGTTATCTATGTTAGAAGGAAAAGAACTTGATCTAATAAACATATTGCACCTATAATGTTTTTTCACCTAAGTGACTTGAGGTATTGTCTATGAGGATTATTTGCTTTGTGTTGTGACCATACCTTAGATGTTATATCATGATATGTTCCTTTCATACTATGCATGGCCTATTTACCTTAGGGTATAATCTCTCATCGCTCTTTTGACCTTGGTTCTGATCTATTGGTATTTCAAATAGTGTCAGTGGTTGGAGTTCAAATGTAGTTTTAACAGATGATTTAGTGTTAGAAATATTAAATACATTATTTTAAGTGGCCATCTCTTTGAGCATTGTTATAAGGACCCTAAAAATTACATCCTTAATTTTTTAAATTTTTTTGTATCATTAAAAATGGTGATAACATTATTTTGTGCCATTTATTTGTGCATAAACTTGCTATTACCTAGTCATATTCATCATTATAGGGTAAACTATAGTGGCTTGAGGTCCATTTGGACTATGTAAGTAGTGCCCAATATTTTATAAGGCCAACTCATCCACACTTATTCCCACACTCTTACCATTTTTTGAGAAATCTAAGCCACCTTCTCACCATTTTATGAGCAACCCAAGCCAAAACTATCATAGTTTTATGATTTAACCCATTATATATCTATTAATCTTCCATCAAGTTGAGATAACCAAAAACCTTAAAAATTTGAATAAATCCAAAAAAATGGAAATATGTTAGAAATATCCTAAACAAGCCTCAAACATTAAATCATTCAAATTGTATCCATGTTAATCAAGACGTGCATATCCTAGTTAGTAGGTAAAACTAAAGATTTCACATGGGTCACATCATGACCATTTCCATTTCCATTCACCTATTACATTTTTTGATTGTGTTCCCTCCCCTTTTGGGGAGAACTACATCAACATGAGATTTGCACAAATTATGTAGGTTGTGCTTGGATGCATGGGATATCCTAGGTCGGTTTGGCCAGTACCATAAATTGAGCTCATTTTCCATTTTTATATACCATTCCTTGTCATTAGTTTGTCTCAAAATGCTCTCTCAAATTTTTGAGTCTATTTGTATTCAAACATTCTCATCATTTTAAGAGTCATATTATCTTACACTCTCACTATTTTTTGATCTTATTTTTGCTCTGAGACTTAGACATAGTGAAAACTATGAATTATCAACATCTTTCATTTGTGAACATTTACCTTTTATCTTACAATGTGGTTTTATCCTAAGCCACTCTCTCGTAGTTTCATGGGTTCTTGTGCCTAACATTCTAATAATCATGAGTATAAACCCCTTTGTTTCATGCACTTATCATTTTATGATGCCATTCCTATTTTCCTCTACACTTAGTTTCTTTATCCTTATCATTAGTTTTTATATTATCCCAAATCCTATGAGAACTACATGCACTTGTCATTTTATGAGGCCATTCCTATTTTCATCTACACTTAGTTTCTTTATCCTTATCATCAATTTTTATTCTATCCCAAATCCTATGAGAACTACATTTAGCTTGAAGTCCACGTTGGAACTCATGTCCATGGGACTATGTAGGTAGCATCCATTCACCTAAGGCATGTAGATTCAGCTTGGCAATCCCCTTCCTTATTCTTATATTCATCCTTTCCATTCTTGTACCATTTTACTATGTCATTATTCCTTATAGCCTATGAAAAAACTTTTTCTAAGAATAAAACTTCTATTACACATGCACAAATAGTTAGGGTAGTTATTCATTTTATTTACCTTATATCAATTATTTATTTTATTTACATTAAATTAATTGTTTGTTTTATTTTCCTTAGATTAGTTGTTTGTTTCATTTCCCTTAATTTAGTTTGTTTCTTGCTTTATGACTTATATTAGTTCATTTATAGTTTTCACCTTAGGCTAGTTATTTCTTACATTGAGCCTTAAATTAATTTGTTTATTGTACTTTGTCATAGGTAGTGTTATCTTTCAATTACCTTTTAGGTGATTTTTATTTGTTTGCTTCTTAATTATGCCCTTTTCATTTTGTGTGTTTGTGCTTTAGTTATTTAATTAGGTTTTATTTGTTATAGTTTTTGGTTTTAATTGGTTGATGAATAACATTTGTTTTCATGCCTTATTTCTCCTCGATTGTCATGTTTATTACATTATCTTTACAATTGAGTATTGACTTTTTATATCTTGAACTTAATTTGTGACTATTTGTATTCACTCTTTCACTTAGTTTATTATATTGTATTTACACTTTGGATTTGATTGATCATATCTTACACCTAGGTTGTTTATATGTTCATTTAAATTAAGTTTTTTCCTTGTATAAGACATATATTGTTATTATGATTTGTTTATAACTATGATGCATAATGTCACATGTTATAATAAAAAATAGGCCAAAAGATCTCTTAAATGATGGTGCTAGCAATATATCCTCTTGTTCACAACATGCATACCCAAACAATCCAAACCCCTAATAACCAAATCATAATGACTATACTATGTGTTAGTGAGGACGTGCATGTCTGAATAAGCATATATTACAAGTCTTACACATGAGCAATACATTCCAAACATATCATATATATGGAATATCTACAATAAATGAATAAAAATACAACATATTTACTATATTATGCTATAATAAAGAGATAAATAACATCAACATTTCTAAATAAAAACATCATAAACATGAGAACATAACACATGATAAAGAAATTAAGAAGCATCACATGTATATAAAAAGAATAACAGTCCATGTACAACTCCATAGATCAAGTATGAATGTCATATATCTCTCTAAAAATGAATATACATATGACTATATACATGTCATGCCAAAATATAACAATACCAAAGATCTATACAACATCAGCTCTAACTTTAAGAATCCCTAGGTCTTATAGGTGGTGGCCCTAGTAGTGGATACTAAACTAATTGACTTGAGGTTGATACACCATGTGACCTTCATATAGATTGGGTGGATCTGATTCTAACTCTCTATGCATCCCAAACCTCAAATGTAGGAATCTATTGATCCCTAATAATCATGGCCTCATGGGTTCATCAATAGTAAAAGGCCTCATCCTTAGCTCTAAGTCTCTTCAAAACCATCTTAGAAAATATTTCATGTGTACTTACTCCATGTTCTTCATCCTACTCATATCAGAGCCTCTAAACATCTTCCCTAGCATGATCTCTCTCTATTATAGTCTGATCTATGGTAGCCTATATCTATACATGTACTTGTGTCATCTATGCTACCTCTACCTTCAATGAGTTAATATATATTTAAAGGGAAATAATATGGAAATACCTAAGAGTCACCTATGCATGTATCTAACCCAATCCTCTTTCATGGTCTTTAATATCCCTTATATGGTAGTGATCTCCTCTTGTAGGGTAGTGTTTCTATCTACACATGTCTTTGATAGCCCTACTTATCCTAGATCTGTATGTCCCTAATAGACCTACCTATCCAAGTTATATATGTATACCTACCTGATCTAACTCCATCTCATCTACACCATGGTCCACCTCCATCTCATCACCACCCCTACCTTGTCCATACCTATCTTGTACCTACCCATCTTATACCTACTCAACATATACATGCCTAGCCTATACCTATCTAGCTTATACATATTGTATTACTTAAAAAGGTACTATCAATATCAGTGGACAACACTATGCCCACCATATCATGTAGGCTAACACCACACCTATATTTATGAGGCCTCTTTAGTAGGCCCATCAAATCTTTGGTACTCTCTCATAGATACCTATAGGTGTACTCCTTAGAATTAATGACATCACTTAGATGATCTCTCAATTAGTATGAGAAAACCTCCTAGGATCATTTTGTACATCCTATTATATAAAAAAATAACATACCACTTGATCTAGTTTATACTTAGTAATGTGTGTTTACCTACCTATGAAAAAACACCTAGATGTCATATATATTATATACCATATATCCAATCTCCATGAAAGATGTAATGGTAAGTAGGGATGCTATATGAATAAATAAGCCATCAAGTCATCTAGCATTTGGTGATAGTGGTAAATCTCACCATGGCACCCTATCTACCCTACCCCTATTTAGACCCATCCATAATATACTAGATCCTATTGTCCTCATACTAGTATCTGAAGACATATAAAACTAGCCACCAATGGATTCATACCAAAATTTAGGCTAATTCTTACCAACATTTAAAAATAAAACCTAAGAATCACTAAATGTCTCAAATTTGGCTTATAAATCAATTAAATAGGACAAATTCACAAATAAATTTAATTCAAATATTTAAAAAGGCTAAAATGAAATTAATTACCATGCAAAACCAAACCAAATACCTAACTTTAATTAACCATAAGCAATTCAATGAATTATCAAAAAGGAAATTTAAAAATCAAAGAATATCCTAGGAATTCATAATTAACTTTTGTGAGTTGCCCAAAATCTAAAATATCTTACCCATGCATATTCCATGATAATCATGAGGTTTGGACACATTTTAAATTTACTAGGGTTAATTAATGAACAAATGTAAGTTTTGAACCCATTCCAAGCTCTTATTACACTCTAACTCACCTTGGGTTGGGGTTAGTTGCTAAACATATAAATACAAGCCTATACCTCTTCATTTAGAGATATTGGAACTATTGTGATATGATATTTCACCATTGTGGAAGATTCATTTAGGCTCCTCCACTTATAGTCATAATATGGGAACAACCCCAAGCTGTGGGTATCTTATGGTGGGGTTGAACCTCTAGAGAAGGGTGGCTTCCTCTTGATGGATCACCTAAAATAGTTTTTTCATAGGGAAAAGGGTTATAAAGGGGAAAAGGTATCCTAAGAAGGATAAAAATTGATGCACCAAATAAAATGGGAAACTCCCACAAGCTTGAACCCATACTAGATCTGCACAAGACAATACTAGATCACACAATCTCACAATCTAGCTAATTGCATAAGTGTTTCATACACTAGGTTTAGGTAGATCACTAATCCATACCTGAAATATATTGAAAACACCTGAAATGAGGTAAAAAAGGAGGAAAATGGATGGGGAAGATTCTCCTTCACAATGCCATCATGCGCAACTCACTCAACATAGATCCAAGGCAAGAGACAAGTAAATAAAGTCTATTATTACATCAAGAGGTAGTTGTTACAAATGATTGAAATGGTTTAGCCTAGTCAAGATGAGAATATATTGTAATATCTTAGAGATTCCCCTACTCTTTAAAATAAAATAATCCTTATGAGAGTCTAGAATCTGAGGGAGTGCTTACATTGTGGAAGAAAAAGAGAGATATAGGAGAAAGGGGAGAGAGAGGGAACACACCATCTAAAATCATTAAATGAGATTTAACCATATTTAAATAAATGATCCACCAAATTTTTATCAAATAAAGGTTAATATATCATAGACAAAATATCCTTCATTTGATCTAATAGTCTTCAAGCTCTCCTCATTAGCTAAGAAATACACTAGAAGACAAGAATCTATTTTTTAAATGATGAGTCATGATCTTACCAAGAAAGGAAAATCCTTAAAGGCTTTGAGAAGAATTAAATTATCTACAATACTCTCTAATCCCCAAATCCATTTTATTTGATCTTAGACACCATCTCACACTTGCTTTCATTATAAAGACAAAGTCTTCATACTCATGGACCTGATAGAGCCATGATCATGTCTGCTTTTAGCAGTTGAAGGTACCTTCTTGTCAAGGATGTGGATATTTTAGAAGATAATACACTCTTCCATATCTTATTTATATCTACACATACTCCATATTAAATATAGATGTTTTATTAATTTTTATGATTTTCAATGTGGATTAATTAGCTACTAAAAAACAAAGTACATGTAGGGTTTAAAGTTACCTAGAGAAGAAGATTGGTTGCACACCATTGATAAAAATTTGTGTGAACTCCTATTTAGCTGGGGAATAATGACCTATAATTCACCACACTTAAAAACAAAAAATGGATTAATAGAAAAATGAGTGGGCTACTTTGTAAGAAACCAGTCCCAAGAAGTGATACACTTCCTTAGATGGATGTCAACCCATGCTCAACATTCAAGATTATAAATAAACATGAAATTACAAAATATGTAGAATATGGATAAGTAATGCTAAATATAATTAATTTACAACAAGATTTATATGATTAAAATAAGCATCCTAGAATTCAATATCAATATCTATGTCTTCTTGGATTACAACCAACTGTTCTTCAATATGTGAAAAATCATGTATGAAAGCCATGAGGCAAAGTCCTAGCTCAAATGTAATATCAATCTGATCAAAAAACAAAGGTTAAGGAACTAAAGGAAGATCAAAAATGCTAACTAAATCATGTATTAATCTAGGCAAGGTCATCTACATGCACAAATAGATTTTTAGCAAACTAGAATGCAGGTTTTAATAGATTTTAAGACTGAGAAAAATATATGATAAGAATGTTTTGAAATTTAAGTAGGGATCGATGGTGATCCAACAAGATTGACATCAATTCAGATAAATTGATGTTGATTCTATATAAAATCTTAAATTTTAAAAGTAGACTATAACAATAACCTGTATTTTTGATAAAATGATAAAAACTAAATGTAGAATAGACAGAGATAAAATATAGATGACAATAGATTCAAAATAGGTTGTTTAAGACTTATGTTATGATCTGACAAAGGATCGATGGTGATATAATAGGATAAATGTTGATTTAGATGAATTGATGTCAATTATGTGCAAAAGTGCTTAATGCTAAAAAGACTATAGTGACGGCCTAATAAATTGATAAAATGAAAGAAATAGAATGTAGATATAAGATAGAGATGTAGAATTAAATAAATGCTTAAATATAATATAATACTGACCTTGGATGGTTTGAAGAAAGTGATGCCAGAAATAATAAAAAATGACCTTCAAAATCACCTAAATATTATCACTTATCAAGTGCTCTTCAAAGGTAGAAAGATGTTGGTAAGGTCTATGTAGATTTGTGACTGGTTTTGATATAAATTCATGATAAAAAATGGTCTCCTTCCTTTCACATTCTTTCTTCCCAGCAATGGAGGTCTTCTATGCTTTTATGGATCGGCGTTGATCTAGGAAGATTGATGTCAATTTACCAAAAATGGTTGAAATTGAATGAAAAGCCATTCCAATGGGTTGGCATAGGGTAAATGAGGGTTAAATTGACTTTCAAGGTTATTCAGGTTATTTTAACCACATGATGAGGGTAGATTTAGATTTTTATTTAATTTTGAGATTTTATGGATAAGGACAATAAAAAAGGGGATTAATTACTATTTAACTATAGTAATTAACTAATTTATCTTATGTGGTGAAAGGTAAAGATGAAGGTAAAATGTAATTATTTAATGGGGGGCATTACAACACATATCATGATGACACAATATATAAGGTGTATAATATTAGCATCTACATTTGCCCCTTTTTATGGAGAGGTATATAATGGTGTGTTATGAGATAAAAAATAGTAGGAGTCTACTACCCCAAGTTTTATTGTGAGAAGGTATTCCCCCTTAAACTGAGCATCGAGAAGTGAAATGGAATGGACGATAAGTTTGAACAAGATGGAATGGAGAATAAAAGTGGGTAAGGTGAAAGTGATAAAAGGGATGATATCTAAGGATAAAAAAAAATGTGAATGGATACAAAGGAGTTTGATGTTTTCGCTTAATGGAATAAAGAGTAATATAGGTAGTAATACCCTAAAGACAAGATCAAATAGTGAAATGCCATAGCTAAAATAGGTAAAGCTAGCAAAAAAGGGTATCAAGAGAATAAGATATAGGAATAGCGAACTAAAACATCTGGTGTTTGTATGGTATATGGAATATCTATAGATAAATGTTCTCAAGACAAAAATACACCCTTGGGGTCTTACATGGGGTAAGATACCCAAAAAAATAAGGGTATAATTTAAAAGATTAGAGAACTAACAAGGGGTCAAAATTCTCTAATCTAAAGGGTAATAGAAAAAAGGGGATAGCTATGACAAAGACAATAAGACATGGCATTGAAACCAAAATGAAAGCATGGAAAAAAAGATCCAAAACACAAACATTTATAAAACTAGGGGAATTGACATCGGTCCCAAGGTATCAATGATGATTACATAAAATCAGCATCAATTAAAAGAATCAACATCTATTGCGAAAATGGCTATAAATAGCCCATCTATAAACAAGAAGGCTCATTTAGCTATCAAGTTTATAAGAGTTATCAAAGTAAATTTTGATTGTTTTTAAGCATTCAAACATACACACAAGATGATGGAGGCTAGCAGGAGTGGATGACGATGACGATGGGTTCATTATGAGGTAGATGACATATTTTTGGGCAATTTTGAATTTTTTATTTATTTTACTATTTTTTATGTTTTTTGGAGTCGTTGGAATGTGTAGCTTAAGAAAAGGGGATAATTTAAGATATTAGGGGGTGTAGATTAGGAATGATTGAGGAAAAATTAGTTTTGAGGGAAAAGGAAATCAACATCAATCCAAAAGGATCGACTATGATTAGGAAGAATTGACATCGATCCTTATGAGATTGATAGTGATCAGAAGGAGATGACATCGATCCTTAATGGGTCAATAGAAATAAAAAAGTACTGATAATAATCCATATAAAATTTAGTATTTAGGATTTAACTAATAAAATATTGTTGTGATAGGCACATGAGCTACTGACTATGAGGGATAGGGTCCCACCATTACTGAGGGAGCTATGAGAGGATATAGATGATGAAGAATGGGCACATATACAGGAAATGGGCTTTGGAGGGATCCATAATTATCACCATGTTCATCAAGACATTGGCATGATAGTGGCTTTGATAGAGTGGTTAGATTATACCACCAACACCTTCTGGCTTCTAATAGGTGAGATGACCATTACCATTGAGGACATCCATCAAATTTTGGGACTATTGATCTATTTAGCCCCAATTTATATGATTGAGGAGGTTGGGTGTATGATAGCACTAACACAACTATATGGTGAGGATGCTACTAATATCAAATTTATAGCTAGATCTTTTTCATTATATCCCCTATATGAGTAGGCACCAATAGAGATATTAGTGTTGATCATGCTTATGTTGGAATTTGACTTGCTATTCACTACTTGATTCTAGTGGAGGATAGTTTTCATGGAGATTCACTATAGTTATAGTAAATATGCTGGAGTATAGTATAATATTTGCTTGGGTACACACATTATTAGGGAAAATTTATAAAGAGCTATGGAGCTAGCATACTAGGTGATGGCTAGGACTCAACATCACATTTGTGTTCCACTATTGGGCATATGAGCACATTCAGGTGATACACCCTCTTGGGACCCCAAGGGTTGGTCTTAGAGATATGGTATATAATGTAGTCTTTTATGATGGGATGACAACCTAGTTATTCCTTTTTCAAATAAGATAGTATGTGATTTACCATATTATAGATAGGTATTTGACACCTTATAGATTGGAGACATTATCTAGAGACCATATATACATTTTCCAGCATGGCCAAGTCTAGAAATAGAGTTAGGAGATGTTACCTGAGAGAGATGGGTATATGGATGATGGATGGATCATATAGAGCTATTTTATTTTGATAAGGTCCACCATCAATATGGTTTACTATAGGATGTACCATTGTTCCCATGTGTATACAGGCAGGATGATACAAAGCTAGATTGGTTAGCACTAAATACCATAGTTATCTATATGGGAGTATTAGAGGAGTTAATACCATTAGATGTGGATGATGTAGGCTATATAAATGATTATGCCACTTGGTTTATAGGAGAGATGGTGAGGTGGTAGTATAGATTAGTGAGGCCTTGATAGGAGGTGGTACAAGATGATGCAAGAGGAGGGGTGGAGTAAGAGGACCTAGATGTACACATGGAGGAGGCACCAGTATAAGATGCCCCAAGATAAGATGAGTAGGGGATATCACATGACAAGCCATAAAGGTTATAAAGTGAGCTTGATAGGGTCAAATGGGAGTGAGATCAGGTCATTCTAGATAGGGATCAAGCTATATGGTGTTAGGGATTGCGGAACATCGGAAGCATACAATTGATTACCAAATACCAAGCAACTTAATATGCGGAAATAAACCAGATTCACCAAGTAACTAGAATTCAGAATAACACAACATATGAGAGACAATACACAACTTGTATTAACACTTTATACAGAAAAGAATACAATAAAGAAGATGCCACTTCTTCTCCACCACCTTACAGAGGTTTCCCACACCTCAAGTGAATAGTAATTCTTCTCCCCAAAGCTCTCCCTCTCACAGGGCCCAACACCCAACTCAAATACAGAGTTGGTGTTCACCTCCCATGCTCCATGCACAACACAAGTGCTCCACACACTCCACAAGCACTCCACGTGCTCCACAAGTACTCAAGGTACTTCAAGTAGATCTCCCATGAATCTGCAACAACCTGCAATTCAACAGACCATACTTATGGAAGGAACTCCCTTGCCTTCCTGTCTTGCTCTATCCGAGTACACACCTGTACTCCAAGTAGATCCTGCCTGATACTGCTCCCTATTGTGTTGCTGTCTATATGACCTTGCACACCTGCAAATCAAACAACGGTTCTGCTCACCTGTGAACCTCGACCTTACACACACATACACCTGTAGATCAACGATCTTACTTACCATGTAGATCTCCTATATAGGCCATGCAACTGTGACCAAGATCCTACACTCCTGAAGAACCCAGCTGGCTCTCCAATCCAGCAACAACACACCTGGTACTGAGGCACTAGGAGGAACGCACCATTGCTCTACCTCACACATAGAAGGAGCTTATAATTATGCTCTCTTACTCCCTAGCACTCTTTTCCAATACAACCATGAGTCTATTATATAGATCTCATCCAAACAATAATTAGACATCTAATTACAATAATTAGATCCCCAGCTCTCAGTCTATAATTAGCTCTCTTCATGTAAACACTTGGTTCATTAGCTAACTGCCTGTAATAAATGCAGTCCGAACCACACAGGTGACCGACGCTGGTCCCTGTCCACCTGGGGTCACCGACGCCGGCCGATCTCTGACCGACGTTGGTTGCCTTCCTGCCCTATCCTGTCGACGTCGATTGGCCTGACCGATGCTGGTGTCTCTGACACTCAGCAACTCTCCTACAACCTCCTCTGTGTCTGCATCAGTGAAGCTTTTAGCTCCACAATCCTAATAATCTCCCACTTGGAGATAAATAGCTGCACTATACCTGTACCTGTACTTTGTCTAATCTATTTCCTAGTTTGTATCCCTCTTTAAGCTCCCACCTGAAGATAACCCACCACACATCCCATGGTGTACCACCTGTCATCTGAGTACCCTGCCATATTTGAACCTACAACACCTGTAGTGAAGTCCTGACCCTGCATAGCAACACCTGCTATCGGTCCCTCTCAAAAAACCTGAGAACCCACTTCCCTGAATTGGCTCCTAACTCTGACAGCTCCCACTACATGGGAATACTCAGGTCTATACTAGACCTCATGTGATTTTAGACACTGTACCTGTCCAGCCCTTAGTGTGCTCCAGTTCTGCATCCTGAACCTCGACAACACCTAATTCACATCAGCTCCCACTCGAGACAAAATCAACCTGTGATCTCCATGCCTCCCATGTCAAAGAATTTCGCTGCTCCAAACTCCTCCTGACATGCCACTAAACTAATCTTACCCTTAGCTCAGCAAAACCCTATATGTACTAACCCTGCTAGCAAATATACCATCCACATACAGCAACAGAATGATGTCGTGACTCATCATCCACCTGGTAAGACAAACCACAGTAGATACCCTGACATTGACTGAAGCCATGCTTCATCCTCCACCTGTCAAACCTAGTACCACTGTCCTGCAGCTCCTCAAGACCATATGCCTGGTCTTCCATTTCACATATCCATTCTCTCTATTCTTCTACTAAGGCATCCATTCGTCTCTGTGCTTTCATCTAGCTGGCAAACCTACCAAAACTCCCATCTGGTTCTACATCATATACCTGCCTAGCTCACACCTGTTTCCTGGATCCTTCCTGCTCTACAATCAGCAGCAAGTATGAAGAAGAGGAACACAAATTTGAGGGCCTACTTATGCCTTCAGTCCTCCATATGGGTGTTTGAGACTCCTTGACAACATGCTGTCCACCCAAAATTCGTTACAGTGACCGACCTCGACCACTCCACAGTTTGCATCCGACCGACGTCGGTTCCCATGCATCTGTCCCTAACTACCAGCTTGCCAGTGCTGGTGTCCTTGCTACCGATGTCGGTCCTCCTGATCGACATCAGTCTTAAATACTGTCGACGTCAGTCCCATGATCGACGTCGATCTTACCCTGCCCGACACTGCCAACTTTGGTCTGCACATGACCGACATCGGCACCTGTCTGTTCGACGCCGGTTCCTCCTGACCGATGCCGGTACCTGTGTTCACCTGTGAGTGATGAATTTTTACCCATGAGCTCCTTTGGATCAAAACACATGTCCAAACTGCACTGCTCAGATGTATCCAGCCTCATCCACTGAACTCTGTCTGCCATCTCCTCCAAGAACACCAAGGCTTTCCAGTTCTTAAGCCTATCAAATATATCTGTCTTCCGCTTAAGAACATGCATCTCCTTCCTGCTCATGTGACCAAGCCTACAAAGCCACGTCTCCGCAATAGAAGAAGAATCAGTAATATAAACAAGTAGATAAAGTATACCTATTTTCTTACCACCAGCTAATTCAAGTGCTACCGCTATGAGAGTTCTTGTGCATCTCTCATCACCCAATCTTTTTGAAGAAATTAGCCAAATCTCCAAACCTGGGACCTGGATGACCTTCATCAACACCTGTGTGTTGGCCGCCTGTAATTTCATCTTCACTTCCCCTTTGCCAATTCTTTGGCAAGGCTTACCAGCTCCTCTACCTGGGGCTGCATGGAAAGAGGCAACCGAATCTTTTATCCAAGATTCAACTTTATCCAAGAAACCTGCAAACACATCCTGTGCAACAACACCTGCTACATCTGTATCTTCAGTTTCTTCATGCTGATCTGCTACCAACCAACAATATTCTTTTACCTACTATTTCTTTCCATTGGACCGTGAGTAACCATCTGTGCTTTTCAACTCCTCCATTCTTAGCTTACTTTGATCTGCCGTTGCTCTACTCCCACTCAATCAAAAACCCCTGAGAGTGCCCTGTAACCAAAACACAACCTGCTTCCTGCAACCTTAGCTCTGATACCACTTGTTGGTATCAAGCTCAAGAACCTACAACCAAGGCTCTAATACCACTTGTCAGGGATTGCGGAACACCGAAAGCATACAATTGATTACCAAATACCAAGCAACTTAATATGCAGAAATAAACCAGATTCACCAAGTAACTAGAATTCAGAATAACACAACATATGAGAGACAATACACAACTTGTATTAACACTTTATACAGAAAAGAATACAATAAAGAAGATGCCACTTCTTCTCCACCACCTTACAGAGGTTTCCCACACCTCAAGTGAACAGTAATTCTTCTCCCCAAAGCTCTCCCTCTCACAGGTCCCAACACCCAACTCAAATACAGAGTTGGTGTTCACCTCCCGTGCTCCACGCACTCCACAAGCACTCCACGTGCTCCACAAGTACTCAAGGTACTTCAAGTAGATCTCCCATGAATCTGCAATAAATTGCAATTCAACAGACGATACTTATGGAAGGAACTCCCTTGCCTTCCTATCTTGCTCTATCCGAGTACACACCTGTACTCCAAGTAGATCCTGCCTGATACTGCTCCCTGTTGTGTTGCTGTCTATATGACCTTGCACACCTACAAATCAAACAACGGTTCTGCTCACCTGTGAACCTCAACCTTGCACACACATACACCTGCAGATCAATGATCTTACTTACCATGTAGATCTCCTATATAGGCCATGCAACTATGACCAAGATCCTACACTCCTGAAGAACCCAGCTGGCTCTCCAATCTAGCACCAACACACCTGGTACTGAGGCACTAGGAGGAACGCACCATTGCTCTACCTCACACACAGAAGGAGCTTATAATTATGCTCTCTTACTCCCTAGCACTCTTTTCCAATACAACCATGAGTCTATTATATAGATCTCATCCAAACAATAATTAGACATCTAATTACAATAATTAGATCCATAGCTCTCAGTCTATAATTAGCTCTCTTCATGCAAACACTTGGTTCGTTAGCTAACTGCCTATAATAAACGCAGTCTGAACCACACAGGCGACTGATGCCAGTCCCTGTCTGCCTGGGGTCGTCGACGCCGGCCGATCTCTTACCGATGTCGGTTGCCTTCCTGCCCTATCCTGCCGACGTCGATTGGCCTGACCGACACCGGTGTCTCTGACACTCAGCAACTCTCCTGCAACCTCCTCTGTGTCTACATTAGTGAAGCTTTTAGCTCCACAATCCTAACATATGGGATAAAAATGGCTATAGGGTGGAGTTGGAGTAGAAGATAGCTTATGTAGTCAAGAGGACAACTCTAGATATTATAGGATCTAGTACTGCATTGTGAGACACACTACCACTTTTCTAGTACAAAGACCTACTTGCCAAGATGTCATACTATGAGAGGATTGTACAGAGGTGGCTACTAGATGTTCCACATTTTGCTTCATATGTGGCCAGCCATAATAGATCATAAAGGACTCCTAAGGTTATAGTTAGTTCAGGGAGTATAGTAGGCCAAGGAGGAGATGATGAGGGAGGTGATAGTATTCACATCAATAAGATTGATTTTACACAATATAACATATTGTATGGGCTGAGAACACTATTGTCTTATTATTATGACATTTATATAGACATCTGATATATAGACATTTTATGCTTATGGATCATGTATATTTGCTTGTGGATTTATTGATGTTTATGGACATGTTATATTTTTATTGATGATGTGATGCACTGAATTATAGATTAGATGTTATGTAATTTACTGTGTTAATGTGATTATACATGTTGTGAATGCTTATGGTTTATGTTTATGGATTATTATGTGATGTTATGAGATAAGTTTTTTTATATTTTAGGATTATGGATTATAGATTATGTTCTTATACTATTATGATTTATAGATTTTAATGATTTATATGTTATGGATTAGGGATGACCTTTAATGTTTTAATGGTTGTAGATTTATGGATTTAATGATTATATATTTATGGATTTTCTCAGCATTGACTTGGACCATAACCAAAAGAGGACCTCTCATCTACATGGCCTATACATTATTTTCTAAATGATAAAAGATTATGACACAACCTAGGTTAGCTAAAGCTTTGACCTTAGTCATTAGGGTCATATATTTGTGAGAGGATGGGGATAATTCATTTTCACCACATATTTCTAAATAGGACTTATCCTTTAGGAATCATTTTTATGCCGAGTAGACTGATCAATATGGAAAGTCTACGATTAGAAATCTAATCAATGCGGGAAGCTTTATTGGGATTTACTTTTGATAATTTATGTTATTGATTTTATTGCCTTATTTTTAGGGCTTTAAAATAACATAATTTGAAAATTGATCAATATGGGGAGTTTTCGGCTTGGTAGCCATCCTTTGAGGGAGTGGTCTACATTTTGATGTTTTTTTGCACAACTATCTTTCAAGGGATAAATTTATTATTTTGCCTTTACATATTTGATTAAAACTATCCTTCAAGGGAGTGGTCTATTTATTGAGGCCATTTTGATACTTTTGCTTTTCATTGATTTTGAATTCTAAAGAAGTTATTAAAAAAATGGCACAAAAATATACCTTAGGATGGCTTCCATGAATTTATCATATGAGATGATTGGGTTATCTTAGGAAATTAATGGTATTTAGGAAATAACGAAAAATAATGATGTTGGGTTTCTCCCATAACAGGTGAAACTTATCCATGAGAGAATGCTATGTATAGAGCTAGGGTATACATATTCAAGGTTGATGTTATGGTGACTACCAGATAACCACATAACTCTCATATCATTATTTGGTATTTTGGAATAAAGGGATATGACAAGATACAATATAAGCTAAGCAAGATGAGCCAAGATATATCAAATATAGTAAGGATGCTGATGTAATGCATTAAGAGGTTCTCATTCTGGTTTACCATCAAGAGAAGCCAAATGATATGCCCCAAACCCATATTTATGGGTTATGACTTATGGTCCACATCAATTAGGAGTAAATTTACCCTTTTTACTTCATTCCATATTAGTGATATGTTGATTGTATTTATGCACAAGATCTCCAATATTAAACTCATGCTCTCTTACATGCTGATTATATGCTCATTTTAATCTTTCTTGATATATACAAAGGTGGTCAAGGGCTATAGTATGATGCTGATCCAAAAGCTCAATCTAGGATAAATGCTCCTAATGAAAATCCTCATAAAAAACAATGTCTTTAAGGGAGAATCAAAGAGAGGGAATTTGGAATTCCAATGGAAATATAACTTCTAAACCATAGACTAGGGAGAAAGGAGTAGCACCTATAGGGGTTTGAATACTAGTTTGATATGACCACAAGGTGAAATGGATACAAAGATGTTAATCCTTTCTAGTTTTATTAACAACTTTAGTTAGGATTTTGACTAGAGTTTTATTATATGTTTCTACTTGACCATTATCCTGAGGATAATAAGGTGAGGAAAAACTCAATTTAATTTTAAATGAATCACATAATGCCTAAATTTTTTTATTTTTAAAGGATTTTCCATTATCTATTATTATTTTATATGGAACTTCAAAATGACAAATAACGTACTAGTACATAAACTCTATAATCTTTTCTACCTTAGTCGAGATAAGTGGCACAACTTCCACCCACTTAGTGAAGTATTTTGTAGTGATGATAATAAAGCCATGACATTGGGAGATTTAGGATTGATTTGCCCTATAAGATCGAGCCCTCACTGGGAAAATGGCCAAAATTCTCTTACTACCTACAAGGCTTTACTAGGGACATGGTATAGGTTTACATACTACTGACATTTTACACACCTCTTAACATAGGCACAACAATCTTGATTCAAGGTGGGATAATAGTAACCTAAATATAAGATCTTATTAGCGATTGTGTGGCCATTAAAATTTCCACTACATGATTCATCATGGACCTCTTGAATGACTAGGGTAGCTTCATGCTTTTGGAGACAATAAAGAAGAATGCCATCAAAACCATGCTTATAAATAACACCCCCTAGTATGAAATAACAGGTAGCTTTCTGTTGGAAGATGCATCTGACACCTTTGGATAGATGGGGAGGAGATAGTCTATAGACAAATAAGCAAATATTTGTGCATACCATGGCTCCTCTAGATTTCCTAAATATTATTGATGAACAAAAGATCAGTCCTTGTGTAAGAAGGTTGATTAAATTAATAGATAAGGACAAATAACTTAGGTTCTTGAGACAAGGTTGGTTTAAAAGAGGCAAGAGATGCCATAGTATCAATAAATTTATTATTTGATCTAGGGGTAGCCTTGATGGCATAACATTTGAAGGTGGACAAAAGCTAATCGGCTAACATCTTATACCACCAGAGAATATCATTATTACATTGATATATTCTAGTAATATGATTGACCACTAACTGGGAATCCCCATAGATATTAATTGACCTAACTCCTAATGCATAGGTATTCTAAAGCACTATAATCAATGCTTTATACTTAGCCATATTATTGGTGTAATCAAAGTCTAAACTAAATGACAAAGGCATGGGAATACCTTGAAGGGGGATTAATATAATTCCCATGCTACCTCCTCACTCACATTTAGACCCATTAAAGAATAGAGTCATTTGATATTCTAGAATTAACTGAGAAGTGGAAGTGATAAATTCATTAGGGAATTCACAATTTATTGGTTAATTATCATTAAGAGTTGCTTCAGCCAACTAATCAGTAATAATCTGCCCTTTAACAAATTTTTGGTGGAGAAACTCTACATCAAATTTAGCTAGAAGCATAATTCATCTGGCCATCCATTTATTATGGTACAATTTATAATGCATGAACTTAAGGGGATAAGTACTTGTAAGTATATACATCTTATGGTCAAATAGTTAATGATGAATCTTATAAGCTACGAGGACCAATGCTAGGCATAATTTTTCATTATGTAGATAATGTGTTTCATATTCTATGAAGGTATGACTTATATAATAAACAACCTACTCCTTGTGATGCTTATCTTGATGGGAGAGCATAACACCTAGAGCATGGTCTATAGCTGAGATATAAAGGAAGAAAGGTTATCTTTCCTTAGGTAGAGTGAGGACATGAAGTGATAAAAGATAGTCCTTGAGCATGTTAAAGGCTTATTGATAATGAATTAAGTATGTTAAAGGCTTATTGACAATGAGAATCCAATATAAATTAACTATCCTTCTTTAATAAATGGTGGAAAGGTTAACACTGATCTAAGACTTGGGAAATAAAATGATGAATAGACTAGAGCTTGCCTTGTAAATTGTGAAGCTCCTTGAGGTTGGATGGAGGAGGCATTTCTAAAATAGTCTTGATTTTAGTGGGATCCACTTCTATTTAATGAATATAAATAATTAAGCCTAGAATATTACCCATCAAGACACTAAAAATGCACTTTTTTGGATTTAGACGTAGATGATACTAAAGTAGATGATCAAAAATAATCTTAAATATAGATAAGTGATCTTTATAAAACTTTGACTTCTCAAGGAGGTTATCTACATAGTTTTTGACAATTTTGTGGATTAAGTCATGAAATATATAAGTCATGGCATGATAATAGGTGGCTCCTACATTATTTTGGCCAAAAGGCATAACACGATAGCAGAAAGTCCCCGAAGGAGTAATAAATGTAGTTTTATGTTGGTCTTTTGGTGCAATAAGTATTTGATTATAACCAGAGAAACCATCCATAAGGGACAACATTTCATAACCATTAATAAATCCACTAATTGGTTGATGTTAGGGAGAGGGAAATCATATTTTGAATAGGTAAGAATTTTTTCATGATAGTCTCTACAAATATGAAGTCCCCTTGAAGGATTAGTGACTGGAACAATGTTGGACATCCATTGAGGATAATTGTTAGGTTGAATAAAGTTGGCAGACAAAAGGTGCTACAACTATTCTTTTACTAGAAGTGCAATATGAGGATGTATTTTATGGAGCTTTTACTTCACTAGATTAGCATTGAGAAAGGCAACAATGTTATAAATAATGATTGAGGGGTCAATACCAAACATATCACTATAAGACCAAGCAAAGGCTTTACTATAGTCTAATAAAAAAGTGGTAAAATCTTGTTTTTATTTTAGATCTAAGTCTTTGATAATTTTAATAATCCATAAAACTTCTTGAGACCTAATATTAATATTAGCAGTGGCTTCATTTAATAGGCTAGATTTTTTAGATGGAAGATAATTGTAAAGATAAGAGTTTTCAACATCTAGATGGGTCAAGATTGACTCATCATCTTGATACTAAAAAATAGGGATAGTTGATGTATCAGGTCCTATGAAGTTGGGATATGCTAAGGGGATGGTTCATATTTTGCCATCATGGTGGAAAATGAGTGGTTCTAAGGATATCATATTGACTAAAAAAAGTTAAGAGGAATGGATACGGTATCGATAGTAAAGGAAGAGGTGTCAGATGAGGAAGATGGTTCTTTTTCCAAAGATGGTAGAAGAATAGGTTTGGGGGAATATTTAGAATATTTATTAAAACCTAAGCCATGTTTTTAATGTGGTTTTTAAGATCTCCTAATGTGACATCATGAGAACCTTGATCATATCTACCCATGCCAAATCATTTCTAGGCACATCAATAAAGATACGTTTACACGAATTGGGGATTGTTAAGAAAGGAAAAATTGGATGTAAAGGGTTTAACACAAACATGATCATTAGGTCCTAAGGTAGGTTGATTGATCCCGTCATATATTAAGTGAGTATGTAAGAAAGGTAGTCCAAAAGGAATGATATCACCTAAATTGGGTGAATACATGGGTTGATTATTAAGATGGCCATATTCTCTAGGAGTGGGTAAGGTATTAAGAGTTAATAACTAATATTCTCCCATTGAAAGCTACTACATCAAAGAGCCAATAGACTCCAGAGTAGGTAGTTTTGAGGTAGGGATCATTGTGCTAGTCAAAGCTTAATTGGAAGATGGAGATGTGATAACATTAGGTGAGGATGTTATGACATCACTTGGCCAAAAGGTGAATTTTCATGATTTAAAGGGATGAAGATCAATAGGGATGATGTCTACCTAGACTTCATGTTCATATTTAAGGCATCCATGAACTACGGAGGGTACACACTGCATCATATGATTCCATAGATGTCCTAATATAGTGTTATATTGGAAAGTCCCTTTTATTACATAAAAGAGATCATTAATGGTGTGAGGACCTACACAAATGGGGAGAATGACTATTCTTATCATGGGTGCTACTATGCCATTAAATGTATGGAGAATTATTGAGGATTGGGAAATAATGGCTTTTGGTAGTTGTAATTGTTGGAAAGTATGTGAGGAAATAATATTAATATTGGCCCCATTATCAATCATAACTATTTTAATTTGATTCTAATTAATTTGAGCTATAATGAAAAGGGTGGGATCTTGAGCTTTAGGTGATAAGTAAAAAACCTCAAAATTAGTAAAACTAAGAGTTGAGACCATTTGAAGGGCTCCTATAAAAGTTGACAAAGGTTGAGGTTCATCTAGTTAGACCTTAATAACTTGGAGAGCTTATATCATTACTTGTTGATTTCATGGAGAATTTTTGATAAGCTCATATATTGACATCTTTATAGGTGCTTGGTGTAGTTATTTTATTATGGAGATATGTACCAACTCCTTGGCTTCAACTGGGGTAGTTCCTATAAGAGAAACTTTAGGCTTTTGTTTAGATGGTTTAAGAGTATTAGGTGTAGAGGCTCATATAATTGAAACCTTAGATTTATTAGGATTTTGGTTTTGAGAATGGGTGGTTACATGGATGACATTGATGTGTAACAAAGGTGGATCTGAAGAGGCTACTGACTCTTTATCACTTATAAGAATAGTAGGATTATGGGTAAGTGGAATGGATGGAATAATGACCTTTTGCTTAGGAGTTTTATAATTGAAATCATTAATTAAGAGGTCATAATCTTGGACTAACTATTGGATTATAGCCTTAAGGGCTTTGCAATTTTCTATATCATGCCTAGGTACTCTATGATATGCACATATTTCTCAATTTATATACTAAGTAGGTGTTTAAGGGTGAAGGTTCACAAACCATATAGGTGGTAATTTAATGAGAGATGTATCTAGTAATTATTTCAAGATTACAACATAAGATCCTTTTAAAGCATCATATTGTGATTTTACATGGGTTTTGATAATAGGCTCTTTTGACAAGTTATTACTCATTTGGTTTTGTCATTTAGCCTTTATAGGAGGGATAAATTTAAGATCTTTTCCTTTAGGATTTTCTAATGGTCCCTTAATGGAGGAAGGTGTATATGGAGGTGTGACTAATAATGGAGGAAAACTTTTCATTTTCCCATGTGTTTAGGTAGAAACATCGATGACAGGTATAAAAGATGGATGGGGAGATAAAATAGATAATGGAGATGGTACAAAATGGATAGACCCTTTATTATTCCATGTGTTAATAATAGATGAGGTATTAAAACTAAGGTTTGTATCTTTTGACATTAAAAAAAGATCAACTTTAACTTGTGGATGAGCTAAGGCTTTCTTTGGTGGAATACCAAGACAATTGTCCCATCTATTGATGATAGGAGATTTACCTTTTCCTTCAATATATTTGGGGTAAGGAGGTGTTATAGTAGAGGATGGTTTCAAAGGGCCAAGGTTTTGGGCAAAGGGATAGGATTGCATTATATGCTTTCCAAGGATCAAAGGGGTGGAATGTTCAACTCTAGAAGTATCAAGATGTTTATCTATAACATCTCGAGGAGTAGTTTCATTTTCCCCTTTAGGAGATTTGGTGTGAGAAGGTGATGTTTCATGTGAATGATTCCATGTGATGAGATTAGGGAGCTCTATGGGGATTTCAAGACTAGTTTTAATGATCTTAGGTTGACTCATATCAAAAGAATATCTTGTAAGGAGATCTAAGATCGAATGTTTCTCTGGGACTTCTTTAGGTAATAACTGATCATAGATTATGTCAATCATATGATTAACTTATTTTTGTGTTTCTTCAAGATTATCTTGGAATATGTTTGATGTGGATGGATAGTTTGGAAATGGCTATTTAAAAATATCTAAGGTTTGGTTAAGAGGAACATTTGGATTATCCAACTGAAGGTCCCCCTTGTTAATGAGGCTTTGTACCAATCATTTAAAGGATTGGCATCATTCTATGTCATGTCTTATTACCCTATGATAAACACAATACTCATCTTCTTTATACAAATTTGGTTTAGGATGCATATTATCAACTGGTCTAATGGGAGGAAGTTCAATAACATTTGATTTTAGGATTTTATCTAATTTCAAATTATAAGGCTCTCTTATAAGGGTATATTTCTTAGGGGGAAAATGAGTAAGGCCCCTAGGTTATTGCATTTGAGAAGTAGAAGACCTTGATTGGTTGGATGTTGGAGGGGATTAAGTTTTTATAGTAACTACATCTGCTACCCCTTTTGGTTTAGGATTATTTTTATTACTTTTAGAGGGATCAACTTTGAAGTTCTTATTACACAACTTAACTTTTCCTTGTTCAATGCCACAGAGTTCAAGCTTACGGCCCATGGTAAGGGCTTCATCAAAAGTCTTAAAAGTTTGAAGTTGTAAAATGAATGATAGATGATTTACATAAGAACATGAAAATAATTAAATCAATTATATTTGTGGTAAGGAAAAGGTTAGTTGGCTGATTAAGTTATGTAATTGAGCCACAAAGTCTGATATGGATTCATGATCAAATTTTCTAATATCATAAAGATTTTTGATAGTCACTTTTTGAGTAATATTGATCGAGAAGTGTTCCAAGAAATTTGGGCCAACTATCCAAAGGAAAAAAGGGAATGTTGGGGAATGGAATTGTACCAATCCAATGCAGATCCCATGAATAATATGGGTATTATCAGGGATCTTATTTGTTTTAGAATTTGGTAAACTTAAGAAGCTCCCATTATGAAGGATACAGTTAGATAGGGATAGAGGGATGGATTGACTCATTAAAAATTTGTTCATATGTGAGCATTATATTATGTCTAGAGGTAGAGGCTTCCAAACTAGCCATCCTATTCATAAGGATGTTCATGAGGTCTATCTGAGTATTACTCTAAGGCACACTTCCTAAAACACCTTGCTAAAGAGGTTGATAGCTTGGTAAAAAGGTAGACACAAGATATGAAGGAAGGTATCCTGATATGGTAGACATAATAGGTTGAGGTGATGCTATGTATTTAGGGATTTATAGTGGAATATTTTTCTATGTGAAAGACTGTAAGTGAGTGGTTATCACTGGTTGTGATGAAGCCACATACTAGGTGGTTGAGGAGACATACTATTAAAAATGTTAGGCATAAGGGATTTGTTGTGTGTGAGGGATTTTTTGTGCATGAGGTATTTAATATGTACTATATGCCAAAGTCATCCTAATGGGTGGGAGACTTGTAAGAATTGACACCACTAATGTTTGGGAAGGTATGGTGGATATAGGTGGAATGATATTTTGAATCTAATTAATGATTGGAGAACTGATAGATACCATGAATGGTTGGTTCTCAAAAGGTTGTGATATTTGAGCATTTGAGCTAGGAGGAGGAGATTTGGTGGAAAGGTTACCATGACTATGGTAAATTCTCCAATTCTCTCAGTTCCCTTGAAAGGAATCCCATACCTATGTGGAGAGTTTTGGACATGGGGGGAAGGAGAAATATGTATTATTTGACTATTTAGATAATAATTAAGAGTAATACAGTTATATCCATTATTTACACAAAGTAAGGATCTCTTTAAGGATAATACTATAGAAACATAGGATTTTAAAAAGACTTAGGGGAAGAATTAGGACTAGGTGTGTGCTCCATATGAGAGGATGTAACACCCTCCTCAAATTCTTTCTTTGACTGTTGCCTAGTTAAAACCATGAAATAGAAAATAAAAACAAAAATAAAAAACAACTAAAACAACTAAAACAAAAAATTCTTTTTGAATCATCTCATTTTAATGATGGATGAAAGACACACACACTAAAGTCATTCCAAAAAGGTTTTTTATCTCTTTTAAATTTAAGATGTGAAAGGAAATATAGAAAAAGAAAATATAATGAAGGTCCTAAGAAATGGTAATCTAAGGATGGCTTCAGATATTTTAATTTAACTCTAAAAAAAATATACTGGTATCAGTACATGGCTTGATGCTTGGGGCTTGCTCCCCTCACATCACAATCCCACAGCTAGTGTGGGTGCTTAGCCAAAATATACCAATGGTCTAGAGATTATACTCAGTTAGAGAACTAAGTTGGTCCTCCCCTTGGTGGTGAAATCTAAGTAGGATTGCCAAAAATAAGGTTTCCATAAGGTGATGAAATCCCCATTAGTTTCTTTATGTTAGGTGTTTATATGTGTTAATTGATATTGTGATTTGGTTTGTGTGTGGATAAAGTGATAACGATGATAGATTACCACCTAGATTATTCTATGTGAAAGAATATAAATAGGAAAGATGAATGCAATTTATTTTAACTTTTTAAGAAAAAGAAATAAAATGTATTCCTAATGTTATCTTTGGATGAATGCACACATACAAAGAAAGGGAAAGAGATAAAATGCAATGATTTTGAATTTAAGAAAGAAAAATGAGACCTAGGTCCCAATGAGCATGCCAAAATGTTTTAGTATTTTTTATGCTTTTTAATATGGATTAATTAACTACTAAAAAACAAAGTACATGAAGGGTTTAGAGTTACCTAGAGAAGAAGATTAGTTGTGTACCATTGATCAAACTTTTTGTGAACTCCTCTTTGGCTGGGGAGGAATGACCTATAATTCACCACACTTAAACATAAAATGGATTAATAGAAAAATGAGTGGGTTACCTAGTAAGAAACTAGTCCCAAGAAGTGATATGCTTCCTTATATGGATATCAACCCACGTTCAACATTCAAGTTTATAAATAAACATGAAATTACAAAATATGTAGAATATGGATAAGCAATGCTAAAGATAATTAATTGACAAAAAGATTTATATGATTAAAATGAGAATCCCAAAATTCAATAGAAATATCTATGTCTTCTTAGATTATAGACAACTATTATTTAATGTATGTAAAATCATGTATTAAATCCATGAGGCAAAGTCATAGCTCAAATGTAATATCACTCTGATCAACAAACAAAGGTTGAAGGACTATATGAAGATCAAAAATGCTAATTGAATCATGTATTGATCTAGGTAGGGTCATCTACATGTACAAATAGATTTTTAGCAAACCATAATGTAGGTTTTAAATAAGAATGTTTTAAAATTTAATCAGGGATCAATGGTGATCTAATAGGATTGATGTCGATTCAGATGAATCGATGTCCATTTTATATAAAATCTTAAGTTTTAAAAACAAACTATAATAATGACCTATATTTTTGATAAAATGATAAAAATTGAATGTAGAATAGACATAGACAAAATATAGATGATAGTATATTTAAACTAGGCTATTTAAGACTTATGTTATAATTTGACAAAGGATTGATGGTGATCTAATATGATTAATGTTAATTTAAATGAATCGATGTTGATTCTATGCAAAAGTTCTTAATACTAAAAAGACTATAGTGACGGCCTAGAAAATTGATAAAATGAAAGAAACAAAATGTAGATAAAATATAGAGATGAAAAATTAAATAAATGCTTAAATATAATATAATACTGACCTTGGATGGTTTGAAGAAAGTGATGTTAGAAACAATAAAAAATGACCTTCAAAGTCACCTAACAATTATCACTTTTCAAGTGCTATATAAAGGTAGTAAGATGCTGTTAAGGTCTATGCAAATTCATGACTAGTTTTGATAGAAATTTGTGATAAAAAATGGTCTCCTTCCTTTCACATTAATTCTTCCTAGTAATGGAGGTTTTTTTATGATTTTATGGATTGGCGTCAATCCTAACCAATTAGCATTGATCTTGGAGGATCGATGTCGATTTATCAAAAATGGTTGAAATTGAATGAAAAGTCATTCCAAAAAGTTGGCATGAGGTAAATGACGGTTAAAACAACTTCCAAGTTTATTTAGGTTGTTTAAACCACAAGTTAAGTTTATTAGGAGGTTGGGTAGATTTAGATTTTTATTTAATTTTGAGATTTAATTGTTAAAGATAGTAAAAAAGGGGATTAATTGCTATTTAACTATAGTAATTAACTAATTTAACCTATGTGGTGAAAGGTAAAGATGAAGGTAAAATGTAATTATTTAAATAATTATTCAATGGGAAGCATTACAACACATATCATGATGACATAATATACAAGGTGTATAAAAGTAACATCTACAATAGATTTAATATAGGTTGAAAACCAATGTCATTTATTGGTTTTACTATAGCTATCATGTCAATGAGAACCTATAGGCTATATAGTCTTATTTTAAACTATATTAGGGTTAAATATACCTATTCTACCTCTAAACCTTGTGAAATATGAGAACTCAACATATGCACAAGTATTCTTTAAATAATAGAGAACACAGTTACAAATCATTACTATAATTTAAGAAGAAATAGGCTTGCAAGTTCCAAAAACCCTTAAACTAGATCCAAACTATGCTTTAATGGCATTAAAACTTTATCATTGATAATCTTAACTATATCACTACATATTATGCTTAAAGATGATTGACTAAGATATAATGGTGACATATTCCCTTTGAAATATTGCTCTTAGTTTGAACTAAACCATATTCAACCTCCATTTGAAGTCTCCTACCTTTGAATTTTAATATTGACCATCGATCTTGATTTAGGTTTCTCGATCATGCTATTTCTCAGTGATGCATCCCTTCTTAGGATCCTAATATTAGTCTATCTACTTCTATATACTTGTACCACATGGTGGCCTCACATTTAATCCAAGATGTTTAACTTTTTGACCTCACTCACATCATTGATATCATCTGCTCAGTGAATGCATGTTGTTGATCTTTGTTCTACTTAATTAAATGTGTACCATTGATATGGTAAATCATTATGATCATGGCATTTTTCATTGATGCATTTAATATTAGGATCCTCTAAATTTTTGACTTGATGCTTGCCATTAATCTTAGGTTCATGATCAAATGTTCTCTATTAGATCTTCAGGACACACTAGCATCATTAGGTTACCACTCACTGATGGCTCTTTAATCTAATCGAATACTGGCCATTGATATTGTTCTAGGCACTTTTTGACTCTTTGACCTTGTACATGCCATAGATATTCTACCTATGCTCCCAAGATCTTATCACCTATCAGATTATGTTAAAAATTAGGATCCTTTGGATTTTTTTGAATTCAAATGGCTATTCACCATGACTTTTATTTGATGCCCCCACACACATCTCATTCTACTTGTTTAACTTTAAATGCTTATTAATTTAAATAGAAAACTCATTAAGTCACAAAATTTGTAGAGAATGTTCAAGGCATGCAAAACCTCATGTCTACAAAATCCTTTGGCTTTAAGAGGCATCTTAAGCTAACTTATGAAGTTTGCAACTAGACTGACCTATCCATTTTTGTATGACATTTGATAATGGTCTAGTCCATCTTTTTCACTTGATTAAGTCATTTGATAATTTAGTCAATCAAGAAATCCACTCAACTGATCTATCTAGGTAGAATCTTTGTATGCAGGCCAAATTTGGCCAATAGGAACATAACAATGTTATAATGTCAGTTTTATGACAAGAGTGAAATCTATAGAGTTATAATTCCAAAATTATGAATTACAAGCCAAGACACCAAGCTACATGAAGCTACATTAGGAAAGCATGAGCCAAACTATGGTACTAATGGGAAAAGAAGCCACACAACTCCATTTTCCAAAGATCTCTTGAGCACAAGTCTAGCAATCCAATGAATAAATGTCTTAAAGCATTCAAAGAATGTAAGAAAGGTTGTGTTTCTTGCATTTTAGTTGTGATTTGTCAATTGGTTTTCTTCACTAAGATCCCCCATTTGATCTAGGAAAGATAGTGTCATGCATATTAGTGTGTTTATTTTCATTTTGATTTCCATTGTGAAAACTAACATATGATCTAACCACCCTTCTTTGATTCCTTGATCATAAATGGCATGCCCAATGGGACAAAGAAGCATCCCACGTAGCAAGTAAATGAAGAATCAAATAAAAATTTGACAAAAGAATGCTTGAATTCCCCCAAATTTACAATTTTAGCTTTGATTTTGCCATATTTTTAGTTTTAAATTATCTTAGATCTACACAGAGACCAATATTGGTCAAGCCTAATCGATGTTAGTTCTAAGTGACTGTTAGCAGTTCTGTCCAACTGAGATCAGTTCTATGTGACCATCATTAGTCATATTATAGGGGAAATAAATTTTACAAAGATTACATTTTGATTCTTTCTAGAATATATAACATTTATTTCTTAGTTTTAGTAGAATCTAAACTCTCTATCTAATCTATGTGTTGTATGTTTTGAGGAACTTTTAAATATTTTTGGACTAATCTAATGTGTTCATATTTTTTAGTTTTGACTTTGAGTATATAGGTGATTGACATTAGTCTTATTTATTTGATATTGATTATTTAGTACTATCATCAGTTCTCTTTGAGTTCGATTGACATCATTTGAATTGAACCGACATCAGTAAGTTATGATTGAGCATGGTCATTGTGTTTTCAAAAATAAAAACCTGAGAGCTACTTTTCCAAACTTCATTTGCTTAACATAAAAAGTGCTTATAAGAAGGAGGATATTATCTAACAATTACAGGTTCAAAACATGATTTGAACACAATTTTGTAAGTTTTGGTTAAAAAACATTTCATTTTGGGCTTTTAAAAAGAATGTAGCTAAATAACTTACACTTCATTTTGGTGTTGAAAATGAACATGTTAGCTCTTGAACATTTAGTATTTGGTGTTTAAAAGGAATTAGGATTGTTAATGTTTCCAAATACTTCATTATTGGTGCTTAAAAAGAATGCTAAAGTCTTGAACACTTATTTTTGGTGTTTAAAAATAAACTTAGGCTAAATTTTGAACATTTGGATTTTGGGATTAAAATGAGCATAGATGGTTTTTGATTAAGTTGTGTTGTGGAATTCTTTCAAGTTTTAAAACTTAAGCCAAGGGGCCAAGTAAAGAACAATGTCACATTTCAATATGGTGCCTAAAATCAATCTTCAATTACAATTGCTTACAAACTATTTTTTGATTGTTTATTTTCACAATAAGAATAATGCATGTATGCTCTCCCCTATCCCCTATAGGGAACTAAAGTGATCAAAAGTGCCTTTTCATTACATTTGTGCATAGTCAAAACCATAGAAAAAAAGTTGTCTAGGCTCTCCCCAAAATCTGCATGGTATTGGGTGATCTATAAACAACCCTAAAGTCTTTCTACTAGTTTTTTATTTTCATGCATTTTAGATTTTAAAGGGGATGTCATTACCTCTCACGAGTTCTCTAGGGAATAATTGACCTAGGGCTTCATCTCCCAATAGTGTTTTAACCCCAATCCATAGTGGGGTATACAAATTAAGGTGCACATAATGATAGAGCCAAAGGGTTGAGCGGCTAACCTCTCCTTTAGTAACGAAGGCTCGAGTCAGGTTTGGTCAACTAGGGGATTCCACTAAGCAATCAAAAGATGGAATTTTCATGTAAAATAATAAACCCTTGCATGATACATTAATTGGTATGAAATCAATTGATGTGATGTTTCTCTTGTGTTAGCGACACTTGGGATTGATCTAAATTGTCATAACTTGTAAGTTTTAGTCAACCCTACTTGCTATAACTTGATAGGATTTATGATGATATACTTAGTTGTATTTATATCATTTATTATTTTATTTATTTGTATTTTGTGGCTAAAAATTTGTTTATTAAACCACATCATATATGATTTTAGTTGTCTACACTACTCCACTATTTGAGGAGGCATTATTCCATCTTTTTAACACTTTACTTTAACTTATAAGACTTTTTGTGTCAAAAACATTATGTGTGTCACTTGATTAAAATGGGTAATGTTATGATACCTAATTCAATTTAAGTTTTAAGCCTTAGAATTCTTTGAAATAAAACATTATTACATATTTTGAGAGTGATAACACCATTACACTGCTCAAATTGTTTCAAAAGGCTTGTCTTATTTTGTGTCCAAATTATCATTATTTAAACCAATCACATATGCCTTGTTGGATCCTTATTTTAGTAAAATTATGATATTTAAATTTTCCTATCTTGTTGGTTATTAAAGTCTAAGTTTTCTTAAGTTGAGTCTTGGATTAACTTTTACAAGTTCAAATCCAAACATTGATTGATTTCTATTTAGGCATCATCTTGTAGGGGATGATATACATATCTTTCTCTTTTGGGTTGCATAACTTAGGTTAATTTTTGATGAAAAATTCAAAAACTATATTGTTTGTGCCTTCATTTGTGAAAATTAGTCTATCTTCAAATGTTTTTTTTTTTTGTGCCTTATACCAATTTGATCATGTTTATGTCTAGAATAAAGTGCCTTGTTTATGCCAAAGTGTTGAAAGTTTGTTAGATTATAAATTATCCCTTTATTTCAAGTCTAGATTTTGACACTGAGTTTGGCCAAAAGTCCTAGCATATGCCTCATTTTAAGCCTAGTGTTTGATGACACATTTGGATAAAAGACCTAAAAACTTTTCCCTTTCCTAGTCTAGACCTATTTAGAACATATTTGAACCTAGAGTTTGGCATCTTGTTTTTAGTTAATTTTACTTGACCTTGTTTGTGTGAAGCATTTAAAATTAGACATTTGATGTTATACTATTTTTACCAGATATTAACATTGACCATTTGGAGATACAACTCCACATCTAGATCAAGTTAGACCTATTTGAACCCATGTCTTTTAAAATTTAGATTTTCAAAGTTTTTATAACTCTATCCTCTCTCTTATCACGAAATATTTGCCATTGATTTGACCATGTATTACTATACATATAGTGGAGCCATGTACAATCCATGATATGGAAATGTAGCCACATCAGAGGATTTTGTTCAAGACCCTTACAAAGATGATGTTGTTTGGGAGATAAATTCTTATCCACCATACAACACTTAAAAAGGGGAACAAAGTCAAGATCCTTTGTCTAATTATTTGGTTAGAACTCCTCCATTCATGAGTCAAGACCAAGAATAGATGGCCCAATATTTGGCTAGCATACCTATGATTATAGAACAAGTTTAACAATAACTTTATTATGGTATAGTAACATCAAAATATGATGTATGAGCTCCATATTTAGTAGAACTTCCCGATAATAACTTGTTGAGTCTACTAAGAGGACCTTATAACATATATTATAATTAGAATAATGAACAAGCCTCTTCTAAAAACCCTAATTCCATAGTACCAATGCCATATCAAGATACACATATGCTTATCACACAAAGGGGCCTCATGGAGGACCATTTCATTCAAATGTGACAACATACCAAACATATTGATACCTAGTGTGTAACTTTAATAATATGGCCATGTTAAGTGCACCTCTTATTTAGTCACTCCCTTCAACAAGAGTCTTATTTGAGTTGACAGGGAAAGAAAATAAAGGTTTTGACCTAGTTGTACAAAGCACTTTAGGGAAAACATGTTCAATACCCCAACCATGAAGGAAATGTCTTCTATTTTTACATAGAATAATGAGCTAAATATTGGATAATATACAAGTAATGTCTAATTTAAACCAAAGTGGTGTTAGCACATAAACACATAGTCAACAATAAAATGTGCCTCTAAATAACACTATGAGTGGTCCATAAACTCAGGGAGTAGAAGTTTCTATTTTCTAACCTTAGCCAATCACCTCTAATATTGAACCAACTACTTCTTCAAATACCCAACATCAAGGATTAAGTAGTCAACAAATGATCGGTGCCATGCCATAATAAAATGTGACAAATCTTACTCTACCCCAATAGGTGATGAGTAACATTCCACAATAGCAAGTACCATCTAACATACCCATGCAGTCAAAGAAAAACATATTGCCACCTTAATAAGGGGTAACCAATGTTCCACCTTGCTAGGTAGTAGTGAATATACCTCTTCAGTCATAGAAAAATATGTCAATCCAAAACCAAATGATGTCTAACCAATAGCGTACAAATTTTGGTCAGTGAAAAATTCCAAATCTCCAACATGCATCCACTTCCTACTAAGGATTCATGTAACCAAGAGATTCCAATGTTCCTTAAGTACCTATTCAATAACAATTACCTTTCATGTAGAATGTGCCACATGTTCAAAGATAGGGTCTTGTTTCATAAGTAACCTTTAATCAACAGGGTATGACTAGTTGGCAACAAGTCCCTATTCAACCTCAATAAGCATAGTACAATTATATACCTCCATCCCAACCATAATATTTCCAACATCATGCATACATACCCAATCCTAACTATAATATCACATGTAGTACATGCAATTTCAATAATCATTCCCTCATCTACACATGTATATTCTTGGTCCATTCCCTAACCAATCTAACATTACTTTGCAAATGCCTTTATCATACCTGAATCAAAACAATCCACTTTTGACTACATAACCCTGACCTTTGATAACGCAACCTCAGGCCAATGATCCCACTAGTTTCTTCACATAAGAGCTACAATAAATGAAGGATGAAATAACTTCATCTAAGTGGGGAAACATAAAAAAAATTTCAAATTAGATGATGTATGTTCTTACCCTTTTAACATGGAATAATTATAGATACCATTTCCTCTAGGGTACGAGCCACCAAAGTTTGACAAATACAAGGTGAAAGGTGACCCCAAGGCCAATTTGATGGAATTTTTTATTGCGTGCTAACTAGTGGCCTATAATGACATATACCTTTTGTTTTTATTTCCATGAATCCTACTAGGGAAAGCATTAGAATGGTTCCTAAAGTTGCCTAAAAATTTAGTATATGATTTTGATGATCTTTTAGACAAATTTATATAACACTTCTCTTATAATATATAGAATTAGATTTCATTAGTAGACTTAACATAGGGAAAACAAAAGGTCAAAGAAAGCTTCATAAACTATTTACAATGATGGAGAACCCTTTCAAGCTGATTTACCCATAGTCTACTAGATAAATAACTAGTTGCTATGTTTACCAAAAATCTACATAGTGAGATATCTTATAATTTAGAGTTATAGTGTGTGTACACCTTCAAAGAGATCATTGATAAAGGTTTAATGATCAAGAGATCCCTTATTAATAAAGGGATTATTAAACTAGCGTTGTCAAATTAAAACCATAACCAAAACTAGAATAATGACCAAATCAAAGTCCAGTCTAAGTGCAAGCATTACATTAAACTTAGGCCAATAACTATGACAAAACAAAGTAGTTCAATCATAATAAGAATGTTGTTGGTAATGGAGTAACAGAGTTTCAACATGTCCAAATAGAGAAATCACTATCTGCACAACCTATGCTATATATGCACATACCTCCTAACTAATAACCTCTTCAATAAATGCAATAAAATAGACTAGCATAATAATTACAATAAATGCAACAAATGTAGTAACCTATGCCTTTACAAAACCCTCCTCCAAGAAGAACTGTGCCTATGGATCATGTTTTTAGTAACCTTGGAGAGCCTATTAAGATTGTTTTTTTCAAACTTGCTACTACTAATTTGATTAGATGGCCTATTCCAAAGGGCCTTCCCAAGGGTGCTAACTATCTAAACTAGTACATGCCGAATGATTTTTATGAATATCATCAAGTGAATGTCCATAGTTTGTATTATAGTGTGTAAATTAAACATGTCATTGAAAATATGTTGGAAAATGGAGATATCACATTGGATCTTGGAGCTTCCACATCTAATAAAAACATTGGAATCTATAAAAATTATTTTCCCCAACATAACAACCAATAACATCAATAATATCAACAACCAAGGCCAAACCAATAGAACTAGTATAATCAATAGAACTAGTAGTAGAACCAATAACATCAAAATAATGGACAAAACTAAGGACACAACAAGGCAAACAACTAACAGACTTACCCTGTAGTTGTATATGACTACAACTCAATTATAGGCCATATTGTAGAAGGTCATGTTAACACCATTTATATTAATCTGAGACCAAGTACCAATCAAAAGAGACCATTATTAATCATATTTAATCAACCAACCTATGCCAATAATCCTTCTTTAAGCTAGGAATGTACATAGGTGAACCAACAAGTAGGGATTCTCATGTTTAGACCTTATATTGATAACTTATTACTAGCCCATGACCATGCATAACTGACATAGTAACCAAGACTTATCCTATATGGTCCCCCTCCACCATCATTTATTAGTAACACTAGTCTTGTACCTAATCTTGATTGTGCAATCATAACTCAATAATCAAGGATTACCATACCAATCCCATAATCATCTACCACTTCACCCATCATCTAAGAAACCATTCTAGCTAGGAATAACCCATTTACCACTATCCCAAAAAATATGTTTGACATTGTCGAATAATTGTAAAAGACATTAGCATAAATCTCCATTTTAGATTTGTCGTATATGTCTACTATCCATAAAACATCTTGACTGAGTTCCTTGGCCAATCTAAAGTTCGTAATGACATATCACTTGATAAATTTTAAGCTTTGGTTGGACATCTAGATCTAAGCTAAGAAGTAACCTTTAACCAAAGTGATATGTCATCCTTTGGCCCACTACATAATAATCTATTATATATTGAAGTTTACATAATGAAACATAAAGTGAAATGTGTCCTCATAGATAATGGATCGAACGTAAATTTTATGTCTCTAAAGCTCATCAATATTCTTAGGTACACAATAAAAGATCTCTGAGTAGAAACAATCACCATTAAAGCCTATGACAATGAAGAATGAGAATCATAAGGCATCATTAGCTTACCAGTTATCATTGGGCCCTTGACCCATGATACACTTTAGCATGTGTTAGATTTCAATTTATCATATAATATGTTTTTAGGTAGACTTTGGTTACATGATATTCATGTAGTCCCATTGAATTTGCATTAGTGTATCAAGTTCTCCCATTCAAGAATAAAGGTTATTATTTCAAGTGATTTACATTCATAAGAGCATTACAAACATCTAGAGGCTGAGTTCAAAGCCTATAACTACCATTTTGACATGAATATAGTTGTTAAAAAGGATAAGGGGAAATAATACTTGTCAATTCATCAAAGGCTAACTACATTAACCCTGATACCCTGAATTCCCTTTACCACATATTACCTCCTTAGATGTCCAATCATTATACTATTTTGGATAATGACTAGGAGAATGTTTAACCCATGACACCTTTCACATTGCAAATATTCCATAGAACCCAAAGTATTTTAGAAGACCAAAATCCAAATCACTCATATAATGGCAAAAAAAGTGCCATGTCTATTTGCATAGTCTAACACCTGTCACTTTTATACTGACCTCTGGCGAAGAGTAGGACCCTCTCAAAGGTGATGAATCATGGTTGTATAATTATAAATTAGCTGATTATTAAAATAATTTCAAGTATCTCATTCCTAATTGGATCATGGATAACCAAGACTATGAAGGAGGAGGTCTCTGGCTAAAACAATAGGGAATACTTGAGTCACTTTCTATGACTAGGTACAAAGGAACCTATGGACTTGGATATAAACCTAGGGGTGACCCCATGCATCTTAATTGAGTTTCATTACCAATGACTAGTGATCATGATGTTGGTAATGAAGTAGAGTCTGATCATATCCCATTTGATGACCTAACCCATAATAATTTGTTTGACAATAATGCTATTTGTACCTTTTGACTAGTCATTCATCATAACCCACTACCATTATATTATCGCCAACTAATAGACTAGGGCCAAGAAGAATCCAATGTGTTGGTTGATGAGTTCTAAAATGAGGAGGACTTCTACATTTTTCTAGGACTTAGGGATAATATTTCATTGGGAGACCATAAAAAAGGGTTCTCAATCAAGTTAGATCCTAAAGCCTATTTTTTAGAGCGGGTGAATACTATTAACCAAAAATAAATAAATAAAACATTAAGGTCTCAAAGTGAAAACCTCTTTGAGGCACTTTTGGAATAGGGGAAAAGTAAAGATAAAGGCTAGTCTAGTGGTGAAAACCTACTTTAGGTGTCATTAGATGGGGGTGTTCAACCTTCTTCAAATATAGACTAAGAGACCACCAATGATGAACTTGTCTATGGGTCCAATTTTAGTCTTGAAGAAGAACATGCTTTCAATCAAATCATCCAAGAGATCACTGATGATGAGCTTATCTATGGGTCTAAGTTCAATCTAGAGGGACAATAAGATTTTGATCATATCATTTAGGAATTTCCAACCATATTTGCTACATGACCATCCCTCCCATTGGGGGATTCTGATTCATAATGCCTAGAAGAGCTCAAATAACTCATCCTGATAGAGGACCTTGACATTAAAAAATAATTCAAATCTTTGTCCACTATTCTCTAAGATGGTTTGACCTTTCTGGTGGAAGATACTTTAGAGGTAAACATTGGGACTCTAGATAACCCAAAATGGATCAAATTAGGTGCAATATTCATTAAGGAGGAGTGTGATGTCCTTACAACCCTATTGATGGAATTTGTAGATATATTTGCATGGGCCTATTTTGACATGCCTAGTTTGGACCCCACCCTAGTTGTTCACCACCTTATGGTACATCCTAATGCCAAACCAATGAAATAAAAGATGTGCAAGATGCATCTTTATATTGCTATATTAGTCAAGAAAGAGCTGAAAAATATCTTAGAAGCAAGATGTATTAGGACAATTGACTATTCTAAATGGATTTTTAATGTAATAATAGTCAGTAAAAAGCTAAAAGGAATCAAAATTTACACTAATTTTAGAGACAAACAAAGTCCATCCCAATGATGAATTTCTATTGATAAACATTGACATGATTTTCAACTCCATAATATGTTATGATATGCTTTCATTGATGGAGGAATTCTTAGGCTACAATCAGATCTGAATAACACTAGAAGATCAACATAAAATATCATTCACCAATCTATGAGGAATATTCTATTAACAAGTTATGCTATTTGGTCTAAAAAATTTAGGGTCCACCTATCAAAGATCCATGAGATTCATATTTCATGATATAATGCATGACATTATTGAAGAATATGTCGATGACATACTAGATAAATCAAAGACTAGGGCTGATCATCCAAAAACATTGAGAAGGATATTTGAGAAACTACATGAATACAAAGTCAGGATCAACCCAAAGAAATGTGTTTTTGGAGTTACTTCAGGTGAATTACTTAGCTTCATTGTGTCTCACTAAAGTATTGAAATCGATCCAACCAAAGTATGAGCCATAATAAACATTCCATCTCTAACCAATTTGAAGTAATTTCATATTTTATAGGGAAAAATAGAGTCTATTAGAAACTTCAGATCTTAATTTGCTAACAAGTACTACCCATTTACATAGCTATTAAAAAAGGGTGTCACATTTCTTTGGGACTTCAACTATCAAAAAAAATTTCAATAGCTAAAGGACTATCTAACCAGTCCACTAGTTTTAGTGCCTCTGATGTAAGGAAAACCATTCTTACTATATCTATCAGCAACAAATAATGCCCTAGGGGAAATTCTATCTCAACATAATGACAATGGAAAAGAGCATCCCATGTAATATCTAAGCCATACACTAGTAGTGTATGAGCATAATTATATGCCCTTTGAAAAAGCTTATTTAACTATGTCTTCATAGATCAAAAGCTATGACATTACATGTTGACCAATAAGACCATGGTCATTTGAAAAGTAGATCTACTCAAGTATCTACTATCTAAGACAGCTTTACAATGCCATATATATAAATGGATCATGATTTTTAGTGAGTTTGAGATAGAATAATTGAACCAAAAATCCATCAAAGAGCAAGTTCTTATAGACCAACTTGCTAAAAAACCCCTTGCAGATACAAAGCCATTAACATTCCAATTTCCTAATGAATCCATCATGACTATCATTGAAACACCTCTTGATGACTAACACTAGAAGTTTAATTTTGATGGATCATTCACAACACATGGATCGGGGGTAGGCCTTTTGTTTATAATACCATAGGGGGATTTAATCCTTAAGTCATTCAAAATCAAATTTCCTTGTACTAATAACATGTCTGAATATGAAACACTCATTGTAAGGATTCTATAGGTATTAAAATGGAACATACATTATCTAAAGGTTTATGGTGATTCTTAGCTAATCATTAATCATGTTACATACTACTTTTAGACCAAAGATGACAAGCTGGTTCCCTATAAGGCCATGGTTGACACTCTCAGGCAATAGATTGATAACATATAATTTGAATATATACCAAGGGAAAGTAATAGAACATCAAATACCATGGCTACCATTGGATCATTTAATTGAAAAATAAATACGACCAATGAATACCAATTTTTTGTTAAAAAACTATTAATTCCAGCTCATGAACCATCAACCATCTCAATGATCTATGATATTATTGGTCCTAGCTCTACTTGGTATTTAGACCTATACACTTACCTTCATGATCACATTATGCCACCTAACTTATCCCAAAAACAATCCAAAGCCTTCATCTATAATGTCCAACATTATACCTTACTTGGACCAACTCTATACTACCACAATTTTGATGGTACTTTGCTTCATTATTTACCTTTGATAGAATATATATTAACATTATCAGAAGTTCATGAAGGGGTATTTATATCCCACACTAGTGAGGTAGTACTATCCAAAAATATCTTATGTACTAGGTACTTTTGGCCAATGATGGATGCATATGTGATAAATGTCAATGACATGCTAATTTGATTCATGCCCCAACCAAGAATTTGAAACTAATGTTGACACCATGGCCATTTGATACATGGGGCCTTGATCTCATTGGAAAGTTAAACACCACTTCATCTAATGTCCATAAACATATCCTTACCACCAAAAAATATTTCACTAAGTGGGTTGAATCTATACCATCACTTATGTGACTAGAAAGCAAATTTATAAATTCATTTTCAACCATCTCATTTTCCATTATGGTATCCCCTCCAAAATTGTATCTAATAATGGTGGATCATTCAAAAACAAGGATGTTGAATCACTATGTACCGAGTATAAGATAACTCAATATTTTTCCATGACATATTACCCACAAGATAATGGCTAGGCATAAGCATCTAACAAAACCATTATCAACACCCTTAAAAATATTGTCAATGATGCCATCCATGATTAGAACCTTTAGATATTTTGTGCCCTCTAGGCATACTATACCAATCATCATATTCCCTTGGGAGCCACTCCATAATCACTTATTTATGGTACTAAATCCATTCTTCCCATTGAGGTCAAGTTACCTTCATTACACATCTCTTTGAAGCATGTCTTGGATGATGAAGACTATCAAGTAGCTCACCTAAAGGAGCTGGAGTTACTTGATGAAAAATACATGGATGTAGTAAATCAAATTCAATCATATCAGAATTGACTCTGTGGCTACTACAACCGACACGTGAAACATACATACTTTGAACTTAGTGATCTTATCCTCAAAGAAAACCAAAATAATACCACAACTAATAAGAAGCATCAAGGCAATTTCAAACTCAACTAGATAGGTCCTTTCATCATTGTTGCAAACTATGGCACTAGAGCATACAGAGTCACCACACCATATGGAGATGAACTTGATGATCCACTAAACATTATACACCTCAAGTGTTAATTCTCTTGAATGACTTGGTGTGTTATTTATGAAGACCACTTCAAGTTGTACCATATTATCAATATTCTTTTTATATCATACCATTATATTAATTTTCCATTCCACCATTCCATTTTACCATACCTTTTCTATCAACCAAATATGTTTTGATCCTTCTTACCTAGCTCATTTAACCTTGGTTCATCCATTAGTACCACTTTCAACATGAAGATTTAGATAAGTTTCAATAGTTATTTTAAGAATTTTAGACAAAGGCCATATTTTGGACTAGTATGACATAAGTTTGGCAATTTTATCCGTCATTTTCATGTTTTGTTCTATACCATACCTTGTTTGTGTGGGCTTGATTATAACTTCCTTTGGGAAAATTAGTGTCTCACTAGTTTTTCTACTAATTATAACCACCTGTCGGCAAATTAGTATCATTGATCTATGCCATTGTTTCCTGGTTATAACCACCTATGGGAAAACTAGGGGCAACACTTATTTATTGGGCCTTGACATAACAACTTGCCATTCCTATGTCGTACTATGCCATTATGCCAATTATGCCTATTTTGTTTGAATTAGGTTGTTACACTAGTCAGATTCCTCCATTGTAAGGCAAAAATACTATGACTTGAGGCCATTTTGGGACTATGTGGGATGTGCTTGATACTTTTTGAGGTTAACTTAGTCACCCCTTTGTCATGCTCTTGTTGTTTTGTGATCAATTCAAGTTTAATTCTCTCACCATTTTGTGAGATTAGACCATTTAGTATCTCATCATTATTGATTGGTTGAGATACTCCAAAATTCTAAAAACATTTAGAAAAACCAAAAACATTGACCACTTCTTTGCCTTAAGTATTCTAGGAACCCTTATTAAGTCACAAGGAATCACTTGTCACTTAGTTTTCCCATCCTTTTTGGCCTTATCCCACACACTTGCCATTTTTCAAGGTCATTCTCACATTATTCTATCACATTCATCATTTTTTATTATCATCATTTTCATTTATCCCATTTTCTAGGAGAACTACATTAAACTTGAAGTTTTTATTGGATATTGCATCCATGAAGCTATGTAGACAACATCCACTTGCCTAGTGCATATGGAGATAGCTCGGTCACCCCCTTACTTTTATTTTATTCCCCCATTATGTTTGTTTGTTAAGATTATTGCTTATTTTCTAGGGGAAATGTTCTTCATCATTTTTGTGTTGATTTGTTTGTACTAACATTGTGATTAATCATTATTTATTTATTTTGTTTCTCTTTATTTTTTTTATTTTGTTTGTTTTTTTGTGTGCCTATTTATTTGCTTTCTATACTGTTGCCTTGATTTAGTCTACATGCATTCATTGGGTGATTCCTTGCACATTATTATTAAATCAATACATATTCATATGTCAACATTATTATCATGGATTTTATCATGGGTGTATTATTTTACATTGAGTATTAGATCAGGTGTCAGTCCTTATGTATATTTCAACCAAGTCCTCATGGTGTTCTATCATGATGCCTACCATCATGTGATATAACAAAAATCAAATTTAAGAGGTCTACATGGAAAATGTAGTTATGATATCTCCTTGGTACCAACACCAACAATAGTCCTGACCTAAACTAGATCATATCCCAAATAGAGTAATTAGTTTAGATGAGCAATTCCCTACTAGCAAGTTGCCTAATTCATCTTTATCCTCTTTACTGATTCCACATCATGTTTTCCACTATCAAGATATAATTATTATAACTATTTGGGCAAATCATTGTATACCATCGCACTTACATCTTTCATATCATATTTGCCACTATCAAGGTAAGATGCTTAAAAATGCCTTTGGGAAATCCATTATACACCATCCCACTTACATTTTTAGTGATTGTATCCAACTTCAAGAGAATAATTGCATTTTCATCTATTTAAGGGTTAATGATTATAATTGCCTTTGGGAAATTCATTCACTTTCTTCTGCCCAACTGGGGCATGTTTTTATCCTACCTGTGTTGAAGATTATAACCACCTTTGGGTAAATCATCTTGTTTATTTGTCCTAATTGGGATAGATCCATATGCCACTGATCATAACTACCTTTGGGAAAATTAGTTCATTCCACACCATTATTTTCATCTATTTGGTCCACTTATTTCCTTCTTTTGAGGAATAATTTGCCAACCCCTTTTCCAACCACTCCCTCGAGGGGGCACCTTATAGTTTATACATTATCATTAAAGTCATAAACATACAAGACCTTTTCAATCTTTGAGAAGATGTTATTGTGCTTAAAGATTGTAATGCCTTCCCAAACAAGGGTAAACTATAGACATCTAAAACTAACCACCAATGGATTCATACCAAAATTTAGACTAATTCTTACCAACATTTGCAAATCAAACCCAAGAATCACTGAGAATCTCAAATTTGGCTTTATAAAATACAATTTGGCTTATAAATCAATTAAATGGGACAACTACACACATCAAATTAATTCAAAACTTGCAAAAGCTAAAATGCCCAAAAAAATTAATTACCATGTAAAACTAAACCAAATTCCTAGATTGAATTAACCGTGATCAATTAAATAAATTATCAAAAAAAATTCAAAAATCAAAGAATATCCTAGGAATTCATAATTATCTTTTTAAAGTTGTCCAAAATCCAAAATATCTCACCCATGCCTATTCCATGCTAATCATGACGTTCAAACACCTTTTTACTCTACTAGGGTTAATTAATAAACTAAGGTAAGGTTTGAACCCATTCTAAGCTTTAACTACACTCCCACCTTGGGTTGGGGTTAGTTTCTAAACCTATATATACAAGCCTAGACCTCTTCATTGAGAGATCTTGGAATATAGGAATGTTATAATGTTGGTTTTATGACAAGAGTGAAACTTATAGAGTTATAATGCCAAAATTAAGAATCACAAGCCAATCCATCAAGCTAAATTAATCTACATCAAGAAAACATGAGCCAAACCATGGTGCTAAGGGGAGAATGAGCCACACAACTCCATTTTACAAAGATCCCTTGAGCACAAGCTGAGAAATCCAATGAAGAAATATTTTGGAGCATTCAAGGAAGGTAAGAAAGGTTATTTTTTTTACATTTTATTTGTGCTTTGTCAATTGATGTTATTAACTAAGTTCCCCCCTTTGATCTAAGCAAGATGGTGTTATGCATGCTAGTGTGTTTTTTTCACTTTGATTTCCATTATGAAAACTAACATATGATCTAACCACCCTTCTTGGATTCCTTGATCATAATATCTACCCTATTGGGCACTCTATGAATACATGATCCCATACTTAAACATGGAGCAAGGTAGTATCTCAAATACTTGAGCCTCCTTACGGCATACAAATCTATGTATAGTTGGGCCAACATTACAACCCCCTAAAAAATATAGTTGTGTCATCTAGTATCGCTCTATTCACCTCACATAGGCCCATACAAAAGAATAAATATTTCTTTTCAAGAAACAACATGCCACTGAAAATCACCTTTAATACCATGACCTCCCTATTAATCGACATTGGTGGTGTTAGCTCCTCAGGTGCTAGGTTGTCTAGTTAAATGTCTATATACATCTCCAATAAATTGATATCTTGTTTCCCATGTGGCATGGGAATTTCATATTAGTTAACCAAATCATCTAATATATCTTGATAATATCTTAGGTCTATCCAAAACAATCACCAACCTATCATTGGTGTATTTTGATACACTAGGTGTTAGCCTACCCTATCAACAAGTGGAATGTGGAAGTCTCTAAGTGCCACCACTCAACTAATGCACTCAAATAATCTCAATCTTATCTAATCATAGGCATCCATACCACATCTATCAAATCCATGCCTCTAAGAATGTGCACATCTCCTTGGTCTAGATCTGAAGAGTCTATAAATAGTGAGAGCATCGCTTACATGTCATCAAGAACTCCACTCACTCATACATCCATAAATATATTAATATGAGTCTATGTATATAAAACATCTCACTAAGTAATTACTTGACCTATTTTATGCTTGAGACTAGTATGCCCCTCTATCTTATAGGCTTGACCCAATTTAAGCCCCTTATTTATTTGATTTTGATTTTGGGGTGAAGTCACCATTTTAATTATCAATTTAGTCACCATTTGGGTGTTTTTTATCATTTATAGCTATGTCACCATTTTGAAAAATGACAACTTCACATGTTTTGGTGAAATCTGTAGTTTGGAAATTTCCACCAAAAATCAATGAAGGTACCACTAGAATTTGAGTGAAGTTGTCACTACATAAATGATGACTTCTCCATTTTTTACCCAATTTAATATTTAATGCATAAAAAATTCCAAAAATATTAAGTGAGATTTAGTTTTTAGTTGTTCATCTTGTGGTGGTCTCCCTTGCTCCCACACTTGGTCACTCACATGCCTATGTTCTCATCCACAAGCCATCTTTAGTTATTTTTCCACAAGAATAGATCTCAAAATTTAAAGGGTAGGGTGAAAATGATTTTTTTTACCCAAGGGGTGAATATATAGCTTGAAAACTTAATTTTTCACCCTTACTTCCTAAGGTTTATTTTGTTCAACCTAAGAGATTTTATTTTTGATTCCATGGTCTACTTTTTAGGCTATTCATTTGTATTTTTGTTATTTTTAGACCATTGTTTATTGTTAGACCATGTTGTTAAGGATTTTTGGATATTCATTTAATAAAACAATTTTTTTGGCTATATCATATGCTCATTCGAATGCACATCTTTGTACTAGTAGGTACCTTAGATTTGTATCATTATTTTATACTAGCTCATTGCTAATCTACGTTACAGGTTTCATGAAGAGATCCCTTTGATAATTTTCCTAGACGGGGTATATTATTTTGACTGATCATTGATCCACTCTACCTTACTATGGTAAACATTGATTTTATCCAATGATTAGTCTACCCTACTGGGGAAACTCATTGTGCCAAGGATTAAAACAACCTTGTAAGGGCAAATCCTTATTTAGAATATTAGACCATGTCATTCTACTATTTTCAAGGGCCCATTTGATAACACTCTTTTCTGCCTAATCCATTAATGGGAATGAACCTATACTTGTTGGCTCATTAAAAACCATGGTTTTTAACACATCACTTTTCAAAATATTTGAACATTTGACTAAATTAAATTTTAATTATTTTAGAAGATGTTACTATCCCTATCTTTCAATACCCTATAAAATAGGGAAAAAAATGTAGACCCTCATTTGTGGCCACTTCCATGTCTAAACACACTTTAGATTAATTTCTAGAAAATAATACATAATTAAGCTTAGAAATCACTGAAGTACCCAAATTAATCATGTAAAGGCATCCCTATTTGAGGTAATACCTTGTATATAATGATAAACTCTCATGGATTCATCCTTGATCAGCTTGTGACCAAGCAAACTGACATTTTGACCACTTAGTAAGACACTCGACCAAATGCTTGAAATGACCAAAATACTAAGAATGATTGATTTATTTTAGTATTTTTTTTTGATTTTTCAATGTGGACTAACTAACTAATAAAAAGAAAGTAAATGCAAAGTTTTGAAGATTACTTGGAGATAAAGGTTGGTTGCACAACATTAATCAAGCTTTGTGGGAACTCCTCTTTGGTTGGGGAGGAATAACCTTCAAATCAATCTAATTGACAAAAAAAAGGGATTAATAAAAAATAAGTGGGCTACCTGGTAAAAAACCAATACAAAGAAGTGATATGCTTCCTTTGATGGATGTCAGCACACGTTTAACATTCTAATTTATAAATAAACATGAAATTACAAAGATATATATGGATAAGATATAAATATATAGTGCCAAAGATATTTAATCTATAAAAATATTTATATGAGCAAAGTAATTATCTTAGAATTTAATAGCAATATCAATGTCTTCTTGAATTACAACCAATTATTCATTAATGCTTTCCTAATTAGGTGTTGAAACCATAGTACAAAGACCTAATTCGAATACAATGTCACTTTGATCAATGAAAAATGGTTGTTGAATAATGGGAAGACCAAATATGACAAAAATATCATGCACTGATCTAGGTAGAGTCATTTACATGTAGAAGATAGGCTTTTAGAAAATAAAATGTAAGTTTTGACAAGTTTTTAAGATTGAGAGGTTATGAAAATAGATTGCAAGAATATTTTTAAAGTTTAGTAGGGATCGATGATGATCTTATAGGATTGAGATTGATTCAGATGGATCGACATTGATTCTATGTAAAATGCTAAACTTTAAAAATAGACTATAATAATGACTTATATTATTAATAAAATAATAAAAACCAAATGTAAAATAATGATAGATAGATGCAAAAGACTATATTTTCAAAATGTGAATGAATTGAAGTGCAATATTAACCTTTATGGTTGATAATAAACTTGATAATATGAGTTAAAGAACCTTAAAAATCCTTTGATAATCTCTTAAGTAGAGGTTCCACAAGATAACAATACTTTGACAATGTCCATACACAAGTTGCAATGATATTTTGTTAGAGTTTTGAAGTCCAAAAGCACAGTCACCATCCCTCTTAAGCCATGGAGGTTTATTGTGTATATATGGATCTATGTCGGTCTACGAGAATTGACATTGATCATAGAGGATCGATGTTTATTATCCCAATTTGGTCAAAAGTTGGCTTGGGTTGTTTTGAACCACATGTTAAATTAAGTGAATGTAACATTAAGTTGTTTGCATGGGTTTTTAACGAGGGTAAGTTGTTGGAAGGGTTGTTGGGAGATTGAATAGGTTTTATTTTTATTTTTTTTAGGATTTTATGGTTAGAAATAGTAAAAATGGGGTTAATTCCTATTTAACTGTAGTAATTAAGTTAATTAGCCTATGTGGTAAAGGTAAATGGGTGGGGTAAATGTAATAATTTTAAATAATTATGAATGGGGGCCATTATGATAGAAATAACATGATAATATGATGATGTACCATGTTAATACACAAGGGTGTATAAAACTAGCATCTACATTTTCCCCTTTTTGTGGAGTGGTTTGAATAGTGGGCCATCAGACAAAAACTATAAGGTCTCTAATGCCCCATGTTTATTGTGAGAAGGTATTCCCCCTCAAATTAGGTGCTGAGAATTGAGATGAAATGGATGATGGGTTTAAAAAAGATGAAAGGTAAAAACACAATGGGGTGAGGGGAAAGAGACAAATGGGTGACAACAAAAGACAATTTAAAGTACACATGGTGCAAATAAGATCCAAAATTACACATAACAGGATAAATAGTAATGCAAGTAGTAATTCCCTAAAGACTGAATTGAGTAATAAAATGCCACAACTAAAATAGGTGGGTCAAGTAAATGATAATGAGAGAAAAAAATATAGGTTTGGTGAATCATAACATTTAGTGTGCATATGGTGTATGTGTTACCTATAGATGAATGTTCTTGAGACAAAATATACCCTCAGAATCTTATAATGGGAAGATACCAAAAAAAAGGGGTATGCCTTTAAGGAGATTGGGGAACTGATAAGGGGTTAAATCCTCAAATTTAAAGTGTAATAGGAGACAAAAATGGGATAGCTGAAGTAAAGGAAATAATATGGGGCTTGGGAGCCAAACTAGGAGCATGTGAAATGGTCCATAAATGTAAAAATTTCAATAAAAAAAGATAATAGACATCGATTGTAAGGGATCAATGTTGATTTAGTGGATCGATGTCAATTAGGGGATCAACATAAATTAGAGTAATTGATGTCAATCATGAGAAAGGTTATATATAGACATCCAATCTAGCATAAGGCTCATTTAGCTATCAATGTGAACAAGAAACTGAGAGCAAAATTTGATGTGTGTAAACCTTACAAGTGGATGTGAGAGATAATGGAGGTGAACAAGAGTAGACAATGATGTCAATGACTACAGTATAAGGTAGGCATTATGTATTTTGAGATAAATTTAGTAATTTATTTATTTTTTGGGTTTTGCATAAGAAATTTGGTTTTTTAGTAAATTTGTGGGGAGAGAGGGAGGGTAGGTAGGTATTGTTTTCTATATATATACATACATATATATATATATATGTATATATAGGAATGTACAACTTAAGGGGGAGATTTTTGGCTTGAGGGGATCAATGTCGATCCATTAGGATCAATGTAGTTTAAATGGATTGACCATGATCCATAGGGATCACTATCAATTGGGTTCAAATCAGCATTGATCCGTAGAGGATAAATAGAAAGCACTAAACTTAGGCTTTTGATTAACTAGAAATGTGTTTTTGATAGGCATGAGAGCTGTTAACAATGAGGGATAGGGTCCCTCTACTATTAGAACAATTACAAGAGTTTATGGGTGATGAGTACTGGGATCATTTAAAGGCAATTGGGTCCAAATGGATTTACCATTATCATCATTTATATTAGGATATCAGTATGATAGTGGCATTGATGATCACTACAGAGGACATCCACCGTATTATTTGACTACCAATTCTAGGTGCTCCTATATATATTGTGGATGAGGTTAGGTGAGTGGCAGTGTTGGCATGATTATACGATGAGGATATAATGGACATCAGATTCTTTACTCTGGGGTTCTCCTTCCAACCATTCTATGACCAAGATCATGTAAAGAGACTAGTGCTGATGATGATGATGATGCCAATACTAACCTACTATGTGCTACCTAATTATAGGGGAGGATGACTACCATGGAGTTTTACTAGCATTATAGTAGACATGGTAGAGTTATAGACTATTTTTGCTTAGGCACCCACACTATCAGGGCATATATATATAGGGAGTTACAAGGCTTGACATCACATTTATATTAAATTAATGGGCATATGAGCACATCCCTATGATTTTCCCCATAGGGACCCTGTGGACTAGATTTAGGGAGATGGCATACAATGTAGGCTCCCTTTGATAGAAGGAAGACCGATTCATTCCATATTAAAATAGGGTAGTGTGAGATCTATCGTACTATAGATAAGTGTTTAGTAGCTTATAGATAGGAGATGTTATCTAGAGGCCTTATATACACTTCTTAGTATGCCCTAGTTTAGTAGTGGAGATAGGTGATGTTGTTCAAGAGATATGGGTATATGGATGATGATGGGAACACCTCAAGTTATTTTAATTTGATAGGGTTTATCAATATTTTGGATTGTTATAAGATGTTCCCTAAGCCCCATGCTTGTATAGATGGAAGCATACAAAGTTGGATTGGCCTACACCTAATACTACAACTATTTTTATGGTTCCACAAGAGGAGCTCATGGTGAGTGACCTAGATGATATCAGGTATATGGATGATTACATAGTTTAGTTTATAATTGAGATGGTGAGGAGGCAGGAGAGATTAGTGAGACCATGACATGAGGTTGTTATGGAGGAGGATGAGGAGAGAGGATAGGTGGATTAGGATGCCCTAGATATACACATGGAGGAGGCACCATTATAGGATGCCCTTGTAGATGATCCTATGGATATGACTTTAGTTATTATTAAGAGAGATAGTTTGAAGGTTGAGATACAAGAGGCATGAACATCCCATATTAATTTTCAAGGGTAGATTACCACATTATAGAGTAATCTAGAGAGTATGAGAGGTCAACATGACCTGGTCATATAAGAGTGAGATATATACAGAGTAGAGCTAGAGTATATGAGGTCTACTTTGGTAGAGAGATCCACTCTTGACATTGCATGATATAGTGTTGTGCCTTTAGATATGGTACCACTCTAGAGATATAGGGATTTGCTTTCTGAGATGTCATATTATGAGAGGATAGTACAAAGATAGCTACTAGATGTGCTTCAATTTGCTTCATATGTGTCTAGCCATAATAGATCATAGAGGACTCCTAGGGGTCTACTAGTAGAGGGAGTGTAGTGAATTGAGGAGGAAATGATGAGGGAGGTGATAGCATTCACCTTAGTAGGATTGATTTTATTGAGTAGATCATATTGTATGGGTCAAGAGCCCCATTTTATTTGTAATATGACATTTATACAGACATTTGATATATATATATATAGGTGATAGCATTCACCTTAGTAGGATTGATTTTATTGAGTAGATCATATTGTATGGGTCAAGAGCCCCATTTTATTTGTAATATGACATTTATACATACATTTGATATATATATATATATATAGACACACACACACACACACACACACACACACACACACACACACACACACACACACACACACACACACACACACACACACACACACACACACACACACACACACACACACACACACACACACACACACACACAAAAAAACATTGATTATATTTATGGGTGGATCATGTGTGTTTGTTTATAGATTTATTGATGGTTATGAATATGTTATGATTTTATTGATGATGTGAGGTGATGGATTATAGATTAAATGTTATGTTTCTTATTTTGATAATTGCTATCATGTATGCTATGGATGGATTATAGATTTGACATATTATATAAGCAATGTTTGTGTGTGTGTGTGTGTGTGTGTGTGTGTGTGTGTGTGTGTGTGTGTGTGTGTGTGTGTGTGTGTGTGTGTGTGTGTGTGTGTGTGTGTGTGTGTGTGTGTGTGTGTGTGTGTGTGTGTGTGTGTGTGTGTGTGTGTGTGTGTGTGTGTGTGTGTGTGTGTGTGTGTGTACACACACACACACAAACATTGCTTATATTTATGGGTGGATCATGTGTGTTTATTTATAGATTTATTGATGGTTATGGATATGTTATGATTTTATTGATGATGTGAGGCAATGGATTATAGATTAAATGTTATGTTTTTAATTTAGATAATTGCTATCATGTATGCTATGGATGGATTATAGATTTGACATGTTATATCATGCGATGATTTTTTACTAATGGATTATGATTATGGATTATGCTAGTTTTTGATATAGATCATTGTTAACCTTTTTATATGTTTATGGTTTTTAGATGATTGAATGTAAATAAATTATGTGTTTATGCTTAATGATGATTATGGATTATAGATAGCTTTAATGATTTATTGTGATGGATTTATGGATGGATATAATGTTTAATGGTTGTGATTTTATGGGTTTGGGTGATTATATATTATGGATTTGATTGGAATTGAATTGGACCATAACTAAAAAGAGAATTTCTCATACACATGGCTTATGCATCCTTAACTAGATGATAATAGATTTTGATGCGATCGAGGTTAGCTAGAACCTTGACCTTGGTCATTTATTAAGATTATATGCTTTTAGTGGGATGGGAGATGGATTAATTTAGAGATAAATTTATTCACCTCATATTTTAAAATCAAGATTTATCTTTCAAAAATCACTTTTATGCCAATGGATAGATTGATCAATACAGGAAGCCTACAATTAAAACGCTGATCGGTATAGGAAGATTTTTTGGTATATTGCTTTTGACAATTTATTTTATTTCTTTTGTTACTTTTTTTTAGGGTTTTAAGTGACATAATTATAAAAACTGATCAATGCGAGAAGTTTTCTACTTAGTAGCCATCTTTCAAGAGAGTGTCTACATTTTAACTTTTTTGCACAGATATCCTTTAAGGGATCAATCTATTATTTACCATTATATTTGATTACAACTACCCTTCAAGGGATTAGTATATTTATTTAGCCCATTTGACACTTTTAATTTTTAATGCGTACTTGATTTTGGATCCTAATAATGCAAGGTTTGACATAAGAAGATATCTTAGAATAATTTCCATAATTTCAAGACATGAGATGATTATGTTACCTTGGGAAATTAATGATTTTTAAGAAATAAGGGACATTAATGGTCTTTAATAAATAAGGGAAATAATGATCTAGGGTTTCTCCCATTACAGATGAAATTTATCCATAAGAGAATGCTATGTATAGAGCCAAGATATACATATTCAAGGTTGAGGTTATAGTGACTACCAAATAACCACATAACTCTCATATCATTATTTGGTATTTTGGGATAAAGGAGATATGATAGTATTTGGGATAAACTAACCAAAATGAGCCAATATATATTAACTATATAAAGGGCATAGATGCAATGCATTATGAGGTTTACATTCTGGTTTACCATTAAGAGAGGCCAAATGATATGCTCCAGATCCATATTTATGGGTTATGATATATGGTCCAAGCCAATTAGGAGCAAATTTACCCCTTTTAATTCAATCCATATTAGTGACATATTGATTTTATTTAAGTACAAGGTCTCCAATATTAAATTCTCATTATTTTATATGTTGATTATATGCTCATTTTAGTCATTCTTGATATATATGAAGGTGATCAAGGGCTGCTACATGATGCTCATCTAAGAGTTCAAGCTAGGATAAATGATCCTAATAAAAATCCTCATCAGAAATAATGTATTTAAGAGAGACATGAAGAGAGGGAATTTGGACTTCTAGAAGAAGTATATATTTCATACCATAGACTAAGGAAAAAGGAGTAGCACCTGTAGGGGTTTTAATACTATTTTGGTATGCCCATAAGGAAAAATATATGTGAACATGCCAATATTTCCCAAATTCATTGACAACTTTGGTTAAGATTTTGACTAGGGTTTTATTAGATGCTTCTACTTGACCATTGGCTTAGAAATAGTAAGGCAATAAGAAACATAATTTGATTTTAAATGAGTCACTTATGCCTAGACTTTATTATTATTAAAATATTTCCTATTATCTATTATTATTTTATATGGAATTCCAAAATGATAGATAATTTGATGGTCGATAAACTCCATATATTTTTTTGCTTAGTCGAGATAAGTGACATAGCTTCTACCCACATGGTGAAGTATTCTATAGTGATAATGATGAAATTGTGATGCTAAGAGGACTTAGGGTTGATTTTCCCTATAAGATTGAGCCCCCATTGAGAGAATGGATAGAAGTCCCTTGTTGCCTACATGGATTTACTAGGGACATGGGATAAGTTTGCATTATATTGACATTTTACACACTTCTTAAGGTATGCACAACAATCTTGATTCAAAGTAGGCCAATAATAGCCTAGATGTAAGATTTTTTTAGTGATTGTAGGGTGACTAAAGTGTCCACCAGATGACCTATTATGTACTTCTTTGATAGATAAGGTAGCTTCATGTTTCTAAAGACAAAAAAGAAGAATACCATCAAAATCATGCTCGTAGAGAACACCCCCAGTATAGTATAATGGGTAGCTTTCTATTAGAAGACATGCCTAACACCTTTGGATAGATGGGGAAAAGATAGTCCTATAGACAAATAGGAAAATATTTATGCATACTATGGCTCCTCTAGGTTCTCCTTGATATTATTAATAGCTGGAAGATCAGTTCTCATGTAAGAAGGTTGGTTAACTTGATGGATAAGGACAAATAGCTTGGACTCTTGGGATGAAGATGGGATAAAAGAGGCAAGAGATGCCATAGTATCAACAAACTTATTAGTTGATCTAGGAGTAGTTTAGATAGCATAACATTCAAAAGTAGATAAGGGCTGGTCAATCAAGGTCTTATATATTTGGAGGATATCATTCTTACATTGATATATAACAATAATTTGATTAATCACCAGTTGAGAATTGCCATAGATATTAAGGGATATAAATCCTAATGCAAGGGTAATTTGGAGGCCTAAGATCAATGCTTCATATTCAGCCATGTTATTGGTGCATCAAAGTTTAATTTAAAACATAAACACATAAGAATGCTTTGAGGAGGGATTAATATAATTCCTACACCACCTCCTTACTCACATTTGGACCCATCAAAGTATAGAGTCATTTGATATTATAAGACTAATTGGGAAGTGGATGTGATAGATTCATCAAGAAATTCATAATTGATTGGTCAGTTATAAAAAAAAGGTACTTTGGCCACTTGATCAATAATAATCTATCTTTTAACAAAATTTTAATGGAGAAATTCTTGATCAAACTCAACTAGAAACATGATCCATCTAGCCATTCATTGATTTTGATAAGTCTTATAATACATGAACTTAAGGGGGCCAGTAGTCATAATCACGTACATCTTATGGTTAAGTAGGTAGTGACAAAGCTTAGAGGATACAAAGACCAATGTTAGGCATATTTTTTTAGTATGTGGATAATGTGTTTCATATTCTACAAGGGTACACCTTATTTAATAAATAGGTTGTTATTTATGATGTTCATCTCAATGAGTAAGCATAACACCTAGAGCATGATCTGTAATTGAGATATTAAGGAAGAAAGGTTACCCTTCCTTAGGTTGAGTGAGGACTTGAGGTGATAGAAGATAGTTTTTGAGTGCATTAAAATCTTCTTGATAATTATAATCCCATACAAAGTGACTATCCTTATTTAATAAATGGTAGACAGGTTGACACCGATAAAAAATATGGGAGATAAAATAATGGATGGACTGGAGGTTACCCTATAAACTATGTAGTTGCTTAAGGTTAGATGGAGGAGGCATTTCTAAAATAGACTTGATTTTTGTGGGATCGACTTCTATTCCATGAATATAAATTATAAAACCTAGGAATTTACCCATTAAGATCGAAGTAGATGATAAAAAATAACCTTAAGTATGGATAGGTAGTCCTTACAAAATTTTGACTTCCCAAGGAGGTCATCTACATAGTCTTCAATGATTTTGTGTATTATGTCATGAAATATATAAGTCATGGCCCATTGATAGGTGGATCCCAAATTCTTTAGGCTGAAGGGAATAACTTGATAATATAAGGTCCCCTAAGGAGTAATGAATGCAGTCTTATTTTGATCTCCTGGTGTAATAAGTATTTGATTGTAACAAAAAAAACCATCCATAAGGGATAACATTTCATGGCCAGCTATTAGGTCCACTAATTGGTTGATGTTAGGGAGTGGGAAATCATCTTTTAGAGAGGAAATATTTAAATCATGAAAGTTAGTATAGATACAAAGTCCCCCTATAGGCTTGATGACTAGAATGATATTGGACATCCACTAAGGATAATCAACAGGTTGAATAAAGTTAGTAAATAAAAGGTGTTATAGTTCCTCCTAAGAGTGTGAAATGAGGATGCATTTTGTGGAGATTTTGTTTTACCAGCTTAGCATTAAGAAAAATGATGATATTATGGATAATGATTGTGGGATCAATGCCAGACATATCACTATAAGACCAAGTAAATGCCTTGCTACAATCTAATAAAAGTGTAGTAAAATCTTGGTTTTCTTGAGGAGTTAAGGCTTTGATAATTTTAATAATTCTCAAGGTCTCTTGAGACCTAATATTAATATCAGTAGTGAATTCATTTAATAATCTAGATGTTTTAGATGGAAGAGAATTATGTAAATAAGAGTTTTTAGCACCCAAATGATTCAAGATTGACTCATCATCTAGACACTAAAGAATAGGGATAGTTCTCATATCAGGTCCTATTGAGTTAGAATATGCTAAAGGGATGGTTTAGGTCTTGATACCATGGTGAAAGTTGAGGGGTTATATGGATATTGAATTGATTAAAAAAAAGTTAGGAGTGATAGATATAATGTCGCTGGTCTAAGGAGAGGTATTGAATGATGAAGATGGCACTTATTCTTCCAATAACGGTAGAAGAATGGGTTCAAGAGAATATTTAGAATATTTTTCAAGTCCTAATCCATGTTTTTCATGTGGTTTTCTAAAATATCCTAAAGTGACATCGTGGGGAGCTTGCTCATATCTACCCATGCCAAAGCCTTTCCAAGCATAATGATAAAGGTAGGTTTATGCAAACTAGGGTTTATTGAGAAATGAGAAATTAGATGTGAAGGGTTTAACATGGGTGAAATTATTAGGTCTTGGGGTAGTTTGATTGATTCCACCATATATTTAGTGAGTATGTAAGAAAGGTGACCCAAATAGGATGAGCTCACCTACCCTAGGTGAATACATAGGTTGTTTATCAAGACAACCATATTCCTTAAGAGTGGGTAATGTGTTAAGAGGTAATAATTGGTATTAATCCATTAAAATTTTCTACATCATCAAATTAATGGACTCTTGAGCTGGTAGTTTTGAAGTAGGAATAGTTGTGTTAGTCGAGGCTTGATTAGAAGATGAAGATGGGATTGTGTCAGGTGAGGGTATTATGATATTGATTGGTCAAAAAGTAAAGTTGCATGATTTGAATTGATGAGGATTGACATGGATGATATGCACATGGAATTCATGTTTATAATTAAGGCATTGATGGATTATGGAGGGGACACATCACATCACGTGAATCCATAGATGTCCTAATAAAATATTATATTGAAAAGTCCCCTCTATTATATAAAATAGTTTATGGAGGGTATGAGAACATCTAAAAATAAGGAGGATGACCATTCCTACTGTGGGTACTACCATGTCATTGAACACATATATAATTACTAAGGATTGGGAAATAATGGTTTCTGGTAGTTGTAGCTTTTGGAAAGCATGTGAAGAAATAATATTGATACTGGCCCCATTATAAATCATAACTCTTTTAATTCATGCTTGATTTATTTGAGCTATGATGAAAAGTGGGGGATCTTGATCTTTAGGTGATAAAGGAATGACCTTAGAATCAATGAAACTAATAATAGACACCATTTGAAGGGCCTCTATAAATGTTGATAATGGTTGAGGCTCATATGGTTGAATCTTAATAGCCTAAAGTGCTTCTATCATTACTTGTTGATGGTGTGGAGAGTTTTTGATAAGTTCATATAATGACATTTTTATAGGCATTTGATGGAGTTATTTTAATATGGATATTTTTACCAACTACTTGGCTTCAACCAAGGTAGTTCCTATAATAGAGAATTTAGGCTTTTGTCTAGATGGTTTAAGAATATTATGGGAAAGGCTCCTATAATTAAAACCTTAGCTTTATTAGGATTATGATTTTAAGAGTGGGTGGATACATGGACAACATTTATGTGTAATAATGGAGAGTTTGAAGAAGCCACTGACTCTTTATCACTTGTAAGACTAGAAAGATTATGGGTAGGTGGAATGGATGGAATAGTGACCTTTTGCTTAGGAGTGTTATCATTTAGATCATCAATTAATAGATCATCATTCTAGAATAACTATTGGATTACATCTAGTTTTTCATTAATGCTTTACTGATTAGGTGTGAAACCATAGTAAAACGACCTAATTCAAATGCAATGTCACTTTGATTAATGAAAAATGGTTGTTAAACAATGGAAAGATCAAATATACTAATAATATCATGCACTAATCTAGGTAGAGTCATCTACATGTAAAAGATAGGTTTTCAAAAAATAAAATGTAGGTTTTGACATGTTTTTAAGATTGAGAATATTATGAAAATAGATTGCAAGAATGTTTTTAAAATTTAGTAGGCATCAATGATGATATTTCAAGATTGATGTCAATTCAAATGGATCAATGTCAATTCTATGTAAAATTCTAAACTTTAAAAATAGACTATAAGAATGACTTATATTATTCATAAAATAATAAAAACCAAATGTAAAATAATGATAGATAGATGCAAAAGACTGTAATTTTAAAATGTGAATGAATTGAAGTGCAATAATAACCTTTATGGCTGATAATAAACTTGACAAGATGAGTTAAAGAACCTTCAAAATCCTTTGATAATTTGTCAAGTAGAGGTTCCACAAGATAGAAGATGTTGACAATGTTGTATGTAGGTTGCAATGAGATTTTGATAGACTTTTAAAGTCCAAAAGTATATCCACCATCCCTCCTGAGCCATGGAGGTTTATTATGTATATATGGATCGATGTTGATTCAAGAAAATTGATGTCGATCATGGAGGATCAATGCTGATTAGCCCAATTTGGTTAAAAGTTGGCTTGGATTGTTTTAAATCATGTGCTAAACTAAGTGAATGTAATAGTAAGTTGTTTGCACTAGTTTTTGATGAGGGTAAGTTGTTGGAAGGGTTGGTAGGAGATTGAATAGGTTTTATTTTTATTTATTTTTAGGATTTTATGGTTAGAAATGGTAAATATAGGGTTAATTACTATTTAACTATAGTAATTAAGTTTAATTAACCTATGTGGTAAAGGTAAATGGGTGGGGTGAATGTAATTATTTTAATTAATTATGAATGGGCACCATTATGTTAGAAATGACATGATAATGTGACAACGTACCATGTTAATACACAAGGGTGTATAAAAATAGCGTCTACATGATTAACCAAATAAATAAAATTAAATACTTATGTGAAAAATCCATGTTGAATTAATGAATATCTAGTTTTGAAAATGATTTGTTAAAAAATATTAGGAAATATGAGGTCATGATGATGTCATCAACCTCAAAGTCAAAAATTTCAAAATATCAACATAAATGCCTTAAAAATTCTAAATGTTGAGCCATGCCTCCATAAGTGCATAATTAAATATATCATTAAATGGATTTGAACTCCCAACATTAACCCTAGTTAAACTACACATGGGTTAGAGTTAGTTGAAAAACTATAAGTGTCATGACCATTCTTCAACAAGCTTTTGTGTGCAAACAAATGATGCCATATTATTACTAGAAAGCTTCATAGCCAACACATGTCAATAGCCAATTTCCAATTGAATAAGAATAGGTGATTCCCATAAAACATTACTGTTATTAAAGATCATTTTTTTGCAATACTAAGCACAAGCCTTCTCTCACACTAATTTCAAGTTCAATCCATTATAGGAAGATAAAAGGTGTTATTGTCTTCCATTTGTAGGTATATTTTTCTTGTTATCGTTACTAACCCTATTACTTAGGATTAGAATGTTAGTTGTAATTGATTTATTTTGGTTTATCCACTAATAAGATAAACTAATTATTGATTCATAATCCTATGTTACATATTGTCATGTCAAAATTCATGGTCTAATATATTAAATTTATCTTCTACTATGTCAATGTAATGCTCAAAATTTTACAAAGAGACTCGCTTGAGCACATTTTGAGCATCTTGCTAATAGTTTCAATGGGTCCTATTGGCCAAATTTGGCCTACATACAAAACTTTACCTAGATTTGGGGTGAGGAGTTGAGCATATTCCTAGTTAAGAGAATGATCTGATGGAAGAAGGAGCAAACAAACTTCATGATTATATCACTTTTCACTTGTAAGATTTTGAAACACTTTAATCAAGTTTAGAGTGTGAATTTGGTGATTTTTAAGGAACTAGACCATCATAACACATCATGCATGGATGAACAAGTTAGTTTCGTTATATATTTAATAAGTGCACTTGGGAAGTCAAACAAGGTTGTAGAATTGCCTAGAAATTATGTATTTTATGCCAAGGTCATCCTCGGTAAATTTGGGGTATTGAAGCATTTTATATCTCAGTATATAATCCTTTAAAAATGATCTAACAGTATGGGACATGCTTGAGGACATAAAATTAAAGCCATAGGAAATAGCCATTTAGATTTAAAAATCCTCAACAAGTTTCAAGTTGAATGTAGGGATGCTAAGTGGTAGGATCTTAGAATCTCTAAACAAAGATCAATGACACACAGATGATATCATGAAGTTAACAAGTCAAGTAGATCTATGACATGTGTTCAATATTAAAATTAGATATCTAATGGTGAGTATAAGGTTAAAAGGTTAGAGGATCTTAAGGATAAAATCAATGATGCCATATGTCATAATCACATTGATTTAGTAGATCAATGGCAAGCATTTGATCATGTAGATCAAATATCAATGACACATATTCAAACATGTTGAGGAGATCGATGGTGTGCATAAGGTCAAGAAGTTAATGAGTGAATATTGTATGTAATGCTACCACATGGTGTAAACATGTTAACTAGATGGAAAATGATAAAGGATTCACATAAAGCATACAAGACTACCAAGTGGCACAATCTTGGTAACATATTAAAAATTAATGACAATGTTGAAGGTCAAAACCAAGAGACTCTCAAGGAGATCGATGGAGTAAATTTTATTAGGTTCCAAGAAGGCACATGATGAAGACATGTATCCAAGGTGACAACATTTAGGTTTTAAAATGAAATAAGTAACCCAAAGAATTGCCATATAGGCAGACACAAACCCTACATAATTTTAAGATTCCACTAAAGCTCAATCAAACCTCTCAAAATCCTTTAGACATAGGTTTTATGCCTTATTCATGATCAGAAGACTAGGTAGCTTGTGGATCTTCATTGAGTTATGACTATATGAAAACCAATAAAGGTGATTGGTTTTCATTTACAATGGACTTGTGTTCAGAGTTTAGAGTAAGGGTAGAGTGGTGAATCTAACAATTGTGTTCTAAAGAGACACCAGATGAATGAGTTCAAAATGACTATCTAATAACATAAAGGATAAATCAAGATGAAGCATGGTGTTGTAAGCTCATTAAGAAGATGGAGAGTTTGAAGGTTGAGAAAGGCAAGTGGAGCATTCAATGAAATTTCAAAAGTCTTTGGAGACTATTACTTCTTGATGGATCATGACTCATCATCTTAAACAAGTTCTTGTCTTCTAGTATGTTTCTAAGCTAAAAAGGGGGATTAAAGATCATTTGGAGCTAATGAATGGTTAATTAGGAGGTAGGATTAGTGCTAATTGATCAAAAAGTGGTTATAAATCCATGCAAGTAGTTGGGCCTCATTTATTTATTTCAATTTTGCTTGCTCCTTCTTGCTCTCTTCCCCTTTTTCTCATATATATCCCATTTCTTTCCCTTTAGATAGAGATCTTTGACAATTCTAATTTTTTGAGAGGAGAGAATCTCATTTGATAAGGTGAAACCCTATCAAAAAATTTTATGAAAAATTTCTTAAAGAAATAAAGATATATTTTTACCTATCTCTTGTGCTCTAAATTATGTTTAGAAAAGCTTGTGTATGATTGCATTGTGAAGGAGTGTCTTCCATATCCATTGTCTTTATTTTTTAACTATTTTTAGGTGTTTTCAATTTAGTTATAGGTTTACAATTGTGTTTTTCTACCATTAAAGGATTTTTGGCATGAATCTTATAATTCCTCTTTGCTTTATTCACTACTTGTGAGCCTAGTTTATGAAATACTTATGCAAATCAGCTAGTTCATGAGATTATGTGAGATAGAATTGTCTTATGCTTCATCAATGTTTATTTCATGCTTATATTAGTTCTCTTTTAAATTTTGTGCATCACCCTTTTATCTCTCTTAGTAACACTTTACCTACTATTTATCCCTTTTTCCATTAGAAGCATTATCTTAGGTGATCCACCAAGAGGAAGTCGGCCTTCTCCAGAGGTTCAACCCCATAACAAGATACCCATAGCCTAAGGTTGTCATAATTTTGTGGCTTAGTTGGAGGGATCCTAAAGAACCCCATCCAAGGGTGAAAATTAATTCCACAAAATTTCTTGGCACACTTGGTGGGATAATGTTGTTCACTAAGTGGATATTTTTTGTGTTCTCTCCACCCAATCAACCTTTAGAGGCATGTGTGTAAACACCAATGGTGATTCCAAGTATTTATCATATAATATAAGTAACCCAAGTATGTAGTCATCATTATTTGGTATGTATAATCAATCATTTGATAAAAATACATTTTATTTACTTCTTTATCCTTTATATTAGATTAGTAATGTTTATGGCTTCACCCCAAGTGGCTCTCAAGATTCAACGTGTTAGCCTTGTTAGAGTTTGTCTCTCTCTAGTCAACTAGAAAAGAGTCTTATAGAGATAAAAATTGATCTTGAAAAATAACTAAGAGAGATTGATAGGATGGAAGAATGTTATAGGCAACAAGAAAATATTAAGCACCAAGATTTTGTTTAGGAGCAGGAGTTGATGTTTTAGGGTGAATGCTTGGTTAGGAAAGACCAAGCTAGGAAATAAAATGACTATCAATTATTATTAAAAAAGAGATCATCCAAATCTAGACCCTAATTACCCTATCCTAATTTTATTGATACTCAAAATTAGCTCCTTAGTCCACTTTGTCAAAGATTATCTTTATCAAGAGTCAAGAAAATCATTAAAGACCATTTAGATGAAGAATATGAAGACATCCCATCATGGATATTATCCTATGCCAATGAACCTAACTATGTCATACCCTTTCTTGTGAAACCACCCTCTCGTATACTCATTCAAGAAGATGAGAAAGCAGCTACCTCTTACACATTCCCCTCATGGAAATCAATCAAGTAGGGTATGAAGAAGAAAGAGGAGGTGCTAGTTGAGGCAATCCAAAAAGTAGTCTTAGAGGAGGTGGAGTTAGTTGTTCAAGAAGTGAATCAAGAAACCATAGCTCATTTTAATGAGCTTTCTCTACAATAATTTTTAGACACTTCTTAATTTCCCCAAGAATCACCTAAAAGAGTCTTAAAGTCCCTAGTTATAAAGACACTCTCTTAAGATGCAAGCAAGGTGAACTTCTTCACCCCCCCGCCATCTCCCTCTTGGAGAAAGAACCTATTCTAAAAAGAATAAATGAGGATCTTGTAGTCATAGGTGAGATACAAGAAGATAATACAAGTGTTTATGATGAAGAGATAATGATAGGCAACCTAATTCATCCAAATGAGGAAAAGCCAGGTTTGGACCAACCTTCTTTGCATGGCTTTGACATTAATGAATTAGAGCCTGAAGGAGTCAATCAGTCAGCTAATCATGTTGAAGAGGAGAGGATAGATGAGTTGGAAATAATAGAACCATAAATAGTCCCTCAAGATGCTACTATGAAATAAGGAATGGAAGACCAAAATGAGTTTGTAGAGGTTGACCAATCAAGGGGGGTAAAGTTAATTGAAGGTAGTACTGATGCCTTCATCCTTGAAGAAATGTGTGTTCAGGTTGTAGTTGAGAGCAAAATAAATTTTGATATATTTCAAGAGATTCTATTTGGTAGTTTAAGATGAAGATGGATGAGGTGCAAAAATTGATATGGTTGTAGCAGTCAATCAGCCAGCTGATCATGTTAAAGAGTTCATAAATGAGGAAGATAAAGAAATAGAGGAGGATCAAAGTGAAGTATGGAAATAATTGTACCTTGAATTTATGGACTAGGTAGAGGTTATAAACTAGCTTATGCCTCCATTAAAGCATGAAAATAAACTTACAAATTAGGTTATAGAATTTAACTAGTCTTAAGATAAATTATCCATTGAAGGTAGTACTAATGTCTTAAAGAATGAAGGAGAATTGTTAGATCAAGAACCATAAGAATATGACATTTTGAACCTTATATGGGTTGGTGAGATTACATGTGGATTCTTTCAAGGTGAGAAGGAACTAAATGGTGTTAAGGTTGGCATTGTTCCAAGTAAACAAGAGGAAACTACTTTTGGGATGATCTAGAGTCCTTTTGTGCAAACTTGGACACCCAAACTTCACTCCCAAGACAAGAAATTGATTGATTAGTTGATGAGAAAAAGTGTAATCCTAATGAGATATTTAGGGATAAATTTGCAATCATAAATATGTTGGAATGCTCAATTAGTTAAAAAGAGCATCAAGTGATAAGATTATAAGTGCTCCTATATTCCAATGTGAAGCAAGCTTTGAAGAATTGAACTAACATGTCCATATTGGAGACATGTTTGTTCCACTCCACCCACTAGAGAGAAAGCCAAAATCATCAACAATTAGGCATCCTATCCCAAATAACATGAGTTATCAAAATCAAAGTTTTTTCATCTTATTCCATTACAAGTGAATGATGCTAAATGTTTCCCATTTGACCCAATAGGAATACATTCATAAGATTCAACCTTGTATATATTAAAGTAGTTTGTATGTTTTCCTCTAAGTGCCTTATGCACATTCTTTCAGTTCTATGTTCCCCTTCCCTATGTGCCTTGAGCACATGGTGTTGTTTTATTTATTTTTGTCCTTGTTGCTTTAAAAAGAGGTTTTCAAAAAGGGACAACCTTTTATCAATTTCATATTAGTTGGGAATAAATAATTGTGACCACATATTCCTAATAGACCATATAAAGAAACTAATATGGTTCTCAAACATAGTAGGCATGCTTCCCATTCAAGTTGCCATAAATGTTGGCCAAATTTGGCCTACATACAAATTTTTTCTTAGATATGGGGTGAGGAGGTGAGTAGAGCCCTAGTTAAGAGAATGATCTGATTAAAGAAGTAGAAAGACTTCATGATCCTATCACTTGTCACTTGCAAGCTTTTGAAACACTTTAAGCAAGCTTAAAGTGTGAATTTGGTGATTTTTAAGGAACCAAACTGTCATGGCATATCATGCAGGGATGGAAAAGTTAGTTTGGTTATGAATTTAATAAGTTCACTTTGGAAGTCAACCAAGGTTGAATAATTGCATATAAATGATGTATTTTGTGCTAAGGTCATACTTGAAAAATTTGGTGTCTTGATGCATTTTATATATCAAGATATAAACCTTTAAAAATGATCTAGCAGTGTGGGATGTGCTCGAGGACATAAAATTAAAGCCATACGAAATAACCATTTGGATTAAAAAATCCTCAACAAGTTTCAAGTTGAATGCAAGTCTACCAAGTGGCATGATATCGAAAGCTTAGAGCAAATATCAATGACACGTAGATGATCTCATGAAGTTAAAAAATCAAGTAGATCTATGAATTGCATTCAATCATGCAATCAAAGTTTTAACAATGAGCACAAGGTTAAAAGGTCAAAGAATCTTGAGGATAAATGTGATGATGCCATGTGTCACAATCATGATGATTTAGTGGATCAATGGCATGAATTTGATCATGTAGATCAAAGATCAATGGTACACATTCAAATGTACCAAAGAGATCAATGGTACACGTAAGGTCAAGAAGTCAATGATCCCAGATTATATGTAAGGCGACCACATGGTGTAAGCATGTTAACTAGATGAAAAATGATAGAGGATACATAAAAAGCACATGAGACTGCCAAATGGCACAATGTTAGTTATGGATTAAAGATCAATGGAAATATTGAAGTTTAAATCCAAAAGACTCCCAAGGAGATCAACGAAGCAAATTTGATTAGGTTTTAAAGAGGCACAGGATGAAGACACATGTCCAAGGTTAAAATAGTCAAGTTTTAAAATAAAATAAGCATCCCAAGGAATTTACAAATAGGTAGACATGTCAGGGTAAGATATTTCACCACCCAAGCATATAAATGTATAAATGCAAGATCAAATATGATTTGGGTTACTAGAACAAACCTTGTAGAATTATAGGATGCCATTAAAGCTCAATTAAACCTCTCAAACTCCATAATTCATAGGTTTTATATCTTATTCATGATCAAGAGACTAGGTAACCTATGGATCTTCATTGAATTATGACTATATGAAAACCAATAAAGATGATTGGTTTTCATCTATAGTGGACCTATGTTCAGAGTTTGGAGTAAGGGCAAAATGATGATTTTGACAATTGTGTTCTAAAGGGACACCAGATGAATGAGTTTAAAGTGACTATTCGATAATGTAAATGACATATTAAGATGAATCACAATGCTATAAGCTCATTAAGAAGATGGAGAGTTCAAATTTTGAGAAAGGCAAGTAGAATATTTAATGAAATTGTAAAAGTCTTTGGAGACTATTCCTTCCTAATGGATCATGACTCATCATCTTCAACAAGTTCTTGTCTTCTAGTATGTTTTTAAGCCAATAAGGGAGATTAAAGATCATTTGGAGCTAATGAATGGTTAATTTGGAGGTAGGATTAGTGCTAATCAATCAAAATGTGGTTACAACTCCATGAAAGTAGTTAGGCCTCATTTATTGATTTCTATTTTGCTCGCTCCTTCTCACTCTCTTACCCTTTTTCTCATATATATCCCATTTATTTCCCTTTAGATAGAGATCTCTAAAAATTATAATTTTTGGAGAAGAGAGACTCTCATTTGATAAGGTGAAACCCTGTCAAAAATTTGTTTGAAAGACCTCTTGAAGCAATAAAGATAATTTTTTATCTATCTATTTCCCACTTAATTGTGTTTAGAAAAGCTTGTGTATGATGGCATTGTGAAAGAGTGTCTTTCATATCCATTGTCCTTCTTTCTTATCTATTTTTAGGTGTTTTCAAATTAGTTGTAGGTCTAAACTTATGTTATTTTTGATATTAAAAGATGTTTGGTGTGAATCTTAGAATTCTTCTTGTCTTTATTCACTACTTGTGAGCCTAGTTTATGAAATACTTATGCAAATAAGCTAGTTCATGAGATTGTGTGAGCTAGAATTGTCATATGCTTCATCAATGTTTATTTCATGCTTATATGAGTACTCATTTAAATTTGTTGCACCACCCTTTTAGATCTATTAGTAACCCTTTACCCCCTTTTTATCCCTTTTTCTAGTAGAAACATTAGCTTAGGTGATCCAGCAAGAGGAAGCCAACCTTCTCTGAAGGTTTAACCTCATAACAAGATACCCATAGCCTAGGGTTGTTCCAATTTTGTGTCTTAGTTGGAGGGAGCCTAAAGAACCCCCTTCAAGGGTGTAAATTAATGCCACAATAGGTCCTAACAACATAACCAAAATGTTGGGTTATTTTATCCTTAGTTATTTTTGACTAAGTACTAGTCTGACACCCAAAGGAAATGAGGAAGCCAAAAAGCTAGTTTGCTAGCATATCACATGAGTAGTGGCCTCATGCACTCACCTAAATCATGTATCTAAGAACACTTCCCATCTATTCTACCATACAGTGGTGGATAAACTTGAGACTCTATTTATACTTAGGCACTTGGGTTAGTTACATTTAATTCTCATTACTACAAACATCATATTATGGTTAACCATGTTATTCACTCCATAAATTACACATACTTATAATTATCACCATAGAAATAGATCAATTTTTTTTAGAATTTACAGGTAAATATAGAAGATTAATAACATAATTCAAGAATATTTTCTCTCTAGTATTCTCTTTATATCCATCCATTTTTAACTAAGGAGTATTTATATATAATACAATGCCTTTTCTTAGGCTACATCATTAATATAATAATAATGACTAGCCAATGATTATTTTACAAAAGGAAGTCATGGTGAGCCATTACAATAAAATCCTTTTGAATTAGGACTAATAGTCCCTATATATTCTCTCTATGCTAGATATCTATGCTCGTACTCATATTATTTCACATATTGGTACAAGATTCATTATTGACTAGTCTCCTCTAATAATTTTATGATTTGATTCATAATTGTCTTTGCTTCTTGCACCCTTGTCCAAGTCTTGCATTTTTGTTTGAATATTGTATCTTTTATTTCTCTTTGTTTTCTATATCCTTGCCTCACATAACTCTCTCTTCTATGCCAAGGTCCTCTTTACCTTTCTCTTCCATACATCTTCCACACCTTTATCTTCCATTTCAAGGTCCTACACACCATTCGCACATAATTTCTCTTCTATTTTATGGATTCAAAACCATTAGAATATATAAATACAAAATTTGGGGTCCAAAAGTAGACATACTATTTTTGCAAAGGTTATGTATGACTTATAGAAACATTCCAAAAATAAACTAGGATGCTTTTGATCATGATGAAAATTCTTTAAAATGTATTTTTTCAAGCTCCTATAATCCTTTCATACAAACATAAGCATCTTTGGATCCATGTTGAGAATATTTGGAGACAAACTAGTGATCTTTGGATCTAGACTAATGATCTTTAGAGTTAACTAGTTGATCTTTAGAACTATATTGGAGATCATTGGAGCTAGTATGAACTTATGTTTGGAAGTATTTTTACTTTGTAAAAACATATTTTTCACCTCTAGTACATCTAGATGACCTATATACATAAAACTAGTGGATTTTCATGAAAAATGTTAGAATAAATTGGTGAAGACATAAAACATTACCTTGCACAAAAAATAAAAGAAAAATACCCATTTTTCTATTTTGAATTAATAATGAGTTATAGAATGCACATATAAATCCACAAAAAATGAAGGCTTTAAATAGAAAATGAATTTATTTATTAGATATACTGATCCATTTTATGGGATTATAAAAAATTATGATAGAAACTTCACCTATCATAGATACAACCACCCTTATAATTTTTGTCACAACCAATCAATTACTTCACCTAATAAGTTATTTGAGATTAATATCTATGAGTTGGCCCTACCAAAATAGTGTTAATTACATAACACAACCCCATCATGGAGAGCTTAAGTGCATTAATTTCTATATTTATTTTTACATATTCCAAAGAAAGATGGGATAATATGAGGTAGTCCCAAACCCTTAAAATGGCACTAAATATCCTACTATCACTAGTTGTTAAAGATCTCCAAGCATTGCTATGGTGATATAAACCCTTTATTTCCCTAAGCAAAAGGATATTGAACAATAATATTTTACTAATGATGTGCATTATTTACAGTAGTACCAGTGAAATAAATATGCCCTTAGGAGTCAAACATAATAATAATCTCTTACTACATCTACTCCCTTTAATAATGGTGCAACCCCTCTTGATTCTAGAGCAAGGAATGATCCTCCACCTCCAAAATATAGTGACCCAAACCCCCTAAATATATTCATCTTGATCCTATCAAGTCATGCTATAATAGAATATAAGAAATGAAGAAGATCAAGGCAAATATCATGTTACATGAGCTTACCCAAATCACTGAGCAGATAGATCTCCATTTAAAGTCCTTGAAGACAGACCAACCCAATCCAAGCCTAAAAAATACATACATAGATGTGATCATATATAATAATAAAGTTTAGGTCCCTTCATTCCTTATCATAGTCCAATTATTTGGAAAGAACTTGAGAAACTATCTATTTTACTTGTGGGCCTCGACAAATGTCATGACTATGGGAGTTTGTTAGAAGTTAAGCCCATTAAAAATTAAAATTCAATTAAATATTAGTCTAGATAGATAAATATGAGGTTAAGGTGATAGGATAAATCTTGAATGTGCACATGAAATTGGAATATATACCCAAATTTTAGAAGTTCATGGACATTCAAGTGGTAGAGATCTTAGAAGCCTACAAGATGCTACTTAATAGGGATTGGTCTAAGACCCTGAATGGGTATATGATCGCATATTTATTGCATATGCCATTGGCATAGAGGGGCATGAATAATAAAAAATTATGTTGATACAAAGCCTAAGATGAAACATATGATTATATAATATAATGATGCTAATGATAAAATAAATAAAGTATCTGCTGACACCAACATTTACACCCTATCTAAAAAAAACAAAAGGCAAAGCTGATGAGATTCCTAGATTGTCAGGATTATGGTCCTTATAATTTGATGGGGCCCATTCTAAACAAGGTTTTAGAGATAGTATTCTATTAGTTGACATGTAATGTAAATGTGATTTGGATGCATATAGGTTACATATACCTTGGACAAATAACCTTGTAGAATATGAAGCCTTGATTATAGGTTTGTAGCTATCCCTAAAACATAAATTCAAATATCTAAAAGTGTTTGGAGATTCTAAATTAGTATTCAATTAGGTCAAGACTAAATTTTAGTGTAAGCTATCTTACTTGAGGAAAGATAAACATAGATCATGAGACTTGATATAATCATTCAATGCATTCAATGTTAACCCCATTACTAGAGAAGAGCACTACATTATAGATTCCTTAGTATCTTTGGTTGTGGATCTAACTCTTTTGGATAAATCAGGGCTACTTAATTTTTTTATAAAGTTAATACCCTACCCTTAAGTCCTAAAAATCATTTATAACTTATAGGATTTTTATGATGACCATCACTTCTTAGAATTTTTGAAATACTATGGGGTCTTTAATGATCATATCATAAATGAGAAGGATAATTAAAACTTCCTTTATGAGGACTATGATGAATATAATATTATTAAATTAAGAGAAAACCTTATCCTAAATTGTATGATCACATTAGAGAGAGTGTTTGATCTAGATAAATCAACACATAGACTATAAAGACTAGCTTGTGTTAACCAAAAATCACTCTCTATCAACCTAGGATCCACTGATAAACCCAAAAATGTCAACATTTCTCCTGATTATACCTCAATTGAAATAGAATAACTCTAGAGATTGATTATGCGATACAAAGATGTAATGTCACAAACATAGAAAGACCTCAAGGTTTTTGATCCTAGTGTGATAATGCATACCATCCCATTAAAATAAGGACAAATTCCATTTAGACAAAGATGATGACCTATGAACATGATCTTAGATCCCCCCATTCACAAAGAGTTTCACAAGATGCTCCTAACTAGGATTATTCTCCTAGTCTTCCATTCAATTAGAGGTACAATCATCGAGAGGGGGTGAATTAGTGATCCCAAATAATACAACTTCAATTTTAAACCTTTCAAAAATCATAATAATCTACCATAATAATTCATGAAGCATACACATCATTCATAGTAATGAACAAGAAAGACAATGCAAGATTAAGCACATAACACATGACATATGTGGGAAACCCTCTTGGGGGAGAAAACCCACTAGAACCTACAATTGGGCTAATGTCCTATAATATCAAGAACCAATTTAGACTAGTAGTAACTAATCAAGGAACTACCATTCCTTATTTTAGTGATTTTACAATCCCACAAGGATCTTCTATACCTATCGAGCTGAGCAACAACAACAACTAGACCTATTGTAAAAAAGTTTGCTAGATTAACTTTTGTGCTTGGTCATGTACTTAGTTATCAAGCTAAGTTAGTTATAGACTTGATTTAGATAGTTATAATTGTACTAGGGTATAACACATAACATTTAACACACTATTACATTGGCAACAATTTTAGACATGGCATAAACCTTGTGTGCTCATTTGAAGTGCAACAATGAAGGAACCAGACCCTCATTGGGCTAGTTGAAACATGGTGCAAATTTAGGTTAAAAGGGGATTAGTCATTACTAGGATGAGATCAAACAACCTATTGGCATTAGGATATTTTATGGAAGCTCAAATAGGTATGAGCCTTCTCAAGGGCATACTTTCTATGGCAAGTTGATACCTACTAGACCAAGCTCTTCATGACACAAGCCATTGATTAGAGGATTAAGGGTCATTCAAGCACCTATTCAAGTCATGGGGATGGCTTGGGCTTAATGGCTCATCCTTTAAGGTAGTGTTCTAGGTACATGTCTTAGAGTCTTGATGCATTTAGGTTCTAACACTTAGTCTATTTATAGGTAGGTTAAAGTCACTATATGACACAAGGATGCCATAAGAAATTAGGGATAAACCTCCATATCACAATACATTCAAGTAAAGAACTATGCCATTGATATTACAAACTAATTCATAAGTATAACATTGTGTTAGCTTTACTACATGAATCAACACTTTAATATTTTAACAACATTCTTCATTAACTTCATGGTTCATCATACACAATTCAAGATATAAAATAGAGCATATGCTCTTCCCTATCGCTACTCATTCCCAAAGGCTCATAGACAAACTTAGGCTATACATTCAAATTCCTAATATATCTTATGCAAGCTATGAAATACTAATGGTGGCTCTTTATTTTTCTAGAGCTTCATTAGCTTAGTCACCTCCCTCAATATTCAAATGCAAGACTTTTTTTATAGAGAATTGGGCATCTCCTTGCCAGGTCAGATGGGCATGTGCCAAGTGATGAGTTTTTGCAAGTCCATTAGCTCCACTACACTACCCAATTTGGATGAATGCATGTTGTATGATGAGCTATCATTATGGGGTCACTATTTCACCTTATCCACTCTTTTGACATCCATGATTCTCGAGCCACTATATACAAGTTTCTATAGGGATTCCCTTTAAAGGTCAATGTCATGCAACTACATACCGACTGGCACAAGATCCATGGGAATTCTTCTAGATGGAACTAAAAGTAGAAAATGGAGAAATCATCACACAAGGTTACCTCACACTAAGATTTATCAAGTTGTAATGGTCCATATAATTGGTACAAAATGGTGCCCAACATTACCCCATATAAAATTTCTAATCTACCATGGACCAATCTTTTAGTGCCTTTAGTGCATAAAACTTAGGTGCACCATGCTCTAATATTACCTTAAAGTTTGAAAAACCCTATATGGTTCCCTTGATCTCTTTAATGGTGCCATTTACGTAAGTGGAGGTAGCCTCAAGGGTGAACACATTCATGCTTTCTAGTTCTTTATTAAAAACATCAAGGCTTTCTTTTGCATGCTTTACCCTACCATCCAAGATCTCCCCTTGCTCACTAGCCTTTGTTTCAAAGGCACAAAAGAGCACCTCTAGGTCTTGTTCCTAGGTCTTCAATTGAGCACTCAAGGAGTTAACCTTTAGCATTACTTGAATATGCTTAGTTATTCTCATCAAGGAGTGTTGGAATAAAGCATAGTTTTCCTCTTTTGCTTTTTTGAGGCATGTGTTAGTGACTACCACTTGGGTTTTGAAGTTATAAAATATAACATCTACTTCTTTGAAACCCTCTTCTAGCTTGGAAAATAGGTCTTCAACCACATCTAATTTTTTGTTCAACTCTTTCCATATGGCCTCACAAGGGTCTTCTAGATTTTCAAAGGAAGGTAAATTATAGATTTGAGTTGCTCTAAAAGTGGTCAACTTGTCTCAAATTGAGACATCAAATAAGGCATCACCTTGTGTCATCTTGTACCTTATGTCAATCATCTAGTCCTACATCAAGTCATACAAGTGACTTGATTTTTGGTGGTTATATTCTTTGAGTTGGAAATTATGCACAAATGAGTGACAACTTTCCCCCACCTGAATCTCTGGGGGAAACTACATAAATTGGTATGACATCTTTGTTAGCACCTCAATGTCTATCTCAATGATGTTAATAGCTTCTATCAAATTCACCTTTGATTTGGTAGTAAATGACTATTCAATGATATTTACCCTTTTGGATTCTTGCTGTACCAACATAGATCTTTTTACCTTCCTCTTCTTCACCATCCTGAAATGGCTTATGTTAAACTTAGGGAGATGTGGCTTACCAAAGCCTCAAATGGTGGCTAGTGCTTTGGAAGTCATGGGATCTAGGATTTTACTCTCAGCTCTAAGCTTTTTTGGCCATTAAAGGTGGATTGGGTGAAAACTTCCTACTTTAACTCAATTCTTTGTTTAAATCTCTCTGTCCAACCCTTCACATTGGTCTCATTATGAATGCACTCTTTCTCACTGTGCTTCTATTCACTCTAGGTGCTTAAATCATTGAAATTTTCACTATGATAGGGTTCTTTCTCTATTTATTGCTTAGTTTTTTATAAGTCTGAGTTAGATTAAACTTGTTAACCTAGTCAAGTATATCATTTACCATTTTATACCCTTCTCTTGTCAACTACCATCATGAATACATGCTTAATGGCATAGGTTCCTGGATTTCTTGGAAAATGTGAAAATCTGCAAGATCCTCAAAAATCTCTTATCCTTTACACATTAAATGCATATCTTTTTGATACCACCACCACCTCATTGACTTCTCCTAATAGATTTTTAGGTGAAGTGATGTGTGGTTCAAATGATCACTTCTTACTCATTGTGGGTGGATGCTAGCTATCTTATATGATTTATTTTTGTGCTTGTATAGTTGGAGTGACCTTCATGTTTCTTGTGGTCCTGGGTGCAGCACCTCACATGAACATGATTCAGACTCCTTATTTCTACTTTGTCTTCTAGATGTGATCCTATTTCAAGAATGCTTCTCTACCTTGGTCTATTTTTTATGCATCATCTTGCCTTACCCTATACTACCCCATATAAATGCCTTGCATTGGCTTTTAATGCTTTGTTTCTCTTTTTATTCTCTTGTCCACTTTTAGAGTGTGAATTTTCACTATCTACCTTATGCTCAACCATGTTAAACATCTTCACTTGCCTCTTAGGTCTCTAGCATTAGATCAAAAGATGTGCCCTCTTTCAGCTTTGGCATAAAGGTAGTTCCAGAGTGGTTCTTTCTTGGGCCTCCAAGTACCCTATAATGTTCATCATGTGCACATGTATCTTTTACTTGTTATACTTATGCCTAGTAATCTTCATGCACCCACCACTTAGATGTCTAGCCTCATGCACTAAAAGGGCATAAATGCTTAATTCACCCAATTGGAATTATGTGTGAAGTACTAATAGATAATTTATTATGGCCACTACATGCCACTCACTACCTTTATACACTATACATGGGACAAATAAAAATAAAATAATGGTTTGGCTTATGTCAAACTTTATGCTGGTTAGATTAACTTCAAACTAACTAGTGACCAAAAATTTAGAGTTTCTATGGTGCAAGCATTAGCCTACTACCTATATGGCTTTAGTCGGTTGGCATTGAAATGCCTAGGGAACATTTTACTAGTCAACATGCACAACATGCATGTGCCTATCTCCAATATGTGGTGGATGATATAAGGGCCCATCTACCATATTTATAATTTGCCTAGGTACTATAAGTACTTGGAATCATAGAGTAGAACCAATGCTCCTTCAATCAGCTCCTTATGCTTGATATGCTTGTCATGCTAGTGATTTTGTTGTACCTTCTTAATTTGATGACTCCATTTGGCTTAGGCATGCTTCTCATCTAAACACTCCAAATATTCTAACCTTGTGTTTAAATATTATTGGTCATATAAGTGACCAATCTATGTAATGCATAAGGAGGGAGCTATGAATTTCATGGGTAGACTTTCTTTAGCTCCAAACACCAATTAAAATGGTGTAGCTTTATTTAGGTATTTTTATGTTGTGTGGTATGCCCAAAGTACCACTGATAGTTTGTCATCTCAATCCTTATGACTAACATCATAGATATTTGTTAGGCACATACCTAAGATCTTGTTGAATGTTTTAGTTGTGCCATTGGTTTAGGGATGATATGGGGTAGTTTTGTGGTGTACCACCATGTACTTCATTATAAGGTGCACACCATCTCATTGATAAAATGAGCACCCCTATTACTAGTCAGACTTAATGGGCACCCATAATGACTTATGATATTCTCCCATATGAAGCATGTAGTTGTTTTAGTTATGAAATCTTTGGTTGGTATGGCTTCAACCCACTTAGTGATATAGTCAGTGGCTACTAAAATATATCATGCACCTATGCACCACGTTATGGGAGTAATTGGCCCAATGAAGTCAATGGACCATTTATCGAATGGTGCCTAAGCATGAATGGGAATCAGAGGCATCTCATCTTGATGGTTGGGTTTTCTAATACATTAGCATATGTCACATACCTTAGCATACTCCCTTTCATCTTGAAATAGGTTTGGCCCCCACAAGCTTGACTATAATACCATGCATGCCATTACATCTCTAGAATAATGGTCTCATTCAATCCCTTCATACACTTACTATAAGATGGAGTCCCATTCATGTTCCAAAATACATAGATGTAGGACTTCATCCCTACTTAGTTTGTACATTTCCCTATCAATGAGCTAGAAGAGGGTATCATGAACAACAAGTTGTTTCTTCTCTTTAGTTGATATGGTCTGGGGTGCAAACTAGATGTTAGGAAAGTGGCAATCTCCATGAGATCTTATAGGATGTAAAATACTTTGTATAGCTACATATATAACATGTCATCCTCAATTGGCATCATCATATCACTAGAATTAATGTGGGATAAATGGTCTGGCTCCAAGTTCTACTTTCTAGGTTTAATAACAAAAAAGAACTAGATCTTTTGAAAGAGAACAATCACTCTACATATGCACCTATGTAAAATAGGCTTATTTATGAGGTACTTGAGCACATCATGATATGTGAAAAAGATGAATGGGGTTACCAATAGGTACTGCCTAATTTTTTTAAGGCATAGACCATTGCCAATTCCTCACACTCAGTGGTGGTGTAATATTGTTTTGCCTACATCAATTTCCTATTTGAAAAGGAGATGGGGTGGTCCATCTTACCCTCACCTAGTTACACATATATGGCATTAATGGCAGAACCTAAAGCATCGACATGGACATGGAAAGGAGTAATCAAGTCAAGAAATTGTAAAATTAGTGTGCTAGCCAACTTTAGCATCATTGTTTCAAAGGCCTCCTCTTTCACCTCGCCCTAGTAGAATGGGTCATCCTTATTTAAGAGATCTTTTAGAGGTGTTGTGATCTTTGCATAGATCTAAATGAACTTTTTGTAATAGCCACAATGGCCTAGAAAGACAAGAATGTATTTTTACATTGAGGGAGTCTGTAGATAGATTATGATGGCTATCTTCACTAGATCAACAAGCAAACCATCATTATAGATGATGTGCCCAAGAAATGTCCCAAATGGAGTTGTAAAGACATACTTATTTTGATTTAAATATATTTGGAGCTGTATGTACCTCTCAAACATGAGGCACAAATTATCATAGTGGTCATTTATAAGACCATACACAGTCTAGTCATCGAGGTACACTTAGAAGAACTTATGGATAAAGTCTTTGAAAATAGTGATTATTACCCTAGAGAATATGGATGGTACATTCTTGAGTCCAAAGAGCATCACATTATAAGAAAAACAACCCCATTCAATTATAAAGTTTATTTTGGGCTTATCCCCCTCCTTGATCTGCACTTGATGGTAGCTTAAGAAACCATTAGTGAAGGTATAGATTACATAGCCTATGACTCCATCTAGGACCTCATCAATGAACGGGGTTAGGAATGGGTCATTGATGTAAGAGGCATTCAAGAGTCTATATTTGATGTAGATTTGAATGCACCAATCATTCTTGATGCTGATAAAAATGGCTCACCAATTTAGATTCTTGCATAGGGTAGATGATGTTGGTGACATGAATTCTATCAATCTCTATTTTCACCTTAGTGTGGAGATTGAGATTAATTCAGTGTGGGTGGTTATTGATTGATCTCATGCCATCCACCAATTTGATGCTCATATTTCCAAGGGAAGTGTGAGTGCCCTTCATGTCTTGGTAGTTATGCAGGAACAAGTTCTATAATTCTTTCAAGAGGTCTATGATTTATGCCATCTCTAATTCATACTAGTAAGTGCCTACAGTGGTAATATTTGACTCACCTTTGTTGATGTCTACTTTAGTGGTCTTGAGTGGCACACAATAGGGTTGATTCTTCTCTTGATAAGATTCTTTAACTTGTTAGATCCCCTTAGTTATTTAAATTTAAAGATACATAAAATTATCTTCATTTGGAGTGTTATCATCCATAAGGTGCACAAGTTTTTGACTTATTATTAGAGCCTTATAATTATGCTCTTTATAGGTCTCATCATCTTCCTTGTTGGAGTCACTATTGATAATCTACTCTTCAAATAATGTTGGGAGCACTAGTCCTTTTTCCTTGAACATTTCACTAAGATGCTCTTTTAAGATGGCAATGTCATCAAACACTACCTTAAAAATGACTTGTAGTGGCTCTAGTAGTTATATAGTCTATAAAGAAAAGGAAAAGGTGTGCATGAACATATTCTTGAGTATCTCCTAGTTTCCTATCTCATGGTGCATCTCATTTACAATATACCACACTCACACCCATGTTTCAAAGTCCTATAGAAGGCATGCACCCACAGGCCTTTTGGCACATTCTCACCATAGATAGTCTAGGTTTCTTCACACAATTGTACATGCATAATTGGTTTAGAATCACCTAAGTAAGAGGGTATGTCCTATTCTTCGTTACTCTTGCTAAACCTAGTGGATATTGATACCTTTACATCTTCCCAAGTTGGCAAGTTAGGTCTTTGTATTGCCCAATAATGAGTAGTAGTGCACTAGTGCACCCATTCTATCCATTTATTTGGGGATGAAAGATTTAATGTCATGGAAATTCCTATCTATAGGTTGAATTACATACTTCAAGAGCACTTCAAGATTCCATTTGCCTAGCTAAAACACCCTTTTTCAAGCCTTTCTAGTGTAAAAAACCCATCTCTTCTATTTGCACTCAATTCTAACTAGTCCCATTTTGCATGGCCTTGGTTTGGTGATGCGTACCAAGTGGCACCTTTAGTTAGTGACATTGTAAGCCTCTTCTACACATCATTGGTAAACCATGTTAGTCATATTAGAGGCTGATTATCCATCTTCCCATTTGTGCATGCCTTGGTTACTAGGGTTGAGCTTTTCGATGCCTTGTACCATGATGTTATAAATGTAGTTGATCTCATCCTTGAGATTAAAACTCTCCACATATGGGGGCCCATGATCACTTTATAGAGGGATCACCACCCTCTCCTTACCATTTTCAAAAATCATGTAGCACTTCTTAAAGTGTATGTCTACATTAATCATGTAGCATCATGGCCTACCCAAGAGTACTAGATAGTTTTCCTACTCTGTTAACTCAATGACCTCAAAGTCAACTTGAAACTTGGTGCCCATGATATCTATAATGGTACCCTTAAAGATCTTGATAGGTTGTGCTTAGGTTTTGTTCACCATGAACAACATGTGAGGTGAGGGTCTCAAGGGTGGCCATCCCATCTTCTCCTAGGCAATTTTGGTCAAAATATTAACCTCAATGCCCATTTATACAAGTACTTCACAAAATGACCATCCATTAATGGTGGCACTGATCAATAACTCTTGGTGATACTTTGTATTCTAAGTATGCCTTACTTCATGTATTGACTACATATGTGGTACAACAACTTTAATAATTTGAGGTACAACCTCTTCTTCTAGTTTTTTCCTTGTATACTTCAACAACAAATATTTAAATAGGGGTAGCATCCCTTTAGTTTGTAGGAGGTATAGGATCTTTGTCAACTCTTATACTTCAACCTCCTAGTTATTTTATCTTCTACATAACATGGTCGCATCTACTTCTAAATCTCTATCTAGCTAGAGTTTTCCCTACAAATTCTATTTTACACTCATTACTTATTGTAAGATGTCCTTCTATCATATAGGGTTAGGATAGGGCATAATGTTTGGCTTAGGTCATGTTATGCGCTTAGTGTGGCTTGATTCATCATACTCTAAGCATAGTTCTTGGGTTGACATAATGGTCGATTGAGTGGTGAACCCACTCTAAGTTATGGCCTACACTTTAGGTAGCTCCTTACAATCTATTTTAGCTTGGGATCCCATATTTATTTTTTGGATTCACACCTAACCATCATGACACCCTTGTTAGGCTAACCTTGAGTTAGCTTCTTATACAAGTCTAGGCATTCCTTGAACAAATGTGGTCCTTGATAATACACACACATTGGGTGTGTGGGGAAATCAAATTGATAATGCTCAATCAATCCAAACTTATAACATGATCATGGTGGGAATATTCTTCTAACATATTCTCCTCCTCTCTCGTATGTACCTTGTTGGTTCCCATAACCATATTGTGCTAGACATAACCCTCATTTCCTTGATCCACCTAACCATCAACTGATGTTGTTTCCTACCTCTTTCCATCTTTTGGCACATCTCATTGATAATTCAATAGTCCACTATGGAGTATGTATAGGTATCACACATCTTGCAGTAAATGGTAGTGTTAACTTGAATAGTTCATTATAGTAGAGGATAGTTTCAAGAGTCATGTGGCCCATGACAAACTTCACAGTTGAGAAGTAGGGCACAAATATTTCTTCATGGGAAATTATTCTTGTTATGCCCCTCCATCTCATAGTTGGTGCACTATAATCTACTATGAGTGTCATGTGCCAAACCAATAGTTAGGTTATATATCTAAGAGGCCATTGATGTGATTTACACCTCCATAAATAGGCTGATCACAATATCAATGCTACCTACTACCTCAACCTAGAACATGGTTTCAAGTTCTTCATGGGGGTCTATGAAGGTCTTCATAGATAATGCTCTTTTAAAGGGTACTATTAGGCCTAAAACAAACCATTATGCATGCTAGGAGGGGTGAATATCATATGGAAGCTTAGAGAGAAGAGTTTTAAACCATGCATCACATAAGTGCATGCTCTTAGATAACCCTTGGATGGTTTACTTGAGCACTATGATGCTCTACTACTCAAATTTAGGGATATCAAAGTATTTCAAGAAGTCTTCCTTTAGCATATTGTAATCAACCATATCCTAGTTTAGATCAAATTTATGATACCAGGTATGGGCCTAATCTAACAAAGTGGTCATGAAATAGGTTGACTTGTGCTCAAGCTGAGTGATGCCCTAAGAATACCATTACAACTCACACTTATCACATGCTCCACAACATTCTTGATTCCATGATACTTAGGCAAGTGCATTACCATCTCATAGTAGATTTTCGAAGGGGGTGGTGCTAGTTTCTAAGGTACCTATACCCCTTGCATCTATGTTGGGGGTGGCCCTCCAACAACTCCAATTATAGGTTGGGGTGTTGATCCTATCATTTTTAGATACACTATCAATTTTTTTAGTGTAGTACCTCTCATCTATGGCATCATGCCACTTCTTGTGGGATGTTTCCTAGTCAACACAACTAACATCCTCTACATGGGAATGCTTGAACCTATGTAAATGGTTCCTTGATTGGTGCTTGATAGGTTTTCCTTATCCTCACTTAGTTCCTCATAGGGAATCACTCAATTAATAACAAACTCTTGATCCAAGTGTTTAATCCTATCAAAGCTAACATTGATAATAGGTTTAGTTACTATTATTCTATCTTCTAGTAGAGAATCCAACACATGAGCTTGCACTTTAGGTTTAAAGTGGATAATTAATTTTGGTTCATCCTCAATCACCACATCTTGTAAGGACCCACTATATCCTACACCCAACTATTAAGCTCAATTTCTTGCTTCTTCCTCTTTCTCTTCATGCTGCTACAGTTCAAGGGATCCTTCCCCATGCCCTTCCCACCTGCTATGGGTCCTCTTGGGACTTATAGGTTCTAGATCCTCCATTATCATGTGCTTTCACTTATTATAGTTTAACATCCAAAGCTCTTAGGTATCAGGTTATTCATCTTATACCATCTTGCCTCACCTACACTTCCCCTTCTTACTTTATTTGCTTTTTCATGTGTAAGGAATTTAGCCTTTCATTATTAAGGTTTTTATACTATAATCTACCACAAGATTATTTAGTTTGGTGCTAAGCCCTCTTATGAACATACCCTTTGGTTCATGAAAAACTTGTACTCTTCTTCTTCAAGGCATGAAAAGGTCAACACTATGAACTCCAACACATAGCTATTCAATGCATCACTCCACCACTTATCTATAATATGAATCCAAACTTCATCTAAGCTCTCTAGCCTCTATAATCACTCTATTATCTACTCAATGGTTTGGTTGTAACTTCACCTTCTAGTAGTCGTATAAGAAACCAATCATTAAAACACATGCTCATGTAGCTCATAAAAGAACACCTCATATAGAGTATCATATAGGTTAGCTTTCACCCATTTTCTTGGTTCTTGTCCTTTACATGTGAGATTTTTCTATGTGAAACTATCTTCTACTTGCTCTAGAAAACACTCTATTTTCTTGAGTGATAGTCATAACATCACTCTATTGCACCATTATAATAACAAAATTCAACATGGGTCCTATCAATAGAACCAAAATGTTGTAGAAAAATTTGTAAGATTAGATTCTATGCTTGGTTATGTGCTTAGTTGTCAAGATAAGTTAGTTATACACTTGATGTAGCTAGGCACAAGCCTACTAAGGTCTAACCCACAACATTTAACACACTATTACATTGGCATCAATTTCACATAAGGTGCAAGTCTTGTGTGCTCATCTGAAGTACAATAATAAAGGAATTGGGCCTACATTGGGCTAGTTAAAACATGGTGTAAGTTTAGGTTTTTCATTGGTAGGAAGAGATAAAGTGGCCTATTGGTGCTAAGATATTTTGGGGAAGCTCAAATAGGCACAAGCCTTCTTAAGGGTATAGTTTCTATGGCAAGTTCATACCTACTAGACTAGGCTCTTCATGGCACAAACCATTGATTAGTGGGTTAAGGGTCATTTAGGTGCCTAATCAAGTCATGAGGATGGCTTGGATTCAATGGATCATGTTTTAAGGTAGTGATTTAGGTAGGGGTCTTAGAGTCTCGATGCATTCAAGTTCTAACACTTAGTCTATCCAACGTTACTATATGGCACAAGGATGCCATAAGAAACCAAGGATAAATGCCCATATCATAATAATTTAATCAAAAATATATCATTTATATTATAAACTAAGTCATAACTATAACGCTGTGTTATCTATATTACATGAATCAACACTTTAATGTTTCAAAAATATTCTTCATTAACTTCATGGTTTATCATACATAGTTCTAGATATAAAATAGAGAATATACTCTTCCCTATCACTACTCATGTCCAAAGGCTCATATGTGGGCTTAGGATATACATTTTAATGTCTATTCTATCTTATATAGACTATGAAATACTAATGGTGGCTCTCTATTTCTCTAGATCTTGGCTGCCTTAGTCACTTCCCTCGATCTTCAAATGCAAGCCTTCTTTTATAGGCAACTAGGCATCTCCTTGTTAGGTCAAATGGGCACGTGTAAAGTGATGAGCTATTGTGAGTCTATTGAATCCACTATACTACCCATGTTGGATGAGTGCATGTTGTATGCTAAGATATCACTGGGGGGCACTATCTTACTTGCTCTACTCTTTTGACATATGTTCTTCTCAAGCTACCATTTAAAAGTTTTTGTAAGGATGTCCTTTGAATTTTGGCACCACACAACTACCTACTAACTGGCATGAGATCCATGAGAATTCCTCTAATTGGCACCAAAAGTACAAAAGGGAGCAACTATCATACAAGGTTGCCTCATGCCAAGATCTATCAAGTTAGAGTGGTCTATATAGTTGGTATAAAAGGGGGCCTAATAATAAATTTAACAAGTTTCACCTTGTAAGGAAGCTATAACCCATAGATGTTGAGCAACCACAACAAAACCTATGAACAACTCCACCTTTGAACTAATGTCTTTAACACTAGATGATAGACCTTTTATTATCACCCTTCACCTTCTCAGAAACAACTCTACCACCACATCAAAAAGATGACCAAATGGTCATATACACACACCTCAATATGATTTTATCAAAAAACCCATCCATGTAACACACTTACTCTCCTTTTCCTCTCAACACTTTGCTCTAAACCGTACACACAAGCCTCTCTCAAATATAGAAACCATCATCTTTGGTTTCACTATTTATATAACATACATGATTAACAACACATTGTTTAGCCATTAAGCATGAATTATCACTTAACACATATATAAAATCAAGACATGGCTCAAAAAAATCTTCATAGGTCATCCATAGCATATATGGGTCACCCTTAAGTAGCTACACCTTTTAATTAGGCCCTTATAGCTCTTATAGGTCTCATGGAGACCTATTCACCCATTTATAAATTTATAAAGAAAGTCAAGAATGCATGAAAACTTTAAAACTTATGTACCCATGTAATATGATATATAGGTCCTCTTTAAGTTCTAAAATTTATCCTATCACTCTTTTTCTAACCCCAATTAACTCAAACACCTTTCTTTACACATAGTCCCCATAAACAAAAACATAGTCAAATTTTAACCTTTTGTTTATACTGTATATGATTTTTAAAACCTTCATAATTCATATAGATGGTCCTAATGGAGTATTAAACACTCCCAAATATATAATTCATCAATAGATATCAAAACAACATTAAAACAAGCTCAAATAATCTTGTCAGGTCACTTGTAGAACATACATGAAAACACAACCAAATTTAAACCTTCATAACTTTTAATATACACACTTTCAAATATTCAAATATATATTGACAAATGTGCCTTGGATTCCTCTATAAATTCACTATTTACACTATGAGAATTTTTTTCATAGATTAAAAGATATGGATAAAATACAAAGCACTAGTTTTTCCTTTGTTAAGTTCAAATAATCAAATATAAATGATCATAGTTAAAAATTGATCACTTTGTCCTCATCTAATGATATCAATATTTAGATTAAATATGCACAATTGATATTCTTCAAAATTTAACTCATAGTGCACCACTACCCAAACATTAAACTACAAATAGTTGACCTCATCTCATGCAATCTTGACCACATACGCACCATCAATCTCTTATATGTAGCTCGGTCTTTATTTGTGTTAATCATTTGACACCTTGAAACCATCTTACTTAATATACACTATTTATCTATCTATATATATATGAACATACAATCACCATTATATCTTAAAATAATCTCTATCTTTATCTCTACTTGATGTTAAATAGTGAACACTTTTCCTCATCTTGCTGCTTCCAGACATCTTATAATGAACACGCTCCATTGATATTTTTGTAAGGAGCTTGATATTTACTCAGTTTAATAATTGAAAACTTTAACCCATTTGACTTATTATACACTATATATCTATATGTACAAACTCTTGTGAACAGTTGGATCTCCATCCAGTCCTAATCTTTAACATCATGCAAAAATGACTATGGGGACCATTGCTTATCTGCTTGGAAGGCCAACTTTGAACCTAAATAAATTTTGCTATGCTTAGACACATGATCTAAAATTTGGACCATATGATCTCCTTACATAGGAGAATAAAAAATATGTCAAAATACTCTTTTAAAATTTTCATGTGTGAGATATAAATCCATTATATTACTCATATTTTTTTTATCACAAAGCCAATGATGTCAAAAACTTGCCTGAGAGACCAACTTTGTACATGCATATATTTTGATACACTTCATTTCATGATCTAAAATTTAAATTAAATAAACTAGGCACAAAAATAGACAAACCCATATGATAAACTTTCCTTGAAACTACCACATTTATGAAATATAACACCATCAAAATGCCTACTCAACTTTTCTTGTCACATTGCAAATTTGGCTAAGTATGGGAAAATGCTGTCAAAATGCCTAGGAGCCCAACTTTGCACTTGCATATATTATGTTGTGATTTATCTCATGACCTAAAATTTATATCATAGTAACTAATCATAAAATGTGATCACAATCATATAACTAACTCCCCTTGACTCATCCACATGTGGCAATGATGATGTTAGCAAACTACCTACTCAAATTTTTTGCCACTAGAACCAAAAAGTCTAGTTGAAAATAAAGATCAACTAGATAAAATCCACTCATTCAAACAAGAACTAAAATAATTATTTACTTTTTATAAGATCCCTTTCACATAATTAAATCACCATACTCATCCTTGAACATCACTAGCCATGCCAAAAATGAAGATCAACCAATCAGACTAGGACAAACACATTGCAAACTTTTTCATTGTCAATTAGACTATCAAATAACTTCATTAAAAAACATGAACACCTCCATGACATCACTATGACATCATTAAAAAATATCTAATAATTTCCCCTTTTTCATTGATGTTAACACTCATGATGAGATAATATACAACTCACCTTCCTTCTCTCTCTTCAAACACTCTCACAATAAGAATATTCTACCCCTTTGAAACAATGAAAAAATGGGAACCAAATAATCCTAAGGACTTAAAAATAACACCAAAAATAGAGGACCATCTTATAAATATGATAAAAACTCCCCTTACCTTGACCCTACCTTTTCTTTCCTTGACAATTTCCTCTTACTCTATGCCAACACTCTCTTCAACCAAGCACAAAAACTAATGAATAAAGAACACAAAAAGTAATAAAATATGATATAAATCACCAAGAAAGATCTGAGAGGGACTCCCCCTAATATCTTTGATCCATTTCATATCTTGAGCATCTTTAAATCTTCATACACAATGAAGAATCACCACTTAGGCTTACTAACCTCTTCTCTCAAGCCACCTCAGGGACCACCAGTAGAACTTCATGCCACTAAAAATAATAATAAATCTTATTGAAACATATATACCTTTCTATTTTGGAGAAACTGAACAAAAAACACTCATCTTCTCACTAGACTTGTCTAGCCTTCTTGTAACCCTACCTAAAACTTGCAGATCCCACAACTTTTAGTAGATACACCTTCAAGAATTTAAAATTAATATTTAAATAAATCTCATATTAACCATCAAGCACACTAATTCTCATCATATAACTCATCCTATGTAACATACTTCCTTCACAAACCAACTTACCAGTTATGCCTCCATCTTGACAAAAAATTGAAATCCAAAAACCTTTAGATCTATGTGAATCTTGTTTTGATAACCAATTTAACCCTTTAAATATATTAAGAATCCTAAAACCTCAAATCATAAGGCAAACCATTTTTCTATCATAGTCCAAAACCCTAGAATCTTAAAATAAATAGAGTTAACAAACCTCCATCTGTTCAACGTCCACCTCTAAAATTTATTGAACATCTAAAGAAAACCATCACACACTTCTAGATTGATATTTGAGCCTCCATAACTTTGTGAACATTGAATTCCTATAACCCATTTTAGGCCTGCATGCCCTTAGGCCAAAACTTAAAAAACCAAGAGTAGTCATAAATCTTCAACTTGACTTCAACATACCTTCAGACCACAAAAACCCCTAAAACAAATAAAAAATAAGTTCACATATATTTTTGATCACTAAACTCTTCTTGAAATTCCATCAATATTATTAATCCACCTAGAAACACCCATTCAAACCCTACACTACAACTCCTTCACAAACCTCTAGAGCAAGCTCATGAACCTATTGCTCCCCATTAACTAATGACATTATAAGATCAACACAAGTCTATGAATAGATTGACATTATGATATTGAACACACAAATTTTATTCTCCATAAGAAAGATGTCTCCTAAGAAGCATAGGCAGAGACATCCTACTTCATAATGTCCTAGAAAAATGTGAAACCAAGAGTTCCCCACAATTCCTCATATTCCTTCTCCTCCTTGGTCATTTGATGCTTATATTTCTTCTTATTCTTAGGCTTAAGAGAATAAAAATTCTCATTCACTACAACATTTTCCTTATCTTATATGATTGGACTGATAACACATGGAAATAACTTAGATTCATGACATACCTTTTCATCTATAGAATATTCCTTATAGCTTAGAACCTAATCACAAGGTACTAACATTTGATGTTATTTGAATTATACTTTCTCATCAATAGTAATATGTTCACTTGGATCCATACACACCTCAAAACTAGCACTTTGGTCTTCTCCTTGATCTTGGTCTCTTCATTCTCAACATGAGAAGATAATGATACCCCTTGGCACTCTTTAAATTCTATAGAATTATCCACCATAATAAACATATTACTTAGACCTACAGACTCATCATGATTGATACTTATTACCTTTGGCTTCCATGAGTTAATTTTCCTTCTTCCTTACACTCTAGTAGCCTGATTGAAATCATTTTGAATTGATAGCCTTTGCTTACAAAATCTAGCAATGTGACCAATCTTCTCATAGTTGTAGCAAAAAATACTCCTTGATAGAAACATAGTTTATCTTACCTTATTTGGATAGAAACTTGCAATGTGTCCTATGTCATGACAAATGAAAAAACCTCATCTTTTTGAAGAGGACTCACCTTGTCTAACCTTATGTGGACAATGGTTTAAGAAGTGTGCCATAAGAATAAAGTTGAAGCACTTAACTTGGTTCAAATCTTTTGACTGATGACCACCATCATAGTTCCATGTAAACTCATTTATAACAAGTCTTGCATTCTCTAGTTTTATGCCTAAATTGATTACATGTGAAACCATAACAATTGAAACTTGCATATCTCATGGAATTTGGTTATCTCATCTGATTTGTCTTCATTATAACAACATCTTCATTCCGTATCTAATGATTTTTCTTCAAAGTATGATTTTGCTTGTTTACATTAGTCTTCATCTTGTCTTGAGTTACATTGTTTTATTCTTATTCATATCCAATACCAATTCTATCACTAGCATGTTTTTAACCACTCAAAATATTGTTTAGATCACTTGAGCTCTTTTCAAATCTCACAAATTATTTTACCTTACTAGATGTTTTCTCTAACTCAGATTTCAATGACTCATTTTCAATTACATACCTTAAACATTCATCTTCTTTGGATTTCAGTCTTGGAGAAAGAATTTACAATTGATAATTGAGATGCTTGACCATATCTTCAAGTTCTTTGGTGCCTTAATTCCATGTTGTTTAATACACACTAATTTATCCTCATAGTCCTTGATTTTAGACTTTATCTTCTTGTTAATCTTCTTGTTAATCTTCTTCTCAATCTTTATTTCTTCAAGGGCATTCATCAATTCAGTCTCATAGTCCACCTCATCTCTATCAACTTCTAAATCACTCCAAGTAGACTCCTTTTGATATGAGAAAATTATTTCCTCAACCATGAATAGGGATTCATCTTTAACATGACCATCATATTAATGATGATACTTTGAGTCACTTTCTTCACTCTCATCTAATGAGCTATAATTTTCTTTGATGTATAGACTCTTTTTTTTCTTGAAGGACTTATTGTTGTTATAATTTCTAAATAATTTATTTTTTTATGTATTATTGTCTTCATCTTGGCCTTCATCATCATTATTCTCATGCTTATGAGGGCACTTATGAGCAAAATTTCCTATCTCTCCATAATTGAATTATTTGAAGGGTAGTTTACCCTTATAATTCCCTAAGTCTATTTTTAATTTCATAGTAATAAAAATAATTATTTCATCCTCATAAATGTTAGATATCTCATCCTCTTTGGGTTTCTTACCTTGGAACTTCTTCTTAGGCTTCATCTCTATATTGAATGTTGCTTCTTTCTTTGGTGGTATATCATCATTTATTCTCATCTCATAGGTAGTAAGGATACCATGTAATTGATCCATCTTCAACTGAATAAGATCATTAATTTATTATATATCAAATACTTTTGGATCAAAATTGAGGGATAGATACCTTAATACCTTTTGGGATATAGTAGCCTCTTCAAGGTTCTCTCCAAGACCTCTGATGATGTTCACAATCTCATAAAATCTTTGTAGAAAGGATGCCACTACATATTCCTCCTTTATTTTAAGACTCTAAAATTGTCTTTGATGAATATGTAACTTTGATAACTTAACCTTTGAATCGCCTTCATGAATGATATGCAATTTATCCCATGTCTCTTTAGAAAATTTATAAAGGATTACCTTGGTGAACCTAGTTTCTATAAGACCACAAGTAATGGCATTCATTGCCTTAGAATTATTATCAAACAAATTCATGTCTATAGCACTAGATGGAGGAGTAGTAATATCAACATAACTATCCACAACAAATTTTCGTACATCAAACCCTAAGGACATAATGTATGTCCTCATCCTTGCACTCCAAAAAGCATAAATGGATCTATTAAACATCAGTGCTTGGTTAGTGGAGAAACCTCCTTGAGGACTACCCATATTATACCTTGTATTACCTTCAAGTTGTCAAGCCTTTACCAAAGCTCCTGGCTCTGATACCAATTGTTAGAGGTGTAATCATTAAGAGGGGGGTGAATCTGTGAGCCCAAATAATCCAACTTTAATTTCAAACCTTTCAAAATTCTTAATTAGTTGTCACAAGAATTTATGAGGCATACACATAGTTCACATTAATGAATAAGAAAGACAATGAAAGATCAATCACATAACACAAGAAATATGTGGGAAACCCTCTTTGGGGAGAAAACCCACTAAAACTTGCTCTTGGACTACTGCCCTATAATAACAAGAACCAATTTGGACTAGCAGTAACTGATCAAGGAACTACCATCCTTTATTTTAATGAGACTAAAATCCTAAAAGGATATTCTACACCTATCTAGCTAAGCAACCACAATATCTAGAATTTTATCAAGTTTCACCTTATAAGGAAGCCACAAACCCATAGATGTTGAGCAACCACAACAACACATATGAATAAATCCACCTTTGAACTGATGTCTTTAACACATGATGATGGACCTATGATTATCACTCTTCACATTCTCAACAACTTTAACACCACATCAAAAACATGACAAAATGGTCATATACATAGACTTGAATTTTATCTACTCAAAAACCCATCCATTAAGAAAACTTACTCTCCTTCACCTCTTAACACTTTACTCTAAACAATACACACACGCGTCTCTCAAATCTAGAAACCATTACCTTTGGTTTCACTATTTATAGAGCATACATGATTAACAACACTTTGGTCAAACATTAGGCATGCCTTAGCCATCAAGGAATCTCTCACATCAAGACACAACTAAAAACAATCTTCATAGGTCAGTCATAACATCTATGGGTCACCCTTAAGCAACTACACCTTTCAATTAGGTCCTTGTGGCTCTTATAGGTCTCATAGAGACCTATTCACCCATTTAACACTTTATCAAGAAAAATAAGAACACAAGATAACTTTCAAACTCATGAACCCATGACACATGATCTATAGATCCTATTTAAGTTCCAACATCTATCATATTACTCTTTTGCTAACCCCAATTAGTTCAAATACCTTTTTGTACACATAGTCACCATGACTGAAAACATAGTTGACTTCTAACCCTTTATTTATACTACAGATTATTGGTTAAACCTTCATAATTCACACGTATGGTCATCATGGAGTATATAACACTCCAAAATATCTAATTTATCAAGAGATATCGCAATAACATCAAAACAAGCTTGAATAATCTTCTTGGGTCACTTGCAAGACATACATGAAAACATAGTCAACTTTGAACATTCATAAATTATATTGTACACACTTTCAAATATTTAAATCTATATTTACAAATTTGCCTTAAGAGTCCTCTATAAATTTATTTTTTAAAAAATTAGAAAATTTTGCATAGATCAAAATATGTGGCCAAAATACATAGCACTAGTTTTTCCTTTATTAAATTCAAATATTCAAATGTAAATGATCACAGTTAAACCTCAACCACTTTGTCCTCATCTCATGTCCTCAATGCTCAAATGAAACATGTACCATCAATCTTATTCAAAAATTAACTCATAGTGCACTACTTATCAAACATTAAACTTTGAACATTTGACCTCATCTTATGCAATCTTGTAATCCTTACCACATACGCACCATCGATCTCCTATACATAGCTCAATTTTTTATTTGTGTTAATCATTAGACACCTTGAAATAATCTCACTCAATATGCACCATTGATATTTATATGTGCAAACATACACTCACAATTATATCTTATAAGAATCTCAATCTTTATCTCTACTTAATGTTAAGGATCTTGAAACACTTGTCTTCATCTTGTTTCTTCCAAACATCTTGGAATGAAGACGCTCCATTGATCCTTTTATAAGGATCTTGATCTTTACTCAGTTGAAGCATAAATTTTTTTAACCCATTTGACTTACTACACATTATATATCTATATGTATGAACTCCCATGAACCATTAGATCTTCATTTGGTCTTGATCTTTAACATCATGCAAAAATGACTATAGGGACCATTGTTTATCTTCCTGGAAGGACAACTTTGGAGCTCAATAAATTTTATTTCACTTAGCTACATGATATGAAATTTGGACCATATGATTTCCTTATATAGGTAAATCCAACCATGTGTCAAACTAATCTTGAAACCTTTGCACATGATATATATAAATCTATTGTTTTTCTCACTCAGATTAATCTACAATAGAGCCAACTATTTCAAGAACTTACTTGAGAGGCCAACTTTACACATGAATATCTTTTGATGCACTTTATTGCATGATCTAAAATTTAGCAAAAATTAACTAGGCTCAAAATTTAACAAACCCATATTATCAATTTCCCACAAAACTAGCACACATATGAAATATAACACCATTAAAATGCCTACTCAACTTTTCTTATCACATTGCAAATTTGGCTAAGTATGGGGAAAAACTATCAAATTACCTAGGATCCCAAATTTTCACTTGCATATCATATGTTTCACTTCATCTCATGACCTAAAATTTATCTCATAGTAACTAAGCACAAATTTTATCACAACCATATGACCAAATCCCCTTGACTCATCCACATGTGTCAATGGTGATGTCAATAATCTACCTACTTAGATTTTCCACCATTAGACCCAAAAAGTTTAGTTGAAAACAATGATCAACTAGTTGAAATCCAATCATGCACACAATCACTAAAATAATTCTTAAATTTTTATAAAATGCCTTTCAAATCCTTAAATCACCATATTCATCCCTGAACATCACTAACCATGCCAAAACTATAGATCAACCAAGCATACTTCAAGCATACTAGGATAAGCACATTGCAAACTTTGTCATTGTAACTTAGAGTATCAAGGAACTTCATCCAATCACTTGGACACCTCCATGATATCACTATAAAATCATTGAAAACTCTCCATCACATTATACATGGGTGGCTAACTTAGTTCCCTTCACAATAAGAATAGAGAAATTAGACTGTGTGTTAATTTCAAGAACATATATAAGGCCTCATATAAAGATAACTATATTTTACCCTATTTATATGAAGCCATTAAAATGGTGAGTGGGTCTCATAATATTCCCTTTTTGTATGAATTCTTTGGGTATAACTAGATATTGGTAAACCTAGATGATAAAGTCAAGACTACCTTCAATACCAAATGGGGTGCCTTCACTTAAAAGATAATTTCATTTGGACTCATCAATGAAGGGGAAACATTATAGAGGGATATGAATTTCAACTTAAAATTATTAATAGGTAAGTGTATAATAATATATATGAATGACCTAATTATCTTATTAAAAGGAAGTTTGATCACATTCACCACTTGTAAAGGATATTTAAAAGCTGAAGAAGGTATGAAATCTCACATAACCTAAATAAAATCATATTTGGAATCACATAAGGTAATATACTTGGTCATACCATCACTAAATAAGGTATATCTATTGATCTTAAATGCACTAATCTAATTTCTAAAATACCTCTTCCTAAAAACAACAAATAATTGAAATCATTCTTTAGAAAAATCAACTTTGCATGAACCTTTTCATCTAGTTTTGTTGAGATTGTTAATCCCATAAATGATATGATAAGACATGAATCTAAAATGGAGTTTAATCCTATAACCAAACATGCCTTATAAGATACCAAAATTTTTATCATGCAAGTGCTAGTCTTAACCATCCTAGACTATACAAAAGACTTCCACCTCCACTCCTTAATTACTAAACATACCATGGATGATGTAATCAATTATAAAACTTATGAATAAGATCACCCCATAGAGTTTATGAGAATTAATTTTAAATATGTGTAATTGAAATGTTCCATCTTGGAAAATCATAATTACACATTTGTTAAAGCTATTAATAAGTATTAGTTTTTTATCAATAAGAACAAGGTGCATGCCATTGTCCCTAACCCAACTAAAAATATAATGTTGGGACACAATAAACTAGGAAATTACGGAGGTTGGTGGGTAGATAAACTATAAGATAATGATCTAGATATCAAACTTGATATAATGGTGAGAGTTTAAGGCCTCACTTAGCCAATCACTGAAGGTAACCCAAGACTTATTATGGTACAATTGGATCAACTAGAAATGGATAGCTAAGACTGGTATGACATAATTATCTACTATATTCTATATGAGATATATCCTATTGTGAATATTTTGGCCTCAAAAGGCCAAATGTTAACCCCTATCATTAAATATTTGCATAAGAACCCCTCTAAGCTTATTTATAGTGCTTAAACTGGTCACGGTTCTATGAATGTCCATTGAAAACCTTTGAGCCTTGTAGGAGTGTCATGTGTGTCATGGAGTATGCTTTTAATCCCATTGTGTCATAGATACATTGGGCCTATTTGATGATATTATAGTTATCATAGTGATTATAGAGTGATTAGGAAGGTTGTCAAGATCTTTTTCATGCCTAGAAGGATGATCTTAAGCATGATAGCTTAAAGATCCCTATTAGAAGTTGAAGAAGTTTGACAAGCTTGAGGATCCTATTGTTATGAATTTTAAGCCTATTTTGGTTATTTAAACATGAAAAAGAGACTTATGAGAAATATGAAAGGTATATAAACCATTATTGGATCCTAGTGCAAAGTTTGATGGTGTGTATAAAGTCATTTCCCATGGTTTGTTTGTTCAAGTCTGCCTCAGACCCTAATTATCTCTTTTAAGCTACCAAATGACCCTAAAAATGCCTCACATAAGCCTATTTAGATTTTAAAACTTTGATAAGGGGGATTTTTCAACAAAAATCAAATTATAAAGGTCTTGAGGATGTCCCATTCTTATCACATGGTTATGAATAAGTGTTTTCACATCATAAAGGTCTTTTTAAAGATTATATCCACCTCCTACTAGCCAAATGGGCCCCACATGTTCAAATATGCATCCTTAAAATTCACTATATCATAAAATTATTTTTAAATGTCATTTTATTCATTTTTTCCCTACCTCTACCATAAAATGGTAGTTCAAGATCAAGAACTAGCATAAATGCAAGAAAAGGGGGTTTAAGTGGTTTTTGTAGATTACATGGACTTGTAAGAATAGGTACATATAGAGTGGAGTTAGGTGTTTCATAAGAGATCATGACATATGTTTGGGAAAAATTTTAGGTTAGAAGGATGCAAGAACATGACAAAACTATTCCTCTCTCTTTATTGTGTTCCTTGGCAGCCCAAGCAATCTTTTTAGGTTTTCACTCATTTCATATAGGAGAGAGAATATTAGGAGCTGGTATCTTCGATAGAGAAATAGTGTCCCTTTACCTTATTATCCATGTCATTTTTCTATAGGTTCATGATCCCATATTTATGAACAAATGTTAACAACTTGGACACTCTAATGACCTTCATTTGTGCAGGGTTTAGAAAGTGCAATGTTTTTGGTAAATTTTAAAGTATTTTATGCAAATCAATTATTGATAAATGATATATAGGTTCTCATATCCCATATAACTTACCCTCCACCCTTGTTTCACATGATATATAGGTTCTCATATTCCTTATGTTGAAGGGTATTCAAATCTTGACAATGTAAGTTAATGATGGTTATAAATTGTGTAATAGTTCATTTTCATCCTCCTAGACCTATTTGATCTCTAAAGCACCCAATTAAGCCAACATCAACCCAAAATAATCTCTCTAAAGTTATATCCATAGTGTTCTTATCATGAGTGAGTATGATCTCATGAGAAGGGGAGAGATAGTGGCTACAGAGGTCTTTGGTGGTGTTTGACATGTAAAATCTCATTAATATTATAGTAATTCAATTTAATGTTACCCTCACTACCTTTGACTCAATTCTCTATGCCTAAAAAACCATTCTCATCCTAAACTCTTTAAATACAAACTCCAACAGACTTGAATGTAGTAACCTAAGGTATAAACCAGACCAATGAGGTGTTGACTATTAGAATGGAGCATAAAAGCTAATATATATCAGTTAAGAGTCACATGAGCCCTGATAATAATGAAATATAATAGATTAGGGTCAGATTCAAGGTCAATACCATCTTCACCACCTAAAGAGAACAAATTCAACCATGACTTCAAAGTACATACATAGGGCTACTGATGGTTTTGAGAATTGAGGAGCTTAAGGAGGTCAATAAGAAAATTAAGAGACCAAAAATATACTAGGATCACCCATAAACACCATACTCACCTTATCAATGCTCCCACAGAGTTGTGTAAACTCACATAGTCAATGCAAGCCTTATAATGTAGATTGAGAAAGTATTATGGTCATTATTGATTTGAGATGTAGGAGATATTAAAGATACTTTTAGAACCATGAAGACTTTTGAGGTAATCCTAGAGGAGTGAAGACAGAATTGTCATATGTATGATAACATTAAGTTTAAAATACACTCTCATAAATGCATCCAAATGGACCTGAATATATTATATATAGTCAAGGTTGAAAGCATATGTTTAGGAAACATTATTTAAGTGTTGACTATTTAAGTGGGATCTTGAGGATATTGATATATTTCCCTTAAGTCACAAGGATAAAAGAAGGAGTTTAAGATGAAATAGGTAGAATCCAACTAAAGGCCAACTCATCCATTCTTCCTAAGAGATAGGTTCAGTTAGGATTCTAATAGAGGCAAGACTGTAACTACAAGTTTGAAAATATTATGAAGGAATGAATAGGACTTGAGACTCCCAGAATCACCCAAGTGATAATAAATTGTTGAATAATGTTTAGTTGGTTACATAGGGACTTGGTATGAAAAGAGTCACACATACAATCCTAAGCATACAATTACAATTATCATGAGAAGGGCATCAAAGTGTGTATGAGTCCACATGATAGTGAAAGGAGTCTTACCTTCAAGAGTATGATTTTTTTATTCAAGTTTCTTAATTCTTTAGAGGACATTTTGATTAATTAAGGATAATAGGAAGGTCCCCAATGACCTACTTAACCTGTTAGGACTAAAGACTGACTTGTACAAAACTTTATTTAAAAGAGTAAGGCATGATACTTGCATGTTTTGGTGGTTGTTGGCTCTGAATATACCTAGAAAGGAAGTGAAGGAAGTGAAACAAAGGTATAATGATGATAAGGACCTCAAGACATGAAAGGCAAGATCTCACCTCACTCACCACTCAACCCTAATCTTAGATGTCTCCTACAAGTAGGGTCACTTGTAGTATACTAGAAGTATGAAACACAATATAGAGATGAAGAGGAACATATTAACTACTCTTCCAAGACTCCAACCTAAAATATATTCTCTAATTCAATGGTGAGAGGCAAAAAGGAGCCCAATAGCCTTTTAAGCCTAGTAGGGCTAAAATAGATTTGCATAATATGTTTACCTATAGGTTGGAGATATAGGCATGTTGTGTAGCTATTAAAGGGTTGAGAACACCTTAATAAGTTAGTAATAAGGATGTAACAATGTTTTAAATTCATAATAACCTTAATATAGTGACTTCTTAATGACCTTTTAGGCCTACTTCACATAAAATTGACAAGAACAAACCTATACATAGTAAGGGCTTGTGCATAATGTTAAGGTTATCTAAATATTGAATAAAATTAAGAATAAACTAAATGAGGAATTCTGAAAAGATATCAAATGATGGAGTCTCATGTCCAATAGATAAATAAACTCAATGACCTATTAGGACTTTAGGCCTAAATTAATGTACATAGGCCTAAATCAAACTAAAGACATATACTCTAGTGGTGATTTGAAGGTTTGTGGACATATGGAGGAAGGTGAGAGAGATAGATAAATGTTTTATGATGAGAATAGACTTAGGTGGTGATGATAAGATGCTAAACATAGTCACCAAGGGTTCTATAAACTTAATTACTTGTAAACCTTAGGAAGGAGAAAGAAGAAGGTTGGCAACAAAATTAGAATAAGTTGCTAGTAATAAGGGTATTTATATTAATAAAAACATGTTTTAGGAGTGTATAACTCCATAATATTTTCATTAAGGGGAAAATAAATACCACTCAAGTTGCAAACACCTAGACTAGCATCCCGACCTATAGGCAAACAAATGAAGAATGAGGGTAGGATAATGAACACATAGTTGAGGTTTGAACATTTGAGGGATATAACAAGAGGATAGAAGATGAGTGAATATGGTGTTATGATTAATTTTAACCCCCTAACTCATATAAATGTAATTTAGGACTTTGAGACTCAATTGAAGCCTATTAGGCCTAAAAGCTATGTTCTAGGCCTTAAACCCCATACCACCTTGGGGTATACTCACACCCTCAAAAAAATTACAAGACTAGGAGAAGGTATAAGGTATGGTTACAGGTCCCATTATGATGTATTAAACAAGTGAAAATTCAAATAAGGGACAAATTGGTCTTAAAGCCTTATGTGAATCACACAGTCACAAGTAGTCAACTCAAACTACACTTTCAAATGCTCATATATTTCATGGAAGGGGGGATCAAGTCAAATGATCCTAAGGGAAGTTAGGAACCCATATGGAATCAAAATCCATGGTATAGGGAGTTGGTTTAGAGGGCCAAAATTTAGGAACAAATTCTAAGACTGTAACCCTATATAGAAGGCTTGTAAAGAGTGCAATGTATAGCATCTTATGTTCATATCTCTCCATACCAAATACATGGGAAATGAAACTATTCAAAAAAGTTGAATGGGTCAATGGAATTAATATCCATGATAAGAATTTTTGGTTTGGAGGTCCATACTTTATGAACCATCGTTAAGATGGTGGATCTCCAAAATGCTCCTTAAACCCTACTATAGAATAGTCATAGGAAAATTAAATATTTTGGCAACCAAACAGTCTTAAATGATGATAAAAACTCTTGAAACATATAATACACTTAGATGAGACATTGTCCATGGTACCATGTTGTATAGATTTAGCAAAAAACTATACTTTTTAAGGGATTGGGTAGAGAATGTGGTTCAAATATATTTGAGAAGCTTCCAATCATTGAAGGGGAAGGTTTAAGACTTTTTTCACCTTCTCAAGTCATAATATGTCCAATAATCTTCCTGTAAGTGCCTCTACGACTCCCCTCCAAACAACTAATTTGCAGACATGAAAAATAAGTGGCCTAGTTTTCTAGAAGAAGCAAGGTTTTAGGTGTACAATGCTTTAAAGAGTTGAATCATGGTGTAAAAAACTTTTTTAAGATTATGACATGGCTATACATAGGTTAGTAAGGTCTATTATAGGTTTCATGGTAACAAAACACTAGCTATCAAGATTCTAAGCCTAATTGGCTTATTTGGCCTACTTGGTCAACAAAGAGGGTTGAAGATTAGAGTAGAGAAGATATTGAGGGATTAATGCATGGTTATTACACCATGAAAATAATGATATAGATGAGATATATACTCCTCATATCAATTATGGAGGAATGGAGATGATTTCAAATCCAAATCAATATGCATGAGAGGGTTGCTCAACACCCCATGTAGACTAATTACACCCCAATTTCATCATGTAATTTCTTCAAGAGAAGTAATTAACACCTTTTGGGCATGGCCATGCTTTATAGGAAGTCAAAAAAGGTAGTTAAAACCTCCACCACCTCACCTCAATGCCAAAGGGGTCATTTAAGAGCATTAATACATGAAGAGAGTTGAAAGAGGACTATTATGACTAATGAAATCGATAAATTAATGGGCTATGATCATTGATATCCTTTTATTCTCTCCTCCATGCCATTTCCCCCTCTTTCTCTTCCTTTTTTGCTATATGTTTATGCCTTGAAGCCTTGATTTGTATCCTTCACTTGGGTATGAGTAAACTCTACCTACTTTGTACTCTATAAACCTATAGACCTATTGGACTATTAATGAATTACTCTAACTTCTATATGATAAATTTTTAGTGTGTACATTATTTTTTGATATGCGTAAGTGGTAAAATTTCCCTTTTGTAGGTCTAATGCCTTCACCTAGATGATAACAATTATTATATGTAGGTCATGTAATGTGTTAGAGTATTGATGGCTGAGTTTAAGAGTGGATATTTGACTATAAGAGTCTACAAAAAGATGTTTCTCTCATCACCCTCATGCTCTAGTCATCCAAAATCAACCTCTACATGAAACATTTTTGCCTAAAAACCATTGGAGATAGTGATTTAATTATTTGCATTGTCCATTAGTGTTGTCTGAGTTCAACTTGAGTGGATGTATAAGCAATATTGGTACATCAACACCCATTAGAGTATGTATCTTCTCTATACTTTCTATACCTTTTCACCCCAATCAATAGGTCTTATTGATTTTGAGCCATAAGTGATGTACCAAGGGAGGTATCCCCATAACCTATAGGTCTAGTTTAATTGTAAGGTCACCCATAGCCTTTAGGCCATTCCCATGTTAGTATAAGTTTGAGGCAAGCCTAAAAACCTCCTTAAAAGGGTTAAACTTGGGTTGATAATAATTTTAGCATGCCTGGTGGAAATCAATTTAAGCATTGAAACCTTCATGGTAGCATCTTGGTCTTCATAAGAAGCTTCAAGAACTCACATGCCAATTTCAAATAAAAAGTTCATGACAAGTCATCATCTCAGGAGTAAAAAAGGTTATTATTCATAGTTACATTATTGTGCATGTGTTTAATGATGAATTATCGATGCATATGGGGTAGAATTATATCATACACTCCCTTATGATAATCCTCATGATCAATTACAATTCCATCATGGTCCCCATCAACATTATTCTAACCCCTCTTATCCCTACATTCACCCTTGTCAGCCCTATAAAGAGTCTTGTTATTTGTAGGACTACCAACCCCATTATGAGCCTCATCCACCTCCTTAGAAGTCTAATTATCAATATAATTAATCATGAAAACATCAAGATGTTCTTGGATAGCCCACTCATGTCCTAAATCAATCCATATCAATCCTTAAATAGACACTATTAGACTATGAAGGACACATGGTAATAATTAACATACCAAAAGTGTATGGACAAGAAATCCCTAAGCATTTGATTGAGAGAATTAGAACTTCATTAAAATAGGCTAAAAGAAAGTGGGAATTTTTCATGAGATAAAGTCATCTAAGGGTCAATAGTGACATGATTGATATGGATGGTCTAATTTCAAATATTGAGGATAGGTTGACAACATATGAGGAGCAATAGGTTCACCAACATCAACATTGTGTCCCCTCCTCCATCCCATATCAATATTATATTGAGCTACCCATCACCCATAAAAATATTCAATCAATTAAGTGTTAAATCCCTCAAATTTCCTCACAATCCTTCTAAGATTTTACATAATGGAAATCTATCCAAGAGAGAGTACAAGAAGAGGAAAAAGTATGCATTGGAAGGACTATTCAGTATGAGCGAATCCTTGATCATGTAAGGCTTGATTTTGAAACCTACCTTGATAAAATAATTGAAGATGTAGACAAACATCTATATCAGTCAATGGTAGCTATAAAATTAACACAATTTCAGCTAAAGACACCTCCATTATTGCCCCAAGCTGTAATACATATAATGCAAGAGGATCCTACATATAAGTTTCCAACTTGGAAACAAATTATGTAGTCAAGGTAAAGAGAAGATTAGTTAAATATAAACCAAAGTGTTAAAGTTTAAATAAAACCTAAGGTCATTCAACTTCCACCCTGCCCTCCTCAAGAGTTTAAGATATATCTCTCATGTAAATACATTCAAGATAATGTGCATAAGAAGGAGGAGATGATGGTTATTGGGAATAAGTGGCTAAATGAAGGAAATGAGGCATACACATCATCTCTCCTAAATCCATTCCAAGAATAACCCATGCCACTCTTTAATAGAGAGCCTATTATTTAAGAGGTGAGCAAAGAAAGTCAAATTGAGGTAGAAACTAATGATGATGGTTTGAGTGAGCTTGAAGAGGAGATTATCATTAGGATACCCCTTGGCAAGAAGGAACACAACTTAGACTTCAAAGATTTAGAAGAGGATGAGATACAAGAATATGATGAGCCATAAGAGAAAGACACATTAGTTTATCAATAATATGATGACCACTAGGACCTACTTGATGACATGTTAATTACCCTTCATCATGAGAGTCTTTAAGAACTTACAATAATTGTGGTTGATCAACAAGCCATTATCTAACTTGAAGAGAGCACAAATAAATATGAACCATGTGAATATCAAGTAAGTGATTTGTTTGACATCATAAGGGTAGGATACTCTCTCCTTGAAACATGCTATGATCTGGTCCAAGTTAAAGAGAGTAGTTCCATCAAGAAAGAAGGAGATATTTCTTCAAACATGCCATTTCAAGAGGCTATGTTATATAAAAATGAATTGTTTGAAGTTTTCAAATAAGGTTACCATCTCCTCCTTCCACTTACATATGCCTCCTCACTACTGGTGAATAAAAATAAGCCTTGTTGGCCTCAAACCTCCATCAAACAAGATCCATCTATCCTTCAAGGCAACTCTCCAAGTATCCTTCAAGATTTGCTTCAAACTAATAATCCCAATCAAGAGCAACATGTGTCTAAGGTAGAGATGAGATTGATTAGACAAGGTAGATAGATATGGAATATGTATGATTATATGATGGAATAATCTAACCAACCATGCACTTGAGTTTTGAATAAGAGTATCCAATTGCTCTCTTAAGAACCCATGAGCATGATAGTTTCTTCAACTACAAGTGGGAGTCTTCATTTATTAGGTAGTACCTGATTGTACTTCAATAATCATATGGAAATATGACCTCATGGAGAAAACATGATCAAAAGAGTTTCCATTTTGATCTTGGAGGAGAAACAAGGTGTGTTTTAGTTAGTTATTTCTAATATTTTGTTGTCATGTTTCAATAAGTCGGTCATACACAAGTTTGTATTTAGTTGTCTTAGAGTTTTTTTTTTTGCTTCTTAGGTGCTGGGTGTGTTTATTTAGTTGTCTTTACTATGTATTATGATTTTTTTGTAGTCCTAGAGGTGTCATAAAGAACTATTTAGTTTGATAGTCCATCAATGTGGTCTTTCAAGTCATGAGTCATGTTTGAGTCATCATTGCCATGAAAGGATAGTGGGTTCTCTTGACTAGCAGGTTGGTCACCCATTAGAGTCACCAAAAATGTTGACATTTTGGCCTCACAAGGCCAAATTTCAATCCATGCCATAAAAAAATCACTTAATAACCCATTGAAAACCTTTGAGCCTTGTTAAGAGTGCTATGTGTGCCATGGAGTATCCTTGTGAGACCATTATGTCATGGCTATCTTGGGCATATTTTTTAATATGATAGAGATCATAGTGATTATAGAGTTATTAGGAATGTTGTCATGATATTTTTCATGCCTATAAGGATGGTTGTAAGCATGATAGGCTTAAATATCCCTAACAAAAGTTGAAGAAGTTTGACAAGATTGAGGTTCCCATTATCATGCATTTAAGCCCATTTGGGTAATTTCAACATGAGAAAGAGCCTTATGTTCAATATGAAAGGTATCAAAACTATGTTTGTATCCTAGTGCAAATCTTGATGGTGTGTATAAAGTCATTTCCCATGGTCTATTTATTCAAGTCTGCTTTAGACCCTAATTAGCTCTTTGAAGCTACCAAATAACCCTCAAAATGCCTCGCATAAGTCTATTTGTATTGTAAAACTTTGATATGGGGATTTTTTGAAAAAAATCACATTATAAAGGTCTTGAGGAGGTCCCATTCTTATCACATCATCATGACTAAGCATTTTCACAGCATAAAGGTCCTTTTCAAAGCTTCTATCCACCTCCCACTAGCCAAATGGGCCCCACACATGAAAATATGCATCCTTACAATTCCTCCTAGCATAAAACTTAGTTTTAAATGTCATTTTATTCATGTTTTCCCTCCCCATGCCCTAAAATAGAAGTTCAAGACTAGGAACTAGAAAAAATGTAGAAAATTGGGTTTTTTAAATGTTTCTTGTAGATTGTACAAACTTGTACATACATGTCTATAAATAAGGGAGTCAAGTGTTGCATAAGAGATAATGATATATGTCTAAGAAAATTTTTAGGTTAAAAGGATGTAATAATAGGCCAAAAATTATTCCTCTCCTCACTAGGTTCCTTGGTAGCCTAGGCAATCATTTCAAGTTTTCACTTAGTTTATATAGGAGAGATAATATCAGGAGATGGTCTCTTAGATAGAGAAAGGGAGTCCCTTGAAATTATTATCCATGAAATTTGTATATAGGTTTATGTTCCCATATTTATGAACAAACATTAACAACCTGGCCACTGAAATGACCTCCATCTATGTAGGGTTTAGAAAGTGAAATAATGTTGGTACTTTTTAAAGTATTTTTAGAAAATCAATGATTTAAGAATAATATATATGTTCTCATATCCCATATACCTTTCCATCCACTCCTATTTAACATGTGTGGGAGGTGGTAGTAATCCAAACTTCATGATTTCTTCAGGTTTTAGATTATAGACAAGTTTTCCTTATGTTGTAGGGTATTCAAAGCCTAATAGTGTAAGTGAATGATGGTTATAAGTTGTGTAATAGTTAATTATAATCCTATTGAAATTATATGACCTCCTAATCACCTAATTGAGCCAGATTCAACCTAAACTAATCACTCCAAGGTTTTATTCATAGTATGACTATCATGAGTGAATATAGTCTCATGAAAAGGGGAGAGATAGTGGCTATAGAGGTATTTGGTGGTGTTTAAGATGCATAATCTCATTAATATTATAGTCATTCCCTTTAATGTTACCCTCATTGATTTTGACTTACTAATCTATGCCTAAGAAACCATTTTCATCCTTGACTCTTAAAAGATAAACTCCCATAGACCTGACTGTAGTAACCTAGGGTACACACCATACTAAGGTATTGACTATTACAATGGAGCACAAAAGCTAAGAAATCTCAATAGATAGTTACATGGGCCCATTATAATAATTAAAGATAAGAGATCAAGGTTAGATTCAAGTCAATACCATCTTCACCACTTAAAGAGAAAAAACTCAACCATGACCTTAAAGTACATATATAGGGGTATTGATGGTTTTGAGAATTGAGGAGCTTAAGGAGGTAAATAAGAATATTAAGAGACCAAAAAATTTATAGGATAACTGTTAAACACCATAATCACCTTCTCAATTCTCCCACATATTTACGTAGAATCACATAGTCAATGCAAGACTTACAATGTAGATTGAGCAACTAATATGGTCATTATTGATTTGAGATGCAGGAGATATAAAAGATCCTTTTAAAACCATTAAGACTTTAAGGGAATCTTGGAGGAGTGAAGACATAATATTTAGATGTATGAGAACATCAAGATTAAAATACAATCTCATAAATACAACCAAATGGACCTGAATATAATATATACAATCAAGCTTGAGAGCATATGTTTAGGATACCTTATTTAAATGTTAAATTTTTGAGTGGGATATTGAGTATTTTAAGAGATTTATATTGAGTCAAAAGGATAGAGGAAGGAGTATAAGATGAAAAAGTCATGATCCAACCAAAGGCTAACTCATCCATTCTTCCTAGGAGATAGGATCAATCAGGATTCTAATTAAGGCATGAATGGGACTTGAGACTCTTAGAATCACTCAAGTGATAAGAAAGTGTTGAATAATGTTTAGTAGGTTATAAAGGGACTTGGCATGAAAAGAGTCACACATACAGGTCTAAGCATATAATTACAACTATCATGAGAGGGGTATCAAAGTGTGCAGAAGCCTAACTGATAGTGAATGGAGTCCAAACTTTAGCAATATGATTTGTTTACTCAAGGTTATTAATTTCCTATAGGACATTGTGATTCATTGAGGATAATAAGGACCTACTTAGCCCATAAGGCCTAAGGACTAACATGCATAAGACTCTATTTAAGAGTGGAAAGTAGAATACTTGCATGTTTAGGTGGTTTTTGGATTTGTGTGTACCTAAAAAGGAAGTGTAATAAAGGTCTCATGATGTTAAGGACATTAAGACATGAAAGGAAAGATCTCACCTCACTCACAACATAACTAAAACCTTAGATGTCTCTTATAGGTAGGGTCACTTGTAGTACAATATAAGTATGAAACCATATATATAAGAAATATAGAGATGAAGAGGAACATATGAATTATTATATCAATAATTTCACCCATAATAAATTATCTAATTAAATGGTGAAAGGCAGAAAAGGAGCCTAATGGCCTTTTAGGCCTATTAGGCCTAAAATGGATTTGCATAAGCCTAAAATAGGTCTGTACCTATAGGTTGGAGATATAGGTATGATGTGTAGCTATTAAGGGGTTGATAACACCTGAATAAGTGAGGGATAAAGGTATATATATTGTTTTTGAGTCATAATAAGCTCAAGATAGTGACTTCTTAATGACTTTTTAGGCCTATTGGACCTAAAACTGATAAGAATAGACATGTGCATAGAAATTACAGACTTGTGCATAATGTTAATTTCATATAAATATTAAAGACACTTGAGAAGAAATTAAATGAAAAAGTATAACAAGATCTCAAATTATGGAGTCTCATTTCCTAGAGATAAATAAACTCAATGACCTATTAGGCCTTTAGGCCTATATTTGTGTACATAGACCTACATCAAACTAAAAACATCTACTCTTGAGGTGATCTAAAGGTTTGTGGACATATAGAGGAAGATGAGAGAGGTAGGTAAATAATTTATGATGATAATATAATTATTTTATTATGAGAAGATGCTAAACACAGTCACCAAGGGTTATGTAGACTTAATTACTTGTAAACCCTAAGAAGGAGATAGAAGGTAGGCAATAGAATTGGAAGAAGGGATTAGAAAGAAGGGTGTTTCCAGTAATAAAAAAGTATTTTAAGAGTGTATAAATCCATCAAAATTTCATTAAGGGGAAGATAAAGACCACTCAAGTCCCAAACACCATACTAGTAGGTAGACCTAAAAGTAGACATATGCAAATGAGGGCAAAATAGTGAACACATAATTGAAGTTTGAACATATAAAGGAAGTTACAAGAGGATGAAAGCTAAGTGAAGATGGTTTTATGATGAATTTAAACCCAAAAAATTATCTATATGTTATTTAATACACTAATATTTAGTTGAATCCTGTTAGGCCAAAAAGCCATGTCTTAGGCCTCAAACCCCATACCATCTTGGGGCATACTCAGACCCTCCAAAATAATTTTAAGTCTATGATAATATATAAGGGGTGGTTATAGGTAATATTAATATGTATTCAAGTAGAAAAAAATTAAATAAAGGACAACTTGGTCTTAAAACCTTACTTGAATCACATAGTCACAGACAATCAACTAAAGCTACACTTTTAGATGCTCATTTATTTCATGAAATGGGGGCTAAAGTCAGATGATCCTAGGGGAAGTTGGGAGCCCATATTTACTCAATATCAATGGTAGAGGGAGTTGATTTTAAGGGCCCACCTTTATAAATAAATGCTAAGATTAAAACCCTATCTAGAAGGCTTACAAGGTGTGCAATGTCTAGCATCTTACACTCATATCTTTCCACACCAACTACATGGGAACTCAAGATATTCAAGAAAGTTTACTGGGTCAATGGAATTAAGATCCATGCTAAAAATTTTTGTTTTGGAGGTCTATAATTTATGAACTATCATTAAGATGATGGACCTCCAAAACCCTCCTTAAACCCTACTGCATACTAGTCTTGGGAAAAACAAAGATTTTGGTGACCAAACACTCCTAAATGACCCAAAAATAACTATAAAATATAGTAAACTTAGATTATGCCCCACACATGGTACCATGTCATCAGACACTATATAAATTTGGTAAAAAACTACACTCGTTGATGGAATTAGGTAGGTAATAAGGTTTATAACTATTTGAGAAAATTATAATCATTAGATCAAAAGTTTTAATACTTATTTCACCTTATCAAGTCATAATATGTACAAGAATCTTCCTGGTAATACCTCTACAACTCCCCTCCAAACAACAAGCCTATAGACATGAAAGAGAAGTGGCCTAGTTATCTAGAAGAAGCAAGGTTGAAGGTGTACAATTCTTTGAAGAGTTGAATTATGGTTTGAAACAATTTTTTAATATTGTAACATTCATATAAATAGGTTCCTAAGGTATCTTGTAGGTTTCATTGTAACCAAACACTAACAGCCAAGCTACTAAGCCTAATTAGCTTATTTGGTGTACTTGATCAATAAAGAGGTTTGAAGGTTGGTGTAGAGAACATATTGAGGGAGTTAATGTAGGGTTACTAAAACATGAAAATAATTATATAGATGAGCTGTACACTCATTATATCCATTATGAATGAGTGGAGGTAGTTTCAAATCCAAATCAATATGCATGAGAAGGCTAATGGGTTGCTCAATGCCTTGTGGAGACTAATTACACCCAAATTTCATCATGTAACTACCTCAAGAAAAGTAATTGAACCCTTTTAGGTGTGGTAATGATTTTTAGGAAGTCAAACAAGGTATTTATATCCTCCACCACCTCACCTCAATGCCAAAAGGGTCATTCAGGAGCATCAACACATGAAGAGAATTGAAAGAGGACTATTATGACTAATGAAACTAATGAATGAGTGTATTGTGACCATTTTTGACCTTTTATTCTCTCTTCCATGCCATTTCCCTTATTCTCTTCCTTTTATAATATATATTTAGGCTTTAAGGCCTTGATTTGTATCCATCACATGGGTATGAGGAAACTCTACCTAATTTGTACTCTATAGACCTCTTGGACTATTAATTAGTTACTCCAACTTCTCTATGATTAATTTTTAGTGTTTATATGTTTGTTTTATATGCATAAGTGGTATCATTCCTTTTTTAAAGTCTAATGACTTTACCTAGATATTAATAATTATTCTATGTAGGCCATGTAGTGTGTTAGAGTGTTGATGGGTAAGTTTAAGAGTAGAGATTTGACTTTAAGAGCATAGAACTAGACCTTACTCTCATTTCCCTCATGATCTAGTCATCCTAAATCAACCTCTACATGAAACAATATTGCCTAGAAACCATTGGAGATAGAAATTTAGTTCTATGTAATGTCCATTAGTGTTACTTGAGTTCAACTTGAGTAGATGGATATGTAATATTGGTGTATCACCACCCCTTAGAGTAAGTATCATTTTTGCACTTTCTATACCTTTTCACCCTAATCAATAGGTATTAGTGATTCTAAGCCATAAGTGATATACCAAGGGAGCTAGCCCCATAACCTAGAGGCATGGTTTAATTACAATGTCACCCATAGCCTTTAGCCCATTAGCATGTTAGTCCAAGTTCAAAGTAGGTTTGAACAACCTCCTTCAAAGGGTACAACTTGGGTTGTTAATAGTTTTGGAACACTCGATGGGACTAGATTCAATAATTGGAGCCTTTAGAGTAACATCTTTTTCTTCACAAGTAGAATCAATCACTCACATACTAGTTTACAGTCATAATTTCATGACAAGTCATCATCTTAGGGGTAAGAAAGGTTATTGTTCATAGTTACATTATTGTGCATGTGATTAATGATGAATTATGGATGCATATGGGGTAGGATTATATAATACACTCCTTTATGAGTAGCCCCATGATCAATTAAAATTCCATAATGATCCCTATCAATTTTATTCTAACCCTTATCAACCCTAAATTCACATTTAACAACCCTATAATGAGCCTCTTTATTACCCGAACTACCAACCCCATTGTGAGCTTATCAACCTCATTAGAAGTCTAATTATCAATTTGATCAGTCATGGAAGCATCATGATGTTATTTTCCATCCCACTCATGTCTCAAATCAATCCATATCAAGCCTTAAATAGACCCTATTAGACTATAAAAGACACATGGTGAGCATTGACACACTGAAAGGGTATGGACAAGAAATCCCTAAGCATGTGATTGAGATAATTATAACTTCATTTCAACATGACAAAGGAGAATGCAAATTTTTCATGAGATAAGGTCATTCAAAGGTGAATAGTGACATGCTTGATATAGGTGGTCTAATTTAAAATATTGAGGAGAGGTTGCTAGTATATGAGGAGTACCAGGTTCACCAACATCAACATTGTGTCCCCTCCTCCATCCCATATTAGTATTATTTTTAGATGCCCATCAACCCTCAAAATCTTCAATCAATTGAGTTTTAAATCCATCAAAGTTTTTGATAATCCTTCTCAACTTTTCCATAATGGAAATATATCTAAGATAGAGTACAAGAAGAGGAAAAACTATGCATTTAAAGGACTAGTCATCATAAGCAAATCCCTAATCAATCAAGGCTTGATTTTGAACCCTACTTTGATAAAAAATTGAATCTATGGACAAACACCTATATAAATAAGTGGTAGCTATAAAAATAACAAAATATTAGCTAAATACACCTCCATTATTACCCCAAGTTGTAATACACACAATATAAGAGGCTTATACATCTAAGTTTATAACTTGGAAATAAATCATGCAGTCAAGGGAAATAGAAGAGTAGTTAAATATAATCAAAAGTGTCAAAGTTAAAAGCAAGAATGAGGTAATTCAATTTCCACCCCTCCCTCCTTAAGAGTATACTATGTTTCTCTCATGGAAATCCATTCAAAATAATGTGTAGAATAAGGAGGAGATGATGGTTATTGGGAATAAGTAGATGAATGATGAAAATGAGGCATACATATCATCTTTCCTAAAGCCATTCCAAGAATATAGCATGCCACTCTTTGAGAGAGAGCCTATTCTTGAAGAGGTGAGCAAAGAAATTTATATAGAGGAGATTTTCATTAGGACACCCCTTGGTAAGAAGGAACACAACTTGGCCTTCAAAGGTGCAAAAGAGGATGAGTTGCAAGAGTATAATGAACTACAAGAGAAATACACATTATCTAATCAAGAAGATGAATTTTAGGAACTCCTTAATGACATGGAAATTGCCCTTCATCATGACAGTACTCAAGAACTTGTAGTAGTTGAGGTTGATCAACAAGCCATTGTCTGACTTGAAGAGAGCCCAAGTAAATTTGAACCATGTGAAGATCAGGAAAGTGATTTTCTTGAAATCATAGGGGAAGGATATTCTCTCCTTAAAACATGATATGATTTGGTCCAAGTTAAATAAAGAAATTCCATCAAGAGAGAAGGAGATATTCCTCTAAACATGCCATTTCAAACAAGATACCTTATCTGAAAATGACTTGTTAGAAGTTTCCAAATAAGGTTACCAACTCCTCTTTCCACTTGCATATGTTTCCTCACTCCTAGTGAATATAACTGATCCTTTTTGGCCTCAAACCTCTATCAAACAAGATCCATCTATCTTTAAATTCAACTCTCCAAGCATACTTTAAGATTTACTTCAAACTACTCATCCTCATTAAGAGCAACATGTGTCTGAGGTAGAGATGAGATTGATTAGGCAAGGTAGATATATATGGAATGAGTATGATTGGGTGTTTGAATCATCTAGCCAATCCATGCACTTGAGGGTTGAAAAATAGGATATGTTTTCTCTCCTAAGAGGCCATAAACATGATAGTGTCTTTAGTTACAAGTAGGAGTCTTCATTTAGTAGGCAAAACCTGATTGCACTTTAATCATCATGTGGCAATCTAACCTCATGGAGCTAATTTGATCAAAAGAGTTTCCATTTTTATCTTGGAAGATAAATGAGGTGTGTTGTAGTTATTTTTTTCTAATAAGTTTCTCTTTGAAGAGGCCATGAGCATGATAGTGGCTTTAGCTGCAACTGGGAATCTTCATTCAGAAGGTAGTACCTGATTACACTTCAATCATCATGTATCAATCTAACCTCATGGAGACAACTTGATCAAAATATTTTCCCTTTTGATCCTAGAGGAGAAATGAGGTGTGTTATAGTTATTTGTTTTTAATAGTTTTTTGTCATGTTCCAATAAGTAATTCATACATAAGTTTGTATTTAGTTGTCTTAGTTGTCTTGGTATCCTTGTTGTTTGATTCTTAGGTGTTAGGTGTGTTTCTTTAGTTGTATTTATTGTGTCTTATGAGTTTGTTTGTCCTGGAGGTGCCATAAAGTATTAATCATTTTGATAGTCCATCAATGTGGTCTTTCAAGTCATGAGTCATGTTTGAGTTATCATTTTCATGAAAAGACAATGGGTTCGCTTTATTAGCAGGATGGTCACCCCTTAGAGTTACAAAAAATGTTAACATTTTAGAATCACAAGGACAAATTTCAATCCTTATCATAAAAAAATTGCATCTCAAAGCTTATTTATATTTCCTAAATTGGTGATGGTTCTATGAATGTCCATTGAAAACCTTTGAGCCTGTTAGGAGTGTTATGTGTGACATGGAGTATGTTTGTGATCCCATTGTGTCATTCCTATCTTGGGCCTATTTGGTGATATGACTATGATCATAGTGATAATAGAGTGATTAGGAAGGTTGTCATCATCTTTCTCATGCCTATACGGATGGTCTTAAGCATGATAGGCTTAAATATCCCTAGCAAAAGTTAAAGAAGTTTGACAAGATTGAAGCTCTTATTTTTATGATTTTAAACCCTGTTTGGGTCATTTTAACATGAGAAAGAGCCTTATGATTAATATTAAAGGTATATAAATAATTCTTGAATCATGTGTAAAGCTTGATGATGTGTATAAAGTCATTCCCCATGGTATGTTTGTTCAAGTCTACCTTAGACCCTGATTAGCTCTTTTAATCTACCAAATGACCCTCAAAATGCCTCACATAAGCCTATTTGTCTTGTAAAACTTTGATAATGGGGAGTTTTAGATAAAAATCACATTATAAATGTCTTGAGGAGGTCCCATTCTTATCACATGGTTATGACTAAGTGTTTTCACATCATAAAGGTCCTTTTTAAAGATTATATCCACCTCCCACTAGAAAAATGGGCCCCACACATGAAAATATGCATCCTTCCAATTCCTCCTATAATAAAAATTAGTTTTAACTATCATTTGATTCATTTTTTCCCTTCCTCTACCATATAATGGTAGTTCAAGATCAGGAACTAGTAGAAATGTAAATAAAACAAGGTTTTCAAGTGCATCTTGTAGATTGTACAGACTTGTATGGATAGGTCCATATAGAGTGGAGTCAGGGGTTGCATAAGAGTTCATGACATATTTATAGGAAAAATTTTAGGTCAAAATGATGGAAGAGCAGGCCAAAACCATTCCTCTCTGTTTATTGGGTTCCTTGGTAACCCAAACAATCTTTTTAGGTTTTCACTCATTCCATATAGGAGAGAATATAAAGAGCTGATATCTTAGAAAAAGAAATGGGGTAGCTTGACCTTATTATCCATTTAATTTTTCTATAGGTTCATGGTCCCATATTTATGAACAAATGTTAACAACTTGGCCACTCTAATGACCTTATTCACATGTGCAAGGTTTAAAAAGTGTAATGGTTTTGGTACTTTTGTCTGTATTTTATGCAAATAAATTATTGATGAATGATATAGAGGTTATAATATCCCATATCCCTTACCCTCCACTCTTGGTTCACATGTATAGGAGGTGGGATCATGTCAAATTTCATGCTTTCTTCATCTTGCAAACTATAGAAAGGTTTTCCTTATGTTGTAAGGTATTTAAAGCCTAACAGTGTAAGTGAATGATGGTTATAAGTTGTGTAATAGTTAATTTTCATCCTCATAAACTTATATACCATCCCAAGAACCTAACTGAGCCATCCTCAACCCAAATTAATCACTCTGAGGTTCTATCCATAGTGTGATTGTCATGAGTGAATATGATCTCATGAAAAGGGGATAGATAATGGCTATAAAGGTCTTTGGTAGTGTTTGAGATGAAAAATCTCAGTCATATTATAGTAATTCCCTTTAATTTTACCCTCACTACCCCTAACTCACTTCTCTATGCCTAAAAAACCATTCTCATATTTGACTCTTGAAATACAAACTCCCATAGACCTAACCATAGCAACCTAAGGTACAAACCAAACCAGTGAGGTGTTGACTATTAGAATGGAGTAAAAAAGATAAGATATCTTAGTTAAGAGTCACATGGGTCAATGAGAATAATTAAACCTAAGATATTATGGTCAGATTCAAGGTTAATACCATCTTCACCACCTAAAGAGAATAGACTCAACCGTGAACTCAAAGTACATACATAGGGCTATTGATGGTTTTGAGAATTGAGGAGCTTAAGGAGGTAAAATAGAATATTAATATACCACCAATATGCTAGGATCACCATTAAACACCATACTCACCTTCTTAATGCTCCCACACATTTAGGCAAACTCACATAGTCAATGAAACCCTTACAATGAAAATTGATCAAGTAATATGGTAATTGTTGATTTGAGATGCAAAAGGTAACAAATATCCTTTCAAAACCATGAATAATTTGAGGGAATCTTGGAAGAGTGAAGACATAATTTTCAAATGTATGAGAACATAAAGATTAAAATACACTCATAAATGCATCTAAATGGACCTAAATACAATATATATAGTTAAGTTTCTATCACCAAATCTTTCACCCTAGAAGAGGGTGTTCAAGCCTTTTATAGATTTGGGAAACATGGGAACATTTCCAAGTATGAGGGTGTACCTATATTGGAAATGAGCCTCTAGTTTTAAGGGCTAACTCCATGAATGTATCTTGAAATGTTCAAACCTACTTAAATCATTTCTTATGGGAAAAAGAGTTAAAAGTTGCATGAAATGAACCTAATATAAGGGGGTAATACACCAATATATCTTCCATATGACCATATAGTTTCCTGCCCTAAGAAACAAGACACACAAACTAACTTCCATGTCTTATGGATTCTAACATGAGTATTTCAATATGGAGGTGAGATGAATGAGAGCCATCCAAGTTAAGTGAACCATATGATAGTTGTAGACACTAAGGATCATTGTACACTTAAAAGACAAACTCATACATGTGAAAAAACTTCATATGACATATTATAATAGGAACTCTTGCACAAACATGAAAGGATAATGGAATAAAGGATAGATAAATATCACTTTGCATCACCATATATCACTTGCACACTTATATAATTTTTCAATAACTCAAAATCAGATTTACATTAATGTTCAGAGGTAAAATATGAAATAATTCTAGTAGGGATTCACCATACATCAAGTGGAATTATTTTACAAAGGCCAAAATGGTAGCTACTTATATCATTTGAGAGAGAAGTGGGAAAAGAGAAGTCCAAAGGGGAATCAAATGAGTTCAACTTCATTTGAACTATAGTTACAAATTCTTATACAATTATGCTCATTCAAAACTTTTGATTGATCTAGGTCACTTCAAGTGGTTGCATAGCTACATTATTCCCTAATTGATTCTACTTGATATTTGCAATGGTGGAGTCAAGTTGTTTTGAGATGGGTCCTGGCATCAATTTAGTTACAACCATCAGATCCATCTATTAGAGTTTTGTTTTGTTGTTAACTACTCCTAACTAGTTTATCATGGTGTGAAAAAGTGGAGAAAAGGGTACTTTTAATGTAATTAGTCCTATAGATGAAACCATTGGGGTATATGTGTATGCCTTTGTGGCATCCTTTGAAATGCTAACTCTTATCTAAACTAGATCACGATCGAACTCATTCCCATTTTCATAGGACCATTATTAACAAAAAATCAATCTTAGACTATTGGTTTTCTTATAGTCATTATGTAGATGCAAACCTATAGACTCTATACCCTCCTTTCTTGATCCAAATAGGTCCAAATAGACCCATTCTATCTTTGAAAGAATCGAGAGGTCACCATATTCATAAGTCCTTCTTCTAAAAATGAAAAACATAGTCATAAAAAAACACTACAACCCTCAAATATTTAAACCAAAGGTCCATATTAAACTTTGATGGTGGTCTCGTCATGTCTTTTAATTTGACTATATCAATGTGTCTTTTTCATGGTGTTTAATCAATCTTAAATGGTGGCATATGCCCTTTGAAAATCTTGTGATGGTTTAACCTTGGTCATGTGTTTGATCTCCATGAAGTGCCTTAGCTTATTGACCTTTAATTTTTTTGTGTCGATATATAACTCAACCTATTGACATTTTGACCCATCCACACACCATTGATCCTACACTTGACTTGTCAACTCTATCTGAGCTACTGCTACTTAGCAGTCCCATATTTAAACTCTAGATTCACTATTAGTCTACCTAATTTACACACTTACACCATGTGTCAATCATGCATTTATCTCAAGGTCCTATTGTCAATCTATTGCCTTATGAAATTATACCATATGGTAGCCTCTTGAGCTCCTTAACTTTTTGACTCATCTTGTATAGTTAGATCATAATGTATGAAGCAACATTGATTATTGATATAGATCAAACCAACCTCATTATTAGTGAACACACACCATCAGATCTTAGTTTGATGAATTTGCACCATCAGATCTTGTCCAACTTGTAGCCTTTTAAGGCTTTTAACCTAGGGACCTTTTTGACTAGTTTGACCCAAGCATGAACCATAAGATATCATGTGTTAGTATGTAATCTCATATAAAATATTATATATTGATCAAATTTAAACTTTTTAAGGGTTATTGAACCTAAAAAATTACTTTATGGAGCTCAAACTTGACACTCATGTGGATGTTTTACTCTACAAGTCTAACTTTGAAGATCCATAACTTGAGCTAGAAAGCTCACGTGAACATGGAAATTTTAGGATACGATCTAGGCATAAAGGTATCCATGGTGATACAATATTTTATCTCATGAGGTTTTCTGAGGTGCATTTATAAATTTCACAAATAAGCTGGTCTATTTATTTCCATGTGATGTGCAAGATGGCCAGACCCCTTAAACTCAGCAAGCTAAACTTTGAAATCTTAGATCTTGAGATAGAAAACTCATCAAGATATGAAACTTGTAGATAATGGTTTTAGAACTAAATATATTGATCATGCATGATTTGATGGTTAGGTGAGGCTTTTAAAGTATATTTATAAAATGCCCATGTGAATTGGTTCATTCTAGTTCTTCATGACATCTTGATGATGATCTAGTTTCACAAAGCTTGTTCCTAAACTTTTTTAGCTCCAAATGAAATCTTTGAGGAATGTGAAGACCATTTCCATTTTCTTAACTTGTATTGATCATGATGAAAAATTACCACTTTCATATATTAAACTAAAATGACCCTTAAGACACCACATGACATGAGGACTAAGCTAGACTATGACCAAAGCTAGAATGGCATATGAAATGACATCAAATGGACTATAACATACCATATGATATTATTGAAATTACCTATACAAGATTTTTACTATAGGGGATTGGCCCATTTTGGCTTGAGGTAAAAATGGTTAACATCTTTGGTGATTTCCCAAGGGTGGTCTACTTACTATGCCATGACCAGTTACCTAATCCTATCCATTGGGCTATGGAGTCACATGTGAAAAAGGTTTGACACACAAATTGCCTTGAATAAAACACAAAACATAAGGAAATACAGAGAAAAAGCAACACACAAGACAAGAAAATGGAGAAAAAACACACATGTGCTTCATGAGCACTTATAGAACACAACATACACAACTAAAAAAACTAACTCAAGCACTAACTAACCTAAAAAGAAAACTTCCTCCAAGATCAAAGGAGAAGTTTGAAAAATCTTTTGATTTATGACATGAAGAGTTTAATAAGGCATGTATCCTTTTGATCATTGACATTGATGCCTCCATCTTCTTCATGGAATTTGATAACTTCATTGGCATGATGTTCAATGAGAACCAAATAGCTCCAAAAAGGCTAGCTATGGAAATGAACTCTTACTGCATCCTAAAAAGTCCAAATTTCTTATATGGATCATTAGTTATGACCTCAAATGGTGGTTTAAAAAATATTTCCTTTTTGGTTTCCCTAGTGTCCTTAATAATATTGGGTTTATCTTCAGCTACAAGTTCTTTAAGTTCATCATGGAGCTTTGTATAGTCTACCCAATCTTGGTCATTGTCCTCCATGGAAGACTCTTTCTTCACCTTGTCATGTACTTGGATATCAATGTGCAAATTTGAAGATATGATAGTCTTTTCAATCTTAATCTCCTCCTTGCACAAATTATACGTGATGTTTGGAAGCATCAAGATCTTCTTATTCATGATCCAATACCTTTAGATATGGCTCAATATCAGGTGGGTCTCTTGACTATTCTCTAGGTGCAATAACTTTCACCTTTCCCTCACTTTCCATGTCTACAATCTCCTAGACACTAAAATCATCATATTTTTTTATGACAATATATTCTTAATCAACATAATGACTTTGATCTTTACGCTTGATAGAATACTTGTCAACCTAATCTTTAATACCATTAGCAACCTTGTCATTAGATATAGAATTTATTGGATAAAAAAGAGGCTTACCCAAATTTTCAAACTCTTTAAATATTACATTGGTATTTTTATATAGTTCCTCTTCATTCACAACATGAGACCTTTTTCCATTCTCATGATTTTCATCTTCAAGATCCATTTCATCTATATTGGTCTCATGAGGCTCTCTTAGGGCTAAAACTTCTTAACAAGTGACTAGACCCTCTTCCTTGATAGTAAACTCTACTTCATGCTTGATATGGTCATCCATAACTTCGTGATTAGACATGAAATCTTATTCAAATTACTCTCTCTTAAATTCTTGGCCACATTCCTCATAGACTGCTGCAAAAGAGTATTTAATATGTTCTTCTTTATTTAAAAAGGTAGGATTGCCCTCGTGTTCACCAAGGGGAGTCCCTATGGTGATTTCATCCTCATAGTCACTCATGACATCCTCTTGGTCATCTTTGGCTTGAATTTTCTCCTCTTCACTTTCTTCTCTCAAGATGAGTGAGGTGGAAGGTTGATGGATAGGCTCATGTGAAAGAGATGGAATATGAGCTGAAGAATGAGATGTGGTGGGGGGATAATGAATTGGAGATGGAGTGTGAGGTTAAGGAGAAGGATTATGAGTGGATTTAAGAAAGATAAAATCACTAGTAAACTCATAGGGAAGTGACTTCTTGGGCTAATTAGAAGGACACACATATACATAAGTAGGAGTTGCATCTTGCCAATAGTCTCCTTGAGCTTCTTCTATAGCATCATGTTCATGTTAAATCTATTTATCCTCCCACATACTTAAATTATCTATTGAAAATTAAAGGCACTTATTTTCCAAGTCAATTTGTTATTTGATCTCCCATTGAGTTCCTTATAACTATTCAAACATTTCCAACATCCACATATAACTTTGGGTAGCATAACTTTGTCCTTTTAACCAATCCATGAGATGATCAGGGAACACATCAAAATTGTCATCCCATGTTACAATATTGTCTTCACTATATATAAAATCTGGTATGGATGCCAAGAAGGATTATACATAAGGTGGGGTTGATAGAGGAGGAGGAGAGTAATAATGGGGATCAAGACCCGCCTTAGTTTGTTGCATTCTAGCCTACAAGAATCCACATCTTTCCTTGTAACACCTTTGTGTACAATTCATGTAGACATTTAATTCTTTATGGTAAGAATCATAAGATTACTCTTGAGGTTCATATGCATCATGGTATGGTTGATAGGGTTCATATTGGGACTGATAGGAAAGCATTTCTTGACAAGTTTCTTGGTAGAATTCTTTATAGAGATGTATAATAATATGGTGTCTATATGGGGGGGGGGAAAGGAGGATTATAGGGCTTCCATGGCTCATAAGATTGATAGGGATTTTGATAAGACTGTTGGGGAGTATATTGTGGTTCATATCAAGGTTGATAAGGAGGTTCATGGTAGGAGTACTTACCATAGATATTCATATCAACCTCATGTATCAAATGAGATATACAAACTAATCAAAACTTTAATTAAAGATACCTAGATTTCTTACAACCATAAGTTATCATTTGGAGTTTTCATTGGTGCTAGGTTGCTTGCTTCCAAAAGCTGATAGAGGAAAGATACACCAATAATCTTTCCTCTCTCTTAAACCTCATCCCACTAGGCATGCCATAACTATTGTCACTAAATATTACACCTTATAAGAGTGTGGTCATGACTCTTTTAGTTTTGGGTAACATGGGAATGTTTCTAGGTATGTGGGTGTACCTATATTGGAAATGAGCCTTTAGAATTAAGGGCTAGCTCCTTGAATGTATCTTGAAATACTCACACCTACTTAACTCATTGCTTATGGTGAAAAGAGTCATAAGTTACATGAAATAAACCTAATCTAATGGGGTGATATACTAAGATGTCTTCCATATGACCATCATACTTTATTACACTAAGAAACAAGGTAAAGAAACTAACTTTTAAGTCATATGGATTCTAACATGAGTATTTCAATATAGAGGTGAGATGCATGTGAGCTATCTAAGGTAAGCGAATCATAGGCTAGTTGTAGACAATAAGGCTCATTATACACTTAAAATATAGGCTCCTAAACTTTACAAAAGTTCTTATGACCTATTATAATAGGAACTCTTGTACAAACATGAAAGGATAAGTGAAGAAATGATAGAGAAATATCACTTTGCATCACCATACATCACTTCCACACTTACATAATTATTCAAGAACCCAAAATCAGATTTTCATTAATTTTTAGAGGTAAAATATGACATCATTATATTAGGTATTTTGCATACATTGAGTGGAATTATTTTACAAATCCCAAAATGGTATCTACTTGTAGCATTTGAGAGAGAAACGGGAAAAGATAAGTCCAAAGGGGAAGCAAATGAGTTCAAATTCATTTGAATCATAGCTAAAACTACTTCTACAATTATGCTCATTCATACATTTTGATTGATCTAGGTCACTTCAAGTGGTTTCACAATTACATTATTCCCTCATTGATTTTCCCTGATGGTTGTAATGGTGGGCCCAAGTTGTTTAAGCTGGGTCCTGCCATAAATGCAATTATAACCATCAGATCTATCTGCTAGAGTTTTGTCTTATTGTTAACTACTCATAACTAGTTTATCATGGTATGAAAAAGTGGAGAGAAGGGAAATTTTCATGAAGTTATCTTGGATATGAAACTATTGGGGTCTACGTGTATGCCTTTGTGGCATCATTTGAAATGCTATCTCTTGTCCAAACTGGATCATGCTCAAATTTGTCCCCATGTTCATAGGACCATTATAGATGGAAAACCAATCTCAGACTATTGGTTTTCCTATAGTAATTATGTTTATGAAAACCTATAGACTATATGTCCCCCTTTATTGATCTAAATAGGTCCAAATAGACCCATTCTATCTTTGTGAGAATCGAGAGTTCACCATATGCATATGTCCTTCTAAAAATGGTGAACATAGTCATAAAATAATACTACAACCCTCAAATATTTAAACCAAAGGTCCATATGAAGCTTTTATGGTGTACCCTTATGTACTTTAATATAATTACATTAATGTGTCTTTTTCATGGCATGCAATCAAAATTTAATGGTGGCATATGCCCTTTAAAAAGCTTGCCCTGGTTTGACCTTAGTCATGTGTTCAATCTCCACGAGGTCCCTTAGTTTCTTGACCTTTAATTTCATTGGTCATCGATATCTGACTCAACTTATTGACATTTTGACCCATCCATGTACCATTGATCTTGATTAGTAAGATTGAGTGAGAGCCATTGATCTTGCCCTTGACTTATCAACTCTATCTGAGCTTGTTACATCCTGATCCCTCACTAAGCTAACTATTTGACTATTTATAGATGGATATAGTAGATACACATGATATTGGTTATTTTTTTGATTAATATTAATATTATTCTATTTTTATATAATAAAATATTTCTTAATTAGATGATAATTCATGATTCCTGTTATGAGCTGGTTTATGTATGCATTTACATTTTAAGCATATTAATAAATTATTTCAGTTATTTATTATTGATTATGATTATCACATGATATGATCTAATGACTTACATGTTGTGAGATGGATGCAAGATAATTCATCCTTTGAATGTGCTAGAGGGAGAACATCATTGGAGAGGGTGGTGTAGATGAAGACATCGAAGGTCTATAGAGGGCTATCAAAATCCTACACACACCACAATAATTAGTCATGGTAGAAATGCATTTAAAAATGATTGTTTTGGTGTTTGTTTAAATTTTTAATTTATATATTTGATTGAGTAGGTAAATTATAGAAATAAATTCTATTGTGTGTTTAAGCTAATGTGTCATTAATACACATAGAGGCAAATTTAATAAAGGTAAAATTTAATACGGGTTATTATTTATTATTTTAGCATTAAATTTCTAAAACATGAATTAATGTTAAATGGGTTAAATATGAAATTATAATTTCATATTAAAATATAAAAAGGAAAAAACATTGAAATTAGAAAAAGAGAAAATAAATTAAAATCTATAAAAAAAAACATGAAAAGAATTAAATATCCTAAAATTAACAAACACAAAAAGATAAAACAAAAACAAAAACAAAAAAAAAAAGATAGAAAAAGAATTTAGCATCTATTTTTATATTTAAGAGAAATAATATAAGAGAGCTAGGAGAGTTTAAGCATTGGAAAGGATAAAAATAAGGATGAAGCATGGAAAAGAAGAGGCACAACCAATCAATAGGTGAATCTTGATGGTAGGTGGTGTACTTAAAATTCATTGCTTGTTAATGTGAATGGAATAATGTCATTAGATAATGGATAATAACATATAAATCATTATTAAATGGGTTTTTGTTAAGATTATTATAGAAAATACCCTCTAATCTAGTAAAAACACCCAAACCCTTTAGAAAACTCTATGCAATTATTCATTTAGGCATATATTTGTCTGTAACCAATAATGTTTAGCCCAAGATAGGCACTCTTCTATTATTATTTATATAAAATTTTAATTATTATTTCAAATACAAAAAATATATAGCCTTTAAAAGTACAATTTGTTTCCAAACATTTGGGCTATTATTTTATACATTCTAGAATGAAATTGGGTGATTTAGAAAACCTAGAATATATGTCCTCTAAGGATTTTGAGCCACATTAAAATATGGTTCCTACTTGTAAATCCTTGTATGATGTGTTGGAATATTTGTCTATATTTTTAGCATAAATCATATAGCTATTATAGTGTCGTATGACCCTTAAAAACCTATATATATATATATATATATATATATATATATATATATATATATATAGTGGGCATTATAATTCTAACAGATCATAAACACTAGCATCCTGATTATTGGAGTGTTTTACTAGGCATTTCAATACAAGAGAGAATTTATATATCTAAGTTTTTATTAAATATACCATAGCAAGGCATCAAAATTAATATTTCAGCACATAAAATTAGCATTTAAATTGGTTTTGTTCTGATTTCTCTTAGGCATCACATTGAGTGAAAAATATGTAAATACTTTTATAGTTAGTAGGGGCATAGGTTAGTGTTAGATTTGGAAAGGATTTTATTGTTTTTAAAAGTAATTATTTGCCAAGCATCACCCTTTCCAAGAATGGTTATATATTTTAAAATATAATTTTATTATGCCTTGACTCTTTTCAAATGGAAAATTTGATAGTCTATTAAAAGACATTTATAATAAATAATCTGATCAAGGTGGGCTTAAAAAAATAAATATGGATTGGAAATAGGCAAATCTGTATTAGGGTATCACTCCATTTTTGCCAAGCCCTTTGTGTGGATGAAAACATTTATATTAAGATATATACTTATTTCCTTAAAGGAGTTAAAATCCATCTTATATAGTTAAGAAAAATAATGGATTGGTATGAGTACAAAACAAGTAAATAAAATTAATTAGCCAAATTAATTAAGATTTCCATATAAATAAAAATAGTGTGATTTTGACTAAAATTTAGCCAAAATTTTATAGTTTTTAAGAAATATTTATTTTCATCATATGTTTTTGTTTAAAAACTAAACTTTAGGTAAATATACCTTATATATAAAAATATATCAGAAGAAACCTACCTTATAGTGGGACTTAGGTAGAATTTATGGCTTGATGAATTAAATCATAATTTTACTATAAGCTTTCTAAATTTATTAGTTATGTCGCTCGGTAGGCTTAAAATGTGTATTATTAACTTTAGCCTAAGAGTAGCAATAAAGATCCAAAATCTAAGTTATAAATTCATATATAACTGCATAAAAATGTAAATAAAGTTAGATAGGTTTACTTCTTTATCTTGTGAGATAAACCAAGAGGAAATCTTAGAATCCTTGAAAATATGATAACACATCATACGTAATATAGAATTAAGTTATGACTATTTATACAAGAGGAATCATGGGGTAGACTTCCTTAGTTAATATTTTAAAGAGAAATAATAACTCAAAAAAGGAAAGAATTTAATTTAATAGTTTAGCGAATGGTTTCTATTAAAACCCCAAAAATGAACCAAATAGATAAATTAGACCTTTTGTGTTTGTGAGATAAACAAAGGTTTTAGTACTCTAGTTATTATTTACAATAAATATTTCCAAATAATTATAATTACTTATGAGTTGATTATAATGCTTAGTATTTGTAGTTAAAACACTGGACTATGGTAATATGGGTTGCCATAGGGTGTAGAGAGCTAGAAACCAATTATGTTGTTGAAATTATATAGTAAATTTGTATGTTTACCTGGGTGGTATATCAATAAACATTATTTATAGTATGATATAGAATAAAATGAAAGATTCAAGCATATGTTAGATGGACTTAATGTATGTTATTATGACTCTTATGTATAGCATGTCATGTGATGCATTTGCTATTAGGATGTATGTTATTAAATCTTGTGGTTTAATTATATTTGATAAATCTGTATTGTTAATGTGGAGTAAGGAGTGAGGCAAAATTCATTAGCTTACTAGCATTTCAATGTTAGATGAAGGTAATTTGATCAAGTGGTGTGCATGAAATTGAGAGATCTATAAATCATTTTATATTACTATTCATAAAGCTTTGGACAAAGTATGTTTAGTGAGGGATTATCATATCATGAGTATGATTTACATGTATGTGAAATATCTTGAAATAGATCATGTTTTATATGAGACATTGCATGTTTAGTTAGAAATCATATAGCACACATGTACTTGCTAGTCTCTCTAGATTCTTGTGCTATCACTATCTACCCATATGTGAAGAGAAGTCCATTCCCTAATGGGATTAGTGTGGGGGATCATTGGTCCATGATTGGTGTGGAAAAGTTCTCGGATGATGCTCTTTCTATTCACAATAATACTACTTATTGAGATGACACTTGAGATTGCCACATATACTTGAAGTTCAAGAACTATGCTTCAGGGTAGCCAAGTATATTATTTGTACATTATGATATATTTTAATTATTATAGTAGAGTTGTAATTATACATTGATGCACATTAAAATTGGTTATTATGTATTTGGATAAGTTGAATCAAAATGTTATAATTACTTTATTTATTGAGTTGTCATACTCTCATGTTTAGATATTTGTATTTATGTTGTATATGAATTATTTATCATGATTATACATGAACACTTTTATTATCCCTATTAGACTCTCAATATGTAGTCTACTTTTGCATATGTGTTTATTTTTAATTTTTTTTTACATATTTATAGTTAGATCTCAATGGGGATGTTACATGTGGTATCAGAGCTATTGCTCAAAATCTAGGACCTAATGAGTCCATTAACATTTTCATAACCTTATTTTGATAGAAACAAGGATGGTGAAAGTGAGAGTTTCGGATGAGGATCCTTCGAATGCTAGTGACAATAACCCTCCATTTGATTATATCTAATTTTCCATTGAGTAGTCCATAAAGATGGATCAACTTATTGTTGTCATGAATGAGACCAGAGATCAAAATTTAGTTGCAAAGTAGGTGGTTCATGGCAATGAAGGAGAAGATCAGTAGGATGAACTTGCAGAGCATCTAGTTGAGCAATAAAATCTACAAAATGCTAGAGTATAAGTTATTGAGGAGTTGGTCTGAGACATGAAGGTGAATCCACCTAAGTTTGATGCAACTATTTTAGGAGATGGAGCTAAGGCATTGTTGATGGATATGAAGAAATATTTATAAAATTTAAACTACTCTGAGGTCACCAAGGTGGTTTAGGTAGCATACTAGTTAACTGGTGAGGTAGCTACACGGTAAGCCGATAAAAGTTTTGAAATGATCTAAATTTGACCACCACCACTTGGGATTAGTTTGTGGTTTTATTTAGATTATGGTGGCTCCTACAATTATATTTTGATTATAAGTTTACATATATTTAGAATATGAAGAAAGGTGATATGTTAGTAAATGAGTATTGGGATCAGTTCACCAAAATACTAAAGTATATTCCTTAGTATCAGGGAGATGATCAATTTTAGATTAAGAAGTTCATCATGGGTTTGAGGCCCTATATTGGTGGAGAGGTAGATATTCATGGACCTTCCGCCATAGACTAGGAGTTCAAGAAGGTGATCAAGTAAGAGCAGAAGTTGAAGTCTATTTCCTAGGTTAATGATAGATTCAAAAAGAGGTTTGGAAATTCTAAGTCAAACTTTAAGAAGAATAATTGGAAACAGAGGAGTGAAGAATCTAGGAAATAGTTTAATAATTAGAATGCTAATTTCAATAATGGATCAGACAATAAGAAATAGGGAAATGAATCCAAAGATGGTTTCAAGGGAAACCAATAGAATTTTAGAAAAGGACCATCAGGAGGGTGTTTCATTTATAGAGAGGATCATTATGCTTGTGATTATCCTTAGGATAATTCAAAGGACATATGCATGCCCTAATTCTTAATAAGATGGCTTTCAGTAGTGGATTCATGCAATACTTGACAATTGATAGGCTGAGTATCAAGCTTAAGGTATCAAGAACTTTTTTTGACCATCTTATTTCCATTTTGATAGATACAAGAGACATTGAATGTTTTATATCTCCTAATATTCTTAGTAAGTTTTATAGAAGAGATGGTGTAATGGTAAATTAATGGTTAGTATAATATAGGAATGATGCAAAATTCATGGTAGATAGGTGTTTAGTCAAAGCAGAGATTAGGTTGCCTAAATTCACAATAGTTATGGATTTATATGTAACACCTTTAGGATCATATGATATGATCTTGGGAGTCAACTGGCTCACAAATCATAAAGCCAAGGTTGACTACAACTTGAAGAAGGTGGAGTGCCTTGATGATTTTGGGATTCAAACACTAATCCAAGGCAATAAAAGAGAGTTGAAGCTTAGGTAGATTTAAGCTATGCATATTTAAAAAGCTCAAGGAAAAGGGTGTCAAGCATTTATCATCAAGATAAATGAAATGGAGGAAACTAGGGAACTTTCTTTAGAAGATTACCCATTTCTTAGAGATTATCATGATGTGTTTCCAAAAGAGTTTCTAGGTTTGCCTCCTAGATCTAAGTTTGATTTTCTCTCGATATCATACCTAGTTTAGAACCTCAATCTAAGGCATTGTATAGGATGACAACCATATAGTTGGTTGAAATGAAGTCTCAAATTTAGTATTTATTGTTAAGGGGTTGATTAGGCCAAGTGTGTCATCATGGGGTACACTAGTTATCTTTGTCAAGAATAAGGATAGTACCCTTTGACTATGCATTGACTATAGAATGTTAAACATGACAACCATAAAAAATAGGTTCCACTAACTTGTATAGATGATATTTTCAATCAAATGCAAGGAGCAATAATATTTTCCAAGATTGATATTTGAGTAGGATAACATCATTGAGGATCTGGGATGAGGACATTCCAAAGACAACATTCAAACTTGATACAAGCACTATGAGTTTTTAGTGTTACCATTTGGTCTAACTAATGCTCTAACAACATTTATGAATCTCATGAATAGTGTATTTAGAGAATATCTTGACTACTTTGTGTTTTTTTTTCTATATGACATTATTATCTATTCTAAGAATAAAAAGGAACATCTTCTACATTTTAAGTTGGTTCTACAGTGATTGTGAAAGCACAAGATTTATAGGAAGCTATCTAAGTGTGCATTTTTCTAAAAATGGGTGCAGTATTTATGACACATTACCTCTGTAGATGTTATTTTTGTAGATCAGGGGAAGATTAGAACAATTATGGAATGGTTGGCATCAAAGAATGTGCATGAGTTTAGAAGCTTCATGGGGTTGGCAAGCTATTACAAGAAGTTCATTCTGAATGTTTCCAAAATAGATAACCTAATTACTTCTTTATAGAAGAAGAATAACAAGTTTTTTAGTTAAATAAGTGTGAGTTAGCTTTTAAAGAGTTGAAAAGAAGGCTTATGCCTGTACTAGTTTTGAGAGTTTTAGATTACAATGTTAATTTTTTAGTAGTCATGGATGCATTAGGGGATGGACTAGGAGGAGTCCTTATGTAGGATGGAGTAGTAGTGGCTTATGAGTCATGAAATCTTAAGACATAAGAGGTGAATTATTCCCTTCCTAATTTAGAGATTACAATAATTGTTTATTATTTACAAGTATAACGATATTATTTATTGGTAAAATCTTTTAATCTCAAAACATATAACTTAGGACTCAAGGATATTTTCACCCAACTTAATTTGAATGCTCTTTAGAGGCATTATCTTGAGTTTTTATTTGACTATGATTTTGATATCAACTACATTAAAGGCAAATAAAATAAGGTAGTCAATGCCCTCAGTTATAGAAGGTATATAACAACCATAGCTAGTATTAAGAGTACCCTCAAGGATTGGGTGATTGAATTCTCTCTAAGAGAAAATTTTTATGACCAAGTTAGGAAAGCATTATTAGGGAATGATTAGAATCCTTGGCACAAAGGATTTATTTTGGAGAGTGATGGTATTTTTTACTATAATGGATGGATGTATATGCTAGATCAAGAGAATCTATAGTTTATAGTGCTTAAAAAATTGCATGATGCCCCTTATTCAAGACATCTAGTTGTAATCAAGCTCATGGAAAAGCTTAGACCACTTTATTTTTGGAAAGGAATCAAGAAAGATGTAGCAGATTATGTATCACATTGTCTAAAGTGTCAGTGAGTGAAAATTGAGCATGTGCATCTAGATGGATTGTTATATCCACATGATATTTTGGAATGGAAATGGAAAGTGATCCATATGAATTTTGTTTAAGGATTACTGATGACATGGAATAGGCATGATATGATCTTGGTAGTTTTTGAAAAACTAAACAAGGTGGCTCACTTCATACCAGGTAATTTGATGGATAATGCACCTACCATTACAAAAACATTAATAAAAGAAGTGTATAGGTTACATGGTTTCCCAAAGAAGATCATTTTGGATCATGATCCAAAGATGACTTCAAGGTTTTGGATGACTCTAAATTTAGCTTTGGGTACACAAATGAATTTGAATACACCTTATCACCTAGAGACTGACAGTCAGATTGAGAGAGTCAATTAGGTGCTTGAGGATCTTCTTTAAATGTATTGCATAGATCACTAGTATAAGTGGGAAGATTATTTTATACTAGTTGAGATTGCATATAGAAACTCATATTAGTTAGCACTAAATACAAAACCATTTGAGGCACTTTATGGGAGAAAGTGCAGGACACCCATTAGTTAGGATAGGTTAGAGGACATGGTAGTCTTTAGACTCCAGATGCTCATAGAGATAGAAGACCAAGTTTGACTAATCAGGCTGAGATTGGCCGAGGTAAATGATAGATAAAAGAGTTATACAGATCTGAAGAGAACAAAGAGGAACTTCATAGTTTGTGATAAAGCATTTTTATGGTTTAAACTATAGAAGAGCTTGATTAAATTTGAGAAATATACAAAATTATCACTGAGATATGTGAGACCCTTTGAGGTGTTAGAATTGGTCAATCCTATTTTATATAGGCTTGCATTGCCACTAGCTTTGGCTCTTTTACTTAATGTCATCCATGCATATTATCTTAAGAAATATATAGTTACTCCTACACATGTGTTAGATTAAAATGATTTTTAGGTTCTGCATCTTGGGGTCGTCATAGTGAAACCACTCAAGGTAATTGACATACACAAACTTCATTTGCATAATAGAGAGATGTCACAGTGGAAGGTATAGTGAGACCAATACTTTGAGCACATTGCTACATGAGAGGATGATAATGAATTTTTTAGGAGATTTACACATTTTTTTCTTGATTGGATACTATTATGTTATATTATTTTTAGTTGAGCAATATTTTTTACTAGATCATATATTTGAATAATAGTCATTCGGGATGATAACTAGCTTCATGGGGGAAGGATGTTACATCTTGATCCCTCGCTAAGATAAATATTTGATTATTTATAGATGGATATAGTAGATATACATGATATTGGTTATATTTTATGATTAAGCTTGAGATTATGCTATTATGAGATAATAGAATGTTGCTTAATTAGATGATAATACATGATTGTTTATTATGAACTGGTTTATATATACATTTATATTTTAAGCATATTAATAAATTATTTTAGCTATATATTATCTCTTATGATTATCAATTGATATGATCTAATGACTTGTATTTTATGAACTGCATGCAAGAGAATTCATCCCTTGAATGTGCCAGAGGGAGAGCATCAATGGAAAGGGTGGTGTAGATGGAGACATCAAAGGTCTATAGAGAGCTAGCGAAACCCTTCACACACCACAATAATTATTCATGGTAGGAATGTATTTAAAAATGATTGTTTTAGTGTTTGTTTAAATTGTTAATTTTTATGTTTAATTGAGTATATAAATTATAGGAATAAATTCCCTTGTGTTTTTAAGCGAATGTGTCATTAATACACATAGAGGCAAATTTAGTAAAGATAAAATTTAATAGGGTTATTATTTATTATTTTACCATTAAATTTCTAACACATGAATTAATGCTAAATGGGTTAAATATAAAATTAGAATTTCATATTAAAATATAAAAAGGAAAAAAACATTGAAATTAGAAAAAGACAAAGATAAAAAAATTTAAGAAAAAACATGAAAAGAATCAAATATCCTAAAATTAAAAAACATAAAAAGATAAAACAAAATCAAAAACAAAAACAAAAACAAAAAAAAATAAAGTTGGAAAAGGAATTTAGCATATATTTTTATATTTAAGAGAAGGAATGGAAGATAATTAGGAGAGATTAAGAATTAGAAAGGAAAAAAAAAAGGATGAAGAGTGGAAAAGAAGAGGCACAAAGGATCAACAAGTGAATCTTAGTGATAGGTGGTATACTTAAAATTCATTATTTGTTAATGTGAGTGGAATAATGTCATTAGATAATGGATAATAACATAGAAATCATTATTAAATAGGTTTTGGTCAAGAGTATTATATAAAATACCCTTTAATTTAGTAGACATGCCCAAACCTTTTAGAAAACTCTATGCAATTATTCATTTAAGAATATATTTATCTATAACCAGTAATGTTTAGCCCAAGATAGGCACCGTACTATTATTATGTATATTTAAAACTCTAATTATTATTTCAAATACAAATAATATATATCCTTTAAAAGTATGATTTGATTTCAAATATTTAGTCTATTATTTTATACATTTTGAAATGAAATTGGGCGATATAGAAAACCTAGAATATATATGTCCTCTAGGGTGTTGAGCCACATTAAAATATGGTTCCTACTTGTAAATATCTATATGATGTGTTGGAATATTTGTCTAGATTTTTAGAATAACTCATATAGCTGTTGTGGTGTTTTATGACCCTTAAAAACAAAAAAAATATATATAGTGGGCATTATAATTCTGACAGATCACAAACACTAGCATCCTGATTATTAGAGTCTTTTACCAAGCATTTCAATACAAAAGATAATTTACATATATTTGAGTTTTTATTAAATATGCCATAGTAGGGCATCAAACTTAATATTCTAGCACAAAAAAATTAATGTTTAAATTGGTATTATTCTAATCTCTCTTAGGTGTCACATTGAGTGGAAAATATGTAAATATTTTTATAGCCATCAGGGGCATAGGTCAAAGTTAGATTGGGAAAAGGGTTTTATTGTTTTTAAAAAGTAATTAATTGTTAGGCATAGTCCTTTTCCAAGAATGGTTATACATTTTAAAATAGAATTTTATTATGCCTTGAATCTTTTTAGATGGCAAATTTGATAGTCTATTAAGAGGTATTTATAATAAATAATTTGATCAAGGTTGGATTAAATAAATAAATATGAATTGGAAATAGGCAAATTTCTGTTGGGGCATCACTCCATTTTTACCAAGCCCTTTGTGTGGTTGAAAAACTTTATATTAAGATATATAATTATTTCCTTAAAGGAGTTAAAAACCATCTCATATAGTTAAGCAAAATAGCAGATTGGTATGAGTACAAAATAAGTAAATAATATTAATTGGCTGAACTAAGTAAGATTTCCATATTAATAGAAATAGTGTGATTTTGACTAAAAATTATCCAAACTTTTATAGTTTTTAAGAAAGTTTTATTTCCATCACATGTTTCTGTTTAAAAACTAAACTTTAGGTAAATATACCTTATGCATAAAAATATATCGAAAGAAACCCACCTTGTAGTGGGACTTAGGTAGAATTTATGGCTTGATGAATTAAATCAGATTTTTACTATAATCTTTCTAAATTTATGAGTTATGTAGCCCAGTAGGCATGAAACATGTATTATTAACTCTAACTTGAGAGTAGAAATAAATATCTAAAATTTTAGTTATAACTACATAGATAACCATATCAAAGTGTAAATAAATTTGGATGGGTTTAATTCTTTGTCTTATGAGATAAACCAAGAGGAAATCTTAAAAAACTTAAAAAATATGGTAACATGTCATATGGAATATAGAATAAAGTTATGACTATTTTTATAAGAGGAATCATGGTGTAGACTTCCTTAATATTCTTAGGAGAAATATTAACCAAAGAAATGAAAGAATTTAAATTAATAGTTTAGCAAATGGTTGCTTATAAAACCCCAAAAATAAATCAAACATATAAACTAGACCTTTTGTGTTTACAGGATAAAGAAAGGTTTTGGTATTATAGTTATTATTTGTAATAAATGCTTCCAAATAATTATAACTACTTATGAGTTGATTATAATGCTTAGTAGTTATGGTTAAAACATTGGAATTTGGTAATATGGGTTGCCATAGGGTATAGAGAATTGGAAACTAATTATGTTGTTAAAATTGTATAGTAAATTTATATGTTTACCTGGGTGGTATATCGATAAACATTATTTCTAGTATGGGATAGAATATAATGAAAGATTCATGCATATATTAGATGGAATTAATGTATGATATTATTACTCCTATGTATAGCATGTCATGTGATGCATTTGATATTAGGATGTATGTTATTGAATCTTATGATTGAATTGTATTTGACCATTCTGCATTGTTAATAGAGAGTAAGGAGTGAGATAGACTTCACTAGATTACTGGCATTGTAATGTTAGATGAAGTCAATTAGATCAAGTGGTGTGCATGAAATTGATAGATCTATAGATCATTTTATATTACTATTCATAAATCTTTGGATAAAGTATGCTTAGTGATACATTATCATATCATAAGTATGATTTACATGTATGTGTGATATCTTGCAAAAGATCATGTTTTTTATGATACACTACATATTTAGTTAGAAATCATACAACACATGGGTACTCACTAGTCTCTCCAAGTTCCTATGCAGTCACTATCTACCCATTCATGAATGGAGGGCCATTCCTTCATGGGATAAGTATGGGGGATCATTTATCCATGGTTGGTGTGGAAAAGTACTCAGATGATGCTTTCCCTCCCCATAATAGTACTACTTATTAAGATGACACTTGAGATTGCCACATATACTTGAAGTTCAAGAACTATGCTTTGGGGTAGCCAAGTATATTATTTGTACATTATGATATATTATAATTATTAGATCAAAGTTGTAATTATACACTGATGCACATTGATAGTGGTTATTGTATATTTGAATAAGTCAAATTTAAAATGTTATAATCACTTTATTTATTGAGTTGTCATACTCTCATGTTTAGAGATTTGTATTTATGTTGTATATGAAATATTTATCATGATTACATATGAATAATTTTATTATCTTTGTTAGACTCTCAAGATGTAGTCTACTTTTGCATGTGTTTATTTAATTTTGTTTTACGTATTTATAGTTATATCCTAGTGGGGATGTTATAAATATGGTACCACTTGGAAGTCCTACATTTTCACTCCAAATTTGCTATTAGTCTAATTTTTTTACATGTTTATGACACATGTAAATCATGAATTGATTTAAGGGTCCTATTATCACTCTACTACCTTATGCACTTATGCCACGTGGTGGCCTCTTAATCTCCTTGACCTTTTGACTCATTTTGCATTGTTAGATCATAATGTATGAATCAACACTAATAAATGATCTAGCTTGGACCCAACTCCTTATCAATGAACATGCATCATTGGATATTTTCTCAATTAACCTATACCATTAGATCTTTTCTAACTTATAGCCTTTTAAGGCTTTTAACCTAGGGACGTTTTGACTAGTTTGACCCAAGTGCAAACCATTAGATCTCATGTGTCAGTATGAGAGCTCATATGGACCATTATATATTGATCAAATTTAAATTCATTTAGTATATTGAACCCAAATGATTAATCTATGTAACTTAAACTTGACACTCATGTGGATGTCTTGCTCTGTAGGTCCAATTTTGAAGCCCCATCACCTAAGTTAGAAACCTCACATGGACATGAAACTTTTAGGATATGATCTAGGAACAAAGGGATCCATGGTGATCTAATATTTTTTCTCATGAGAATTGCTAAGGTGCATTTATAAAATACACAAACAAGTTAGTTTGTTTATTTCTATGTGATGTGCAAGATGGCCTAGCCCCTTAGACTTGGCAAGCTAAACTTTAAAGGCTTAGATCTTTAGATAGAATAATCATCAAGATATGAAACTTGTAAATGATGGTCTTGTCAATAAGGATATTGATCTTTCATGTCCTGATGGTCACATAAGGCTTTTTGAGCATATTTATAAAATGACCAAGTGAATTAGTCCATTTTCATTTTTTGTGATGTCCTGATGATGGTATGGATTCACAAAGCTTATTCCTAAACTTTTAAAGCTCCAAATGAACTCCTTGAGGCATGTGTGAATGCTTTTCATGGTCCTAACTTGTATTGATCACCATGAAAACTTGCCACTTACATATATTACCCTAAAATGACTTGCAAGACACTAAATGAAACGAAGACTAAACTAGACTATGACCAAAGCTAAAATGACATATAAAATAACATAAAATGAAATACAACATATGATATGACATTATAAAAACCCATATATAATATTCTAAGTATAGGGGGTTGACCCATTTTGGATTGAGGTAAAAATGGTTAACACAAACTTAAGAGCATATGTTCAGGAGATCTTATTTAAGTGTTGATTATTTGAGTGGGATCTTGAGGACATTGAGAGATTTCCATTGAGTCACAAGGATATATGAAAGATTATAAAATGAAATAGGAAAGATGAAACCAAAGGCTAACTCATCCATTATTTGTGGGAGATAGGCTCACTCATGATTATAATGGAGGTAAGATTATAACTACAAGTTTTAAAATATTATGAAGGCATGAATAGGATTTGAGACTCCCAAAATCACCCAAGTGATATGAAAGTGTTAAATAATTTTTAGTAGGTTGCAAAGGGACTTGGCATGAAAAAAGTCACACATACTTGCCTAAGAATTCAATTATAATTATCATGAGAGGTGTATCAAAGTGTGTAGGATCCCACATGATAGTTAAGGGAGTAATAAATTTAGGAGTATGATTTATTTCTTCAAGGTTCTTAATTCCCTAGAGGATGTTATGACTCATTAAGGATAATAAGGAGGTACCTAATGATCTACCTAGCCCATTAGGCCTAAAGATTGACATATAAAGGACTCTATTTAAGAGTGGAAGGTATGGTGCTTACATGTTTTAGTGGTTTTTGGATCTAAATACACTTGGAAAGGAAGTGAATGAAGTGTAATAGATGTCACATGATGATAAGGAATTGAAGACATGAAAGACATGATCTCACCTCACTCACCACATAACCAAAACCTTAGATGTCTCCTACAGGTAGTGTCAGTTATAGTATAGTAGAAGTATGAAACCATGTAGAGAAGCAATACGAAGATGAATAGGAACATCTTAACTACTCTCCCAAGAATCTCAATTGTAATAAATTCTCTAATTCAATGGTGAGAGGCAAAAAAGGATCCCAATGGACTTTTAAGCCTAAAATAGATTTGCATAAGCCTAAAACAAGTCCATACCTATAGGTTGGAGAAATAGGAATCTTTTTTAGATGTTAAGGGGTTGGGAATACATGAATAAGTGAGGGATAAGGGTGTATCAATGTCTTAAAGTCACAAGAACCTTAGGCTAATGACTTCTTAATGACCTTTTAAGCTTGTTAGACCTAAAATTTATAAGAACACACCTATGAATAACAATTAGAGGCTTTTGAATAATTTTAAGGTCATGTAAATATTGAAAACACCTGATAAAAAATTAAATGAGAAAGTATGACAAGATCTCAAATGATGGAGTCTCATGTCCAAGAGATAAAGAATCTCAATGAACTATTAGGCCTTTAGGCCTAAATTAGTGTACATAGAACTACATCAAATTAAAGTTATATACTCTTAAGGTGATCTAAAGGTATGTGGACATATGGAGGAAGGTGAGATAAGTAGATAAAAATTTTATGATGAGAAGATGCTAAACATAGTGACCAAGGGTTATGTAGACTTATTTGTTTGCAAACCCTAGGAAGGAGATAAAAGAAGGTAAGAAATATAATTGGAAGAAGGAATAATTAAGAAGGGGTTTTATAGTAATAAAAACATGTTTTAGGAGTGTATAAATCCATAAAAATTTTAATGAGGGGAAGATAAAGACCAATCAAGTCCTAAACACCTAGACTACTAGGCAAACCTATAAGCAAATATATGAAGAATGAGGGTAGAATAGTGAATACATAGTTGAATATTGAACATATGAGGGAAGTTACAGGAGGATAGAAACTAATTTAAGATGGTTTTATGATGAATTTTAACCCCCCAACTCATATACAAGTCATTTAAGATACTGAGACTTAGTTGAATCCTATTAGGCCTAAAATCCATGTTTTAGGCCTCAAACCCCATACCAAATTGGGGTATAATCATACCCTAAAAAAAAACTAAAATAATAAGATAAGGTATAATGGGTGGTTATGGGTCCTATTAATATGGAATCAAGTAGTGTAAATGAAAATAAAGGACAACTTGGTCTTAAAACCCTGCTTGAATCACATAGTCACAAACAATCAACTCAAACTACACTTTTAGATGCTCATATCTTTCATGGAAGGGGGGTTCAGGTCAAATGTTCATAAGGGAAGTTGGGAACCCATATGGAATTAATATCCATGGTATAGGGAGTTTTTTTATTGGCCCACCTTTAGGAACAAATGCTAAGACTTCAACTCTATCTAGAAGGCTTGTAAGGAGTGTAATGTCTAACATCTTACATTCATATCTATCCACACTAACTACATGGGAACTCAATATATTAAGGAAATTTGAAGGGCTAAATTTTTATAATTTTATTTAGATTAATTTATTGTCAATTATGTCAAGGTTATCTTAGTACATAATGCATTAATGATAAAATGATAGGAAGTGGATTTGAGAGTGCATATCATGTGTGCAAGAATTTAAGGTGATTAACCATGTTTGAGGGGTAAAATTATGGGTAAGGAGTGATTGGTGTACTTATTGAAGTGAAATTAATCCATTGTAATAGTCTTGTAAAGGTCTAGGTGATCCTAGTCATCACCTAGTCAACTTGGCAAATCTTCTTGAGTAAATAGATTGATGACATCAAAATTCACATGTGTGAAGGTCTCAAAAGAAAGTGGTCACATGGATTTTTTAATATTGGTGAATATATAATGTGTTTAAAATTTGAGGTGTTGATATGGTGTACATAAAAATTTATGGTGGTGAAAAGTTGGTCTCCCAAGTAGATTTCACTGTTTTCCATACTTTGCCAAATTTGCAATATCAAGTGAATAAAGGAAAACCAGTCAGTAGTATTTTGTTTATAAATTATGATAATAGATGAAATTGATGGTGGTGTAAAAATTATAGTGTTATATTACTTTAGTTTACATTTAGGAAAATTTATTAGGAGGTTTGACTAGTCATACAATTGTATTTATTTCATGTGAGAGTTGACTATTGTTGACTGTGTTTTTTTGAATAAACCAAGGTGAAAATAAATGATTGTATAAGACAAAGTATTGATAAAATATTATTGGTATAAAAATAAAAAATAAATTATAATCCATGTATAAAATCCTCAAAGTGATTTTTAGTTTTGACTATTAGTGTAGGTGAATTTATTATAGGTCAAAGTTGACTTTTGTTGATTGTAATTATTGTAGGTTTGAGTAAGCTTCTTATAGTAGTGTTTATGAGCCTTTAGAGGCTGAATGAAGGTGAATTATATATTGGATGATGATCCTGAGGTCTTGATATTTTAATACATATGTGGTTTGTATATATAAATTTTATATTCAGGTAGTTTGAGCCTTATTTGTGAAGATAGTGTTTTTGGGCTAATTAAGCCTAATAGGTATTTAAGACCAAATGAAGGTTTTAGAGTATGAGAGAATGATTTGATGTTAATTAATCATGGATAAGGATCATATAGAATTATAGTAAATTTATTGAAGTGGTTTGGGTAATTTATAAGGGATATATGGAACATAGTGGCTTAAAGTGTTACATGAAGGTGAATTAGGTCTCCATGGAACCTATTGAAGGCTTGAGGACTAAAAGAGGTTTCATAAGGTGAGAAAGTGACTTGAAAGTGTTGTATGAATTGTTAAAAATAAATATTACATTTAGGAAATTATTTTAAATCATTTAAAATGGTTCCATATTTGGTTAACATCTTTTGGCATCTAAGTGTAACGTGTGGCCTAATGGAGGGATAATTGCTTAGGTCTTGCTTAAGCCTAGTGTGTTGTTTTGAGACATTTGAAGCATGGACGACCTAATGAGTTGATGTAAATTATATGTAAAATGTCATAAGACATATATTGATGTTTATCTAAGTGGGATAGATGAATTAAGGGTTAAGGAAATTGTTGTGGCCAACCAAGATTGATTGGAGAAAGAATAATACAAATGTAGAAGGCAATTTTGGCATCATTGTGCTAGTTAGAAAATGGAGAAGTGAAAATAATTATATATGAATTTTAAAAGGGTTAATTTAGACATGAAAAATATCATAAAATCATGTTGAATATGTGACAAGGGTATATCATTATTTTTTTTAGGTCATGAGCAAGTAAGAAGATTTGTTTCAAGGCTATTAGGCCTATTTTGCTTTGGTGACCTAGTGCAAGGGTCTTGGTAATTAAGGAATGAAGAGAATTACATGAGATTTTATATAAGTATGTGATGGAATGAAAATAATAATAATATCATGTTGAAAATGTCATAAATATCAGATAGTGGTACTGAAGGTAATTAGTAAGTTTTGTATTGATTCAAGGCATGATTAGGCCTAGTTTGTCTAGATGACCTAGAGTGAAGAAGTGCATTGATTATATGTTGAAAGATTAATGAATATGTTATGAATGAATGATATTTATGATTTAAAAAAATTATTTACATATAAGAAGATCATAGTGTGAAGGAATAATGGCCTCAAGGTCATAAGCATGCATATGAGGGGTAAAGAAGAGAAAGAGTTGTATGCCTATGTAAGAGGAAGATTTGTGTTTGTATGAAGTACCATCACTTATATGTGATATAAAGATAAGTTTAAAGGTGTTATAAAGAGACAATACCATAATAAGGTGTATAAGACATTGGATTAGAGGTGGATATAAGTTTGGAGGTGATTGAGTTGGTGCTTGATCATTTAGGGGGTCATATCCTCCTTGCTAGTTGATGATAACTAAAGGTCAAGTGGTAAATTGAGGGGTGGGTGCTCCTTGATTAGTTGGTTTTGATAAAAATTAAATAAATATATTTATATGATAGTATTTAAAATCTTGTTTCAAGTGGGTTTTCTTCCCCATGAGGGTTTTCCACATAATTCATGTGTTATGTGCTTTGATCTTGCATTTTTTCTTTGTTCATTGCAATGAATGGTTTATATGATTCATGAATGATTTTTTTGAATATTTAAGAGTTTTAAGAATTGGAATTTTATTTTATTTTATTGAATCACTGATTCACCCCCCTCTCAGTGATTGTGCTTCCAATAATTGGAATCAGAGTAGGTCCTTCAAGATGACTTGACAACTAGAAGGTGGTCCTTGAAGTACAAAATGACAACACAGTTAAGGAAAAAGAATCAAGAGTTGAGATTGGTGGTAAAAGGTCTTAAATATCAGATTATTATTTTGAGACAAGGTGGAGTAACTCTAATTCCAAGGAAGATTAATATGAAAAGATCATTAAAAAACTTAGAGAGCAGGTCTAGTCCGCTATGGAATGTGAAGGAGAGGTAAGTCATCTCAAAACCAAGTTTGAGATCATGATGGAAATAATAAAAGAAGATAAGATGATTTTTAATTATCTTAAGAATAATTTAGAGGATATAAATTCAAGTTTTTGGGAAAATAAGGATGAGTGTGATCAATTAAAAATTGAGCTAGGATCCTGGAAGGTTGAGCATGAGAAGCTAGTGGTTAAAATGAACAAGGTTGAGAAAGAAGAATTGAATCAAGTTAATAAACATGATATCATGAAAAAAAATGGTGATAAGACCATCAAGGCAACCCAATGAAATTAGGTTTGCTAATTCATATCATAAATAATGTTATTCTTACAATCAAGTTGGTCACATTACAAGAGATTGTAAAGGAAGTAACTTGTCAAAAGGAGACAATAGTCATCATCAAGAAAAAGGTATGAATGATATTATTTGTTTAAAATTTCATATATTTGGTCATATTTAAAAATATATCAATAATAATTAAAATGATTTATCAAGGAAAAACAATGTGTATGGAGCTCCTTGTGTACAAGGAAGAGGTCATACATGAATATGGAGACGTAAGACCATTAATAGAATCTGATTGAGACCAATAATGAATTGGTTAATGAGTATATAATTAAATATGGTTTATTTTATATGGTATATATGAAGGAAATAAAATCATACTATTTATCAGGGCATGTTGACAAAGGAGTCAAAGAGAAGATGGATGAGCCAATCAAACCTATGAGGAGGCTTAGGAAAGACAAGCAAACTTGTGAGAGTATGGAAACTTGGGAATATCCTATGTTTCAAGTGTTATAAGTGACATGGAAGGTGAGGTGTCTCTATTAGTACTAATATAGTAATTACTCAATCTTTTCTAATCATCATGGAATGGTGTTACAAGGTTGATAAGTGAGAAACTAGTAATTGGGTCAATGTATGTTATTTGTCTTGATGTGCATATAATTGAGTATGGATTATTTAAATTAATTTCAATCTTGTCAAAGATTAATATAACATATGAATATATATGAAAGTTGATTTAAATTTCTAAAGTTATTTGTGAAATAAGCTCTTACTTTGAGTGTCCTTGGTTGTTATAAGGGTTTGAACACTAGAAACCCTTGACATGGTATATCTTGGGTTGTATTATGAGTTCAGCCACCAAAATTGGTGAGAAAGTGTAAAATGATGATATGAAAGTATTAAATAAGGTTATGGTATGATATGAGGTATTAAATTTATGCAAATTTTTGTGATTTTCAAGTTTTGTATTTTTTATTACAATATTTCTCTTTGAAGTGACCTAGGAGAGGAGTATCTTTTCTTGTGCAAGAGAGAAGTTCTTAAAGGGCCATGCTTGGAAAGGTAAGTTCAGATTGAAATATAAGGAATTTATCAATTCAATTATATTTCATCCATATATTTCATAATGAGGAAACTTGTTCATATTGGTAGATTGAAGAGCTCTTATAAGCATAGATTCAGGTAAATTTAGTTGTTTTTCATATGAGAAGGTTTGTTAAGCATGTTCTTATTATTCATATCAATTGTAATTGTTTACTTCATATTAGAATGTTTTAAATCCATTTAAATAATTAATTTGGTCACAATAAGATCAAAATTTAATTTGTTTGTGTCATGAAATGATGTGTGATAGTTTTGGTAACGTGTGGATGAAGATGGATCCATTCAAGATATGTTCTTGTGAAAGAGTTTGCTTCTGCATGTTTTCAATATTTTGGTTTTGTTTATATTGAATATGGAGTCAAGGGGAGATAAATAAATTTTATTAAAGAGTATTTGAAGTTTGGGAATGTTTTCTATAAGCCAAGAATCAAGGAGAATTTAGATAGAGGTATGTTCTCTTCAATTGATAATATGCAAGGTATGCATAAAGTGAGAGGGAGCATTTGTGAGATGTTTCAATTATAAGGATATTTTATGGTTTAATATGGTTTTATAATATTTTATATGAGATGAAAATGATATTAGGGGGAGATTTATAAGCTCTATGAATAGTTTGATAGGTCAAAGGATCAGCTTGGCATGTTGAGGAATAAATCCTTTGTCATTAATGTCAAAGGGGGAGAACGTTAAAAATGAAGGAGTTGTTCACTTTGAGAGAGAAAATTATGAAAGTTGTCTAAAATAAATGAAAAAAGGGAATATTTTTTATAATTTTATTGATATTCAATGATTTTCATTGATGTCAAGGTGATGTTAGTACATGATGCATTAATGACAAAATGATAGGTTCCAAGTGGATTTGAGAGTGCATATCATGTGTGTAGGCCTTTGAAGTGATTAACCATGTTTTAGGGGTCATATTAGGGGTAAGGAGTGATTTTCTTAAATTATTTGAGTGAAATTAATCCATTGGAATAGTATTGTGAAGGTCTAGGTGATCCTAGTAATCTCTGAGTCAACTTGGTAGATCTTCTCAAGTAAACAAATTGATGACATCAACATTCACACATGTGAAGGTGTTAGAATAAAGTGGTCATATGGGTTTTTAAATATTTGTTACTATATAATGTGGTCAATTTTTCAGGTCTTTATATGGTGTATATAAAAATTTATCTTGATGTAAAGTTAGTCTCCCAAGTAGATTTTACTATTTTCTACACTTTGCCAAATTTGCAATACCAAGTGAACAAAGGAAAATCAATAAGTAGTATTTTGTTTATAAATTTTGACAATAGATTAATTTTAAGGTTGTTTAAAAATAAAAATTTTATATTAATTCATTTTATATCTATAAAAATTTATTAGGAGGTTTGACTGGTTGTATAATTGCATTAATTTCATGTGAGAGTTGACTATTGTTGACTGTGTTTTTTTGAATAAACCAGGGTGCAAAGAAATGATTGTAGAAGACAAAATATTGTTCAAATATTTTTGGTATAAAAATAAAATTAAGTATACTCTATATATATAATCCTCAAAATTATTTTTAGTTTTGACTATTAGTATAGGTGAAGTTATTTAGGTCAAAGTTGACTTTTGTTGACTATAATTATTGTAGGTCTGAGTAAGCTTCTTGAAGTAGTGTTTATGAGCCTTTGGAGGCTAAATTAAGGTGTATTATGGATTGGATGATGATCCTAAGGTATTTATATTTACATACATGTGTTTTTTTTTACATGGAAAGTTTATATTCAGGTGTTTAAGCCTCATTTATGAAGATACAATTTTTGGGATAGTAATGCATAATATACTCTTTTGGGCTTTATATGTTGAAAGAGTAATGAATAAGTTGTGTATGACTGATAATTATTATATTTAAATAATTTATTTAAATTTAATAAGATAAAATTATGAAGGAGTAATGGACTCAAGGTCATGAGCATGCGTATGAGGGGTAAAGAAGAGAAAGAGTTGTTGTATGCCTATGTAAGAGGCAAATTTGTGTTTGTATAAACTACCATCACTTTTATGTGGTATAAAGGATGGTTTGAAGGTTTTAAAAAGAGATAAAACCATAATTATGTGTTTAAGAAATCATATTAGAGGTGGAGATTAGTTTTTAGGTGATTGATTTGGTTCTTAATCATATAGGGGGTTGTATCCTCTTTGCTAATTGATGATAACTAAAGGTCAAGTGAGTGATTGAATAAATTGAGGGGTGGATTCTCCTTGATTATTTTGTGCTGATATAAATTGAATAAATATATTTATATTATAGTAATCCAAAGTTTATTTTAGGGGGTTTTCTCACCCATAAGGGTTTTCCACATAATTCATGTGTTATGTGCTTTGATCTTGCATTGTTTTCTTTGTTCATTGCAATGAATGGTTTATATGCTTCATGAATGAATTTTTTGAATGGTTATGAGTTTTAAGAATTTGAAATGAATTTTATTTAATTTAATAACTAATTCACCTCCCCCTCTTAGTGATTGTGCTTCTAATAATTGATATCAAAGCAGGTCCTTCAGAAAGGCTTGAGAACTAGAAGGTGGTCCTTGAAACACAAAATAGCAAAACAATTAAGGAAAGATAATCATGAATTGAGATTGATGGAAAAAGTTATTAAATATAAGATTATTTATTTTGAGATAATGTGGATTAAATATAATTCTAAGGAACATGAATATGATTTTTTTAAAAAAAATCTTAGAGAACAGGTCAAGTCCTCTATAGAATGTGAAAGAGAGGTGAGTCATATCAAAACAAAGTTTGAGACAATGATGGGAATATTAAAATAATATAATATGACCATTCATGATATTGAGAAATATTTTGAGGATAAAAATTCAAGTTTGAGTGCAAATAAGGATGAGTGTGATTAATTGAAAACCAAGGTAGGATCCTTGAAGGTTGATCATGGGAAGCTAGTGGTCAAAATGAGAAAGGTTGAGCAAAAGGTATTTAATCAAGTAAATAAGGATGATATCATGAAAAAAAAGGCAAGAAAAATATCAAGGCATACCAATTACATGATGTTTGTCAATTCATCTCATAAATAATGTTATGCTTACAAATCAGTTAGGTCACATTACAAGATATTACAAAAGAAGAAGTAACTTGTCAAAAGGAGACAATATCCATCATCAAGAAAAAAGTAAGAATGATATTTTTAGTTTAAAATTTCATACATCTTGTCATATTTAAAAATATATTAATAAAAAGTCAAATAAGTTCTCAAGGAAAAACAATGTGTATGGATTTGTTAATGGGCAAGGAAGAGGTCATACATGGATATGGAGACGTAAGACTATTAATAGAGATCCGATTGAGAACTATAATGAATTGGTTAATGTGTATATAATTAAATATGATTTTTTTTATATGGTAAATATGAAGGCAAGAAAATAATAATATTTATCAAGGCATGTTGACAAAGGAGTCAAAGAGAAGATGGATAAGCCAATCAAGCCTATGAGGAGGCTTAGGAAAGACAAGCAAACTAGTGAGAGTATGGAGACTTGGGAATATAATAAGTTTCAAGTGTTAAAAGTGACATTAAAGGTGAGGTTTCTATATTATTCTTCATATAGGTATTACTCAATCACTTTAAGCATCATGGAATGGTGTTGCAAGGTTGATAATTGAGAAACTAGTACTTAGGTCAAGGTATGTTCTTTGTCTTGATATGCATATAATTGAGTATGGATTATTTTAATTGATTTAAATATTTTAAAATATGAATATCACATATTAATAGATATTAGATGTTATTTAAATGTCTAAAGTTGTTTTTGGAAGAAGATCTTATTTTGAGTGTCCTTGGTTGGTATAAGGGTTTTAACACTAGAAACCCTTGACATGGTGTATCTTGGGTTGTACAATGAGTTTGGTCACCAAAATTTATGAGTAGGTGTAAAATGATGATATTAATTTATTAAATAAGGTTATGGTATGATAATAGGTATTACATTGATGCAAAGGTTTGATATTATCAAGTTTTATATCTTTGATTACAATATTTCTCTTTGAAGTGACCTAGGAGACGAGTATCTTTTCTTGTATAAGAGAGAGGTTATTAAAGGACCAATATTAGGAAGGTAAGTTCATATTGAAATATAATGAATTTATTAATAAAATAATATTTCATCCATAGATGTATTAATGAGGCAACTTGTTCATATTGGTAGCTTGAAGAACTCTTATAAGCATGGATTCAGGTAAACTTAGTTGCTTTTCATATGAGGTTTGTTGAGCATGTTATTATTATTCAAATCATTTAGGATTATGTGATTCATATGATAAGGTTTTTATAAAATTTAAATAATTAATTTGGTCCCAATAAGATCAACATTTAATTTGGTTGTCTCATGAAAGGATGTTGCAAAGTTGTAGTAACCTATGTGTGGATGGAGATGGCTCCATTCAAGGTATGTTCTTGTGAAAGAGATTGATTGTGTATGTTTTCAATCTTTTGGTTTTGTTCAGATGGAATATAGAGTTATGGGGAGATAAATTAGGTTTATATAGGATTATGTGAATTTTTGGAATGTTTTCTATGAGCCAATAATCAATGAGAATTCATATAGAGGTATGGTATCTTCAATTGATAATATGCAAGGTATGCATAGAGTGAGGAGGAGCCTATGTGAGATGTTTCAAATACAAGGATATTATATGGTTTATTATGATTTCATAATAGGTTATATGAGATGAGAATTATTTTATGGATATATTTCTAAGTTCTATGAATAGTTTGACAGGTCCAAGGATCAAGTTGACATGTTGAGGAAGAGACCCTTTGCCATTAATGTCAAAGGGGGAGAAAGTTCAGGATGAAGGAGTTGTTCACTTTGGGAGATAAAATTATAAAAGGTGTGTGAAATAAATTAAAAAGGGAGATATTTTTGATTTTTTTTGATATGCATTGATTTTCTTTGATGTCAAGGTGATCTTAGTACATAATGCATTAATGACAAAATAATAGGTTCCAAGTGGATTTGAGAGTGCATATAATGTGTGCAAGAATTTAAGGTGATTGATCATGTTTGAGGGGTAAAATTAGGGGTAAGGAGATCTTGATGTATTTATTTAAGTGAAACCAATCCATTGGAATAGTCTTGTGAAGTTCTAGGTGATCTTAGTCATCTCCTAGTCAACTTTGTAAATCTTCCTAAGTAAACAGATTGATGACATCAATATTCACATGTATGAAGGTGTCAAAATAAAGTGGTAAAATGGGTTTGTTAATATTTGTGCCTATATAATGTGGTTAAAATTTCAGGTCTTTATATTAGGTATATAAAAATTTATGGTGGTGTAAAGTTAGTCTCCCAAGTAGATTTCACTATTTTCCATACTTTGTCAAATTTGCAATGTCAAGTGAACAAAGGAAAACTAGTCAGTAGTATTTTCTTTATAAATTTTGATAATGGATGAATTATATGGTTGTTTAAAAATAAAAATGGTATATTAATTCATATTATATACAAATAAAATTTATTAGGAGGTTTGACTTGTCATACAATTGCAATTATTTCATGTGAGAATTGACTATTGTGGAATGTGTTTTTTTAAAATAAATTAGGGTACAAAGAAATGTTTGTAGAAGATAAAGTATTGATAAAATGCTTTTGTTATAAAAATAAAAAATGATTATACTCAATATAGATAATCCTTAAATTTATTTTTAGTTGTGACTATTATTATAGGTGAGGTTATTTTAGGTCAATGTTGACTTTTGTTGACTATAATTATTGTAGGTCCGAGTAAGCTTCTTGCAGTAGTGTTTATGAGAATTTGGAGGATTAATGAAGGTGTATTATGGATTTTATGATGATAGTGAGGTATTTATATTTCCATACATATATTTTTTGTGCATGTAAAGTTTATATTCAGGTAGTTTGAGCCTCATTTGTGAAGATAATGTTTTTGGGCTAGTTAAGCCTAATATGTCTTTACAACCTAATGGAGGTTTTAAAGTATGAGTGAATGATTTGATGTTTATTGAGAATAGATAAGGCTCATATATAATTTATTTATATTTATTGAAGTGTTTTGGGTCATTGGTAAGGGCCATATGGAACATAGTGGCTTAAAGTGTTATATGAAGGTGAATTAGGTCTCCATGGGACCTATTGAAGGCTTGAGAAATAAAAGAGGTTTCATAAGGTGAGAAAGTGACTTGAAAGTGTTGTATGACTTGTTAAACATAAATATGGAATGTGAGAAATTGTGATAAAGTTTTTAAAATGGTTCCATATTTGGTCAAGGGCTATTGGCATCTAAGTGTAACGTGTGGCCTAATCGAGGGCTAATTGCTTAGGTCTTGATTAAGCCTAGTATGTTATTTTGAGCCATTTGAAGCATGACCAATCTAATGAGTTGATGTAAATTGTATGTAATGTTTCATAAGAAATATATTTATGTTTTAAAAAGTTGGAGATATGAATTAAGGGTTAATGAAAGTGTTGTGTCTGACCAAGATTGATTGGAGAAAGAATAATGCATATGTAGAAGGCAGTTTTAGCCTCATTGTGCTAGTTAGATAATGGAAGGGTGAAATGAATTATATATGAATTTGAAAAAGGGTAATAAGACATGAAAAATATAGTAAAATCATTTTGAATATGTGACAATTGTCTAACATTTTTTTTTACAAGTCATGATCAAGTAAGAATATTTGTTTCAAGGCTATTAGGCCTATTTTTCTTTGGTGACCTATTGTAAGGGGTTTGGTAATTAAGGAATGAAGTGAATGGTATGAGACTTTGAATAAGTGTGTGATGTAATGAAAAGAATCATAATAAAATGTTGAACATTTCATAAATATTAGATAGTGGTTCTGAAGGTAATGAGTAAGTTTTGTATTGATTCAAGGCATGATTAGGCCTAGTTTGTCTAGATGACCTAAAGTGAATAAGTGCATTGATTATATGTTGAAAAATTAATGCATAGGTTATGTATGAATGCTATTTATTATTTTGAAAGAATTTATTTACATGTAATAATATCAGATTGTGAAGGAGGAATGACCTCAAGGTCATGAGCATGCGTATGAGGGGTAAATAAGATAAAAAGTTATATTCCTATGTAAGAGGTAGATTTGTGTTTGTATAAACTACCACCACTTGTATCATGTAGAAAGGCATGTTTTTAGGTATTATAAAGAGAAAATACCATAATAAAGGGTGTAATACATCAGATCAGATGTGGAGATAATTTTTCAAGTGATTGAGTTGGTGCTTGATCATCTAAGGGGTTGTATCATTCTTGCTAGTTGATGCTAGCTAAAGGTCAAGTGGGTGCTTGACTAAATTGAGGGATGGGTACTCCTTGATCAGTTGGTTTTGATATAAATTAAAGAAATATATTTATAATAAAGTAGTACAAATATTTTTTAAAGTGGGTTTTCTCCCCCATGAGGGTTTCCCACATAATTCATGTGTTATGTGCTCTAATCTTGCATTGTTTTATTTGTTCATTACAATGAATGGTTTATATGGTTCATGAATGATTTTTTTGAATGGTTAAGAGTTTGAAGAATTGGAATAAAATTTTATTTTATTGCATCACTGATTCTCCCCCACCTTAGTTATTGTGCTTCCAATAGTCAATGGACTTAATATCTAGGTTAAGAAGATTTCGTTTGGAGGTTCATAATTTATGAACCATGGTTACGATGATGGACCTTAAAAACCCTCCTTAAACCCTAATAAAGACCAGAATTGGGAAAACTAAAGATTTTATCAAAAAAACACTCTTGAATGACCCTAAAAACACTTGGAACATATAGTACACTCAGATGATACCCTGCCCATGGTACCATGTATGAACACTTTATAGATTTGGTATAAAATTGTACTTCTTCAAGGAATTGGGAAGAGATCAAGGTTCAATTTTGTCTGAGTAGATTAAAATAATTATAGGCAAAGGTTTAAGAAATTTTCACCTTCTCAAATCATAATATGTCTAAGAATATTCCTAGAAATGCCTCTGCAACTCCCCTCCAAATAGTCAGTCTGTAGACATGAAAGAGAAGTGGCCTAGCTGTTTGTAGGAAATAAGATTTTAGGTGTACAATGATTTGAAGAGTCAAATGATGGTGTGAAACACTTGTTTAATATTTTTACATGTCTATTCATAGGTTTCTAAGCTTTCTTATAGGTTTCATGGAAGCCAAACACTATCAATCAAACTGCTAGGCCTAATTGGCCTATTTGGCCTACTTGGTCAACAAAGAGGGTTAAAGGTTGGCATAAAGAAGATATTTATGGAATTAATGTAGGGTTATTACACCATGACATTAATGCTATGGATGATATATACACTCCTCATATCTATTATGGATGAATGAATAGAGTTTCAAATGCAGATAAATATGCATGAAAGGGCTAATGGGCTGCTCAACACCCCATCAAGACTAATTACACCCTAATTTCATCATTTAAATACCTAAAGAGAAGTATCTAAACCATTTTGGGTGTGGTTATGTTCTTTAAGAATTCAAACAAGGTAGTTACAATCTCTATCACATCACCTTAATGCCAAGGGGGTCATTCAAGAGCATCAATTCATGGAGAGAGTTGAAAGAGGACTATTATGACTAATCAAACTGATGAATGAATGGGATTTGATGATCTTTTATTCTCTCCTTCATGCCAATTTCCCCCTCTTTCTCTTCTTTTTTTCTATATATTCAGGCCTTGAGGCCTTAATTTATATCCCTCACTTGGGTATTAGGAAAATATAGGTAATTTGTACTCTATAGACCTCTTGGACTGTTAATTAATTGATCCAACTTCTCTATGATCAGTTTATAGTGTGTATATGATTGTTTGATATACATAAGTGATGTAATTTCCCTTTTATAGGTCCAATGCCTTCACCTCGATGTTAATAATTGTTTTATGCAGGTCATTTAGTTGTTAGAGTGTTGATGGTTGAGTTTAAGAGTGGATATTTGACTGTAAGAGCTTGGAACTAGACCTTCCCCTCATTACCCTCATGCTCTAGTCATCCAAAATGTTACATCCTGATTTCACCCTAAGAATTATAACTTATGAATCCATGGATTATTATGGTTATCATTTGATTCTTATTGCTTTGATTTGAGCTTTATAACATATAGTGGTTATGGGATAATGATATGCTAATTATTTTACATGATGTGATAGTTTTACATTCTTATTTTTGTACATTGTGAATGTACATTGGTTAGTTATGCATAATTAGTTTTTGATACATGATGAATCAAGCTAACTAACTACTTGTTGTGAGGTGGATTTAGAATACATTATACCCTTAGATCATGATGGATGGAGAGAATCATCAGAGAGGATGGTGTAGATGGGATGATTGGGGGATGATAGAGGAATTTCTGGTAACCCAACACACACACCATAGTAGAATAACTTTTTTAACTCTTTATTTGATTTAGATAATGAGTGCTAATATATTCTGATATGATTGTGTTTTGGTTAATGCTTATGATGATATGAATTGTGTGATCTAATGTATAATTTTAGTGCATAAATTTATGTATACAATGTTTTTATATGATCATGTAGTTGATGCTGACACAAATCTGGATACCTAACACAATGACAAGTCTAAATGATATTAGATAAATATCATTGTCTTGATTTAGTGACTTTTTTGTATGAGTTTTTAATAGTTTTTAATGTTAACTGTAGAATACTTGATATATATAAATATAGATAATCCATTTACACTAGTATTTAATTAAAATAGTTATCTTGAAATAATTAGATTATCAATTGACTTGTTTTATCTTTTATAGAGATAACTAACCATTACATTTAAATTTAGGAAATTTAACTATAATATAATGTTAACTTAATAGTTAAAATTCAATGCATGGTTTTCTTGATAATTAAAGGTCTAAAATTAGACTTAAGTGAACTTGAAATAGTAGTTAACATGACTTGCGAGGAAAGATATTAACATGCATGAGTTATATTAAATGAAACTCTAGTTAAGATTTTATAAGTACAATGGTAAAGCAACAATTCTTGCATGATAAAAGAAAATAAATGGAACTCAATTTGAAGTCATTGGGATTGGTTTTTAAAATGAAAAATAAAAAAAGAAAAGAAAAGTGTCAATTTATGCATGATAGAAAAGAAAAGTGAGATTATTATAAGAGAAGGTACAATATAAGGTGTAGAAGGAAAGTATGATGACTATAGCTATACAAAAATAAAATGAAAGAAGATAGAAGGGATATAATGGGAGAGATATAGGTGAATACAATGAGGGAGAAGGAGCACGACATGGAAAAGAGAAGAAGGATGGTAAGAGCAAGGCAAGTAGAGAGATGCAATAGAAAATTATTGGTAGGTGAAGTAAATCCATTCCATGATTTTTATCGAATCCTTTTTGTTTTAGTTTTTATAACTATTTGAGTAAGATTCCAATTGCATATGGTATTTACCGGTGTTATATAGATACCCATTTTTACCATAAATATTGACTTAGATAAATTATTGCCTAAGTAAATAAGATATCATGGAAGGTGAACCAGTCCTTATCACTATGTCAATCCTTTGACTGCATAATTAGAAATATCCCTAAATTTTTTATTACTAAGAATGGCATCGTTAGAGTCTTTTAAGGGAAAATAATTAATAGATTTCATAGGATATTACCTTTAGTTGATCATTGAAATTAGATGTAAGCTTTAGTAATTATATTTTTATGTTACAGTTTAGACGATGTAGGTATATGTATATATGCAATTACATACATTTATTTAGTCATAGAAGTTAATAACCAATGATTTGTAAATGTTTCATTTGGAAAAGAAAATTTTAAAGTATGAAGGAAACTATGATTCCTCTTGTTTATAAATTAAATATTGGGTGGAACATTATATTTCCTCAAAATTACTTACTATGGATAACAATATGCATCATATATATGACATGTCTTCTACACATAAAAATTAATTAAAGAGATGACCTTGGTAGAACCAGTAATGGCTTATGAGTTATTTCTTAGGAAATAAATTAATCTCTTGGATGGTTAGTCGCCATTGATGAATAAGTATAATATTATTTTTAATTAATTTAATTCTAGGTTTTTGGTAATATAATATAGACTGAGTAAATATTGATATATAAAACCATTTTTTGCATACTATGTTACCTTAAATAGTTGATGGGGTTGATCTAGAATTGTTTATGTGTTATGATTTTGAGGTAATCGATATGAAAAGGATACGCCTATGTATTTCTCGTCAAAAGATCAAATAGGCTAGTTATACATTAAAATAGTATTCATTTTGTTAGGCTAGCATGCATTATCCACTAGTAAACAATTCATGAACTTTAGCTAAGTTAACAACTTATAAAGTGAATATCAGTATTTGAATATGTTTAATAGATTTATTGGATATGATTATTTTAAACTAAGTGTTTAACATTTAACATATAAATCCATTGATGAAGTTTTCATATTTAAACTTATAAAGGGATTCAATAATGTACAGGAGATACAATATATATGGAATGATAAACCCTTTTGCAAAACTACAAACTATTATACTAAGTATAGTTGTATACAACTTGTTGAATGTTGAACTTTATCAAATTATGGAATGGTTATAGGGATGCATGTATTATCATATATGTATATATGTATGTATGTATATATATATATATATATATATAAATATATAATATATATATATATACATATATATATATATACATATATACATACATATATATATACATATACATATACATACATACATACATACATACATACATACATACATACATACATACATACATACATACATACATACATACATACATACATACATACATACATACATACATACATATATATATATATATATATATATATATATATATATATATATATATATATATATATATATATATATATATATATATATATATGCATGCTAGTGATTAAAAATTTAATGATTTCTTGTGATGTTTATATAATATGAACTTGATACGATTCATGCCTAGGTGATATGATTCTTAAATAGAAATGGGATATATTCATTATATTTGAAATATCTTTATGTGAGAAATTCGAGTAATGCATTTGATGGAATAAATGCATAATTATGATTATTTTTTGTACCTAGCATGTTTGCATATTTGTTAATAAGAATAATATATTTTAATCATTGGTTTATATATTATGTTATATTTAACTAGTCTTGCATTGATAATGTCAAAAAGTAGTGAGATGGACTTCACTAGCTTAGTTGGCATCATGAATGCAAGATGAAGATAATTCAATCAAATAGTGTGTATGAAATTGATTGATCCTAGAGATCATATGTTATTTGAAAACTTTATCCAAATTAATGTTAGATAGACATTTTCATTCCATATGTTTGATTTACATGTTTTTATGATATCATGTTAGAATGTATTTTCTTAATGATATACATTTTGTAGTAGAAATCTTACAACACGTAAGGTACTAACATGTCTCTCTAGATTCTCACACTATCACTATCTACATGTATATGAAAGGAAGACCATTCCTTTATGGGATATTATGTAGTGGAGTGATGATCCATGGTTGATGTGGAATTTTTTCTAGAAGATGATCTCCCTCCCCACTATAGTACTTAGTTGGAGACTACACTTGAGATTTTCAAAGATACATGAGTTAGTTTGACTCGAGCTCTATGAAGCATAGTATCTATTTATTGTTTTAAGGATAAAATGCCTAATAAAAACATAATTATATTATTTTTTTATACTTCAATAATAGAAGCTATATTATTGTACCATCCATGGTTGGATTTTAATGTGATTACTTTCCTTATAGTTATGCTATGTTATGTTACATGAAATGTTAGTGATTAAAAATATTATTTTTTTAAATTTGTGATAGTGTAATATACTCAATATATTAAAATCATTAATTAGATTCTCATGGTGTAATCTAATGAAAGAATGAATGTTGAGTAATTAGTTAAAAAATAACAATTATTACATTATTATAGTATAATCCATGAGGGGTTGTTACATGTGGTATTAGAGCTTAGGATCAAAATCTAGGACTTAATGAGTCCAAAAACATTTTTTTATTTTGATATTTAGAGAGAAATAATAATGGTAAAAACAAGATCATTGGGTGAGGGTACTTCAAGTGTCAATGACAATAAGCCTCCAATTGATCCTAACCAATTTGCCATTAAAAATTTAGAAAAGCTGTATCAAATTATTGTAGCCATGAATGATACTAGGGATTGAATCAAAACCCTAAAACATGAAGTTCATGACCATGGAGAGGAAGAACATCAAAAGAACCTGATGAGCATTCCTCTGAGTAGGAAAACCAATAGGATGTGAGAGTTTAGGTAGTTATAGAGTTATCTAGGGACATGAAAAAGGTGAGTCCACCTAAGTTCGATGGAACTATCTCAGGAGATAGATCTAAAACATGGATGACAAATATGGAGAAGTGTTTTAAGGTTCAAAACTATTCTAAGATCAGCAAAGTAGTTTGGGGATCATACCAATTATTGGTGAGGTAGTTATGTGGTGGGCCAACAAGAAGTTAGAAATGAACCTTAATTCAACCACCACCACTTGGGAGTAACTTATGACATTATTTAGGTCATGGTGGCTTCCACAGCTTTATTTTGATTAGAACCTCAAATATTTACAAAATATGAAGCATAGGAACTTATAAGTGAATAAGTATTATGAATAGTTCACCAAAATTTTAAAGTATGTACCTTAGTACCAAGTAGATGAGAGGTTCAAGATCAAGAAGTCTATTATGGGATTAAAACCCTAAATCAGTGGTGAGGTAGATGTTTATGGACATTCTACCATGGACCAGGTATTTGAGAAGGCATTCAAATAAGAGCATAAGTTGAATTCTCTTACACAGGCTAGGGACAAGTTCAAAAATAATTTTGAAAGTTCTAAGATGAATTTCAATAAAAATAACTATAAACAGAGGAGTGGGGACTCCAAGGGTTAGTCCAAGACTCAAAATGCCAAATTCAATAGTAGTTCAAGAAACAAGAAACTAGACAATGGCTTTAAAGTTAGTTTCAAGGGAAACCCATAGACTGATAGGAAAGGACCACTTAGAGGTTGTTTCATTTGTGGAGGAGATAATTATTCTCATGAATGCACTCAAGATAAGTCAAATAAAAAAGGTCTTAATTCTCAATAGGGAAATTGTTAACAATGTATTAATCTAGAAATTGATAACCATCACGATGAATTTCAAGCATCACCTATAGAGCTATTAGGTATTTTATTTAAACATTTATTTATATTTTGATAGATACAGGGGATGTTAAATGTTTTATATCTCTTATAATGCTTATTGAGTTTCCTACAAGAGCTAAATTTATGGAAAATACATGGTCAACATAGTATGGGAATCACTCAAAAGTCATGGTTGACAAGTGTCTAGTTGAAGTAGATATTAGGTTGCCCAAATTCAAACTATAGTGGATTTGTATGTATCACCACTAGGGTCATATGATGTGATACTAGGAGTTAACTGGCTTACAAAACACAAGGCTAAGGTTGAATGCTACTTAAAAAAGGTTAAATATGTAGATGATTTTGGAAATCATACACAAATTCATGGTGAAAATAAAGAGTTGAGGCTTAGGTAGATTTTTGTACTACAACTCAAGAGGGATCAAGGGAAAGGGTGCCAAGCATTTATCATCAAGATAAATGAAATAGAGGAACCTAAGGAACCATCTCTTGAAGATTACCCGTTTATTAGAGATTTTCATGATGTGTTTCCATAAGAACTACTAGGATTACCTCGTAAACACGAGTTTCATTTATATATAGTTATCATACTTGGATCAAAATCATAGTCTAAGGCACCATATAGGATGTAATCCACTAAGTTGGTTGAATTGAAGGCTCAAATCCAAGAATTTTTGTCAAAAGGGTTGATTAGACCAAGTGTGTCACCATGGGGTGCACCAATTATCTTTGTCAAGAAAAAGGATGGTACTTTTTGAATTTTCATTAATTATAGGATGTTGAACAAGGCAACTATTAAAAAAATATCCACTACCTCATATAGATGATCTTTTTGATCAAATTCAGGGAACAATGGTCTTTTATAAGATTGATATTAGAATGGGGTATCATCAGTTGAATATTCATGATGAGGATATTTCAAAGACAACTTTTAAAACATGTTATGGGCATTATGAGTTCACAATGTTACCTTTTGGGTTGACTAATGCACTGATAACATTCATGAATATCATGAGCAATGTGTTTAGGGATTATCTAGATCACTTTATTTTGGTCTTTATAGTTGACATTCATATATATTCTAAGAATTAAAAAGATAACCTTCAACATATGGAACTGGTTATGTAATGGTTGTGGAAGCACAAGCTATATGGAAAATTATCTAAGTGCACATTTTTATAATAAAGTGTGAAATATCTAGGGCACATTATTTATATAGATAGTATTTTTGTAGATTTGACTAAGATAATAGCCATTATGGAGTGGCCGATGCCAAAGAATATGCACAAGGTAAGAAGTTTTATGGGATTAAATAGCTATTATAGGAAGTTTGTTCCAAATTTTTCCAAGATAGATAGTCCAATTATCTCCTTTTAATAAAAGAACCAAATATTTATCTGGTTAGAGAGTTGTGAAGTAACTTTTTAGGAATTAAAAAGAAGGCTTACTTTGGCACTAGTGTTAAGAGTTCCTGACCCTAATGGTCAATTATCAATGATCACATATGTGTTAGGAGAGGGAATAGGAGGAGTCATTATGTAGGATGGTGCATTAGTGGCTTATGAATCAAGGAAGCTAAAAAATTATGAGGTGAATTATACCCCTCATGACCTAGAATTCCAAAAATTATTCATGCTTTACAAGTATGACAAAATTATTTATTTGGAAAACCATTTGAACATTGTTGGGTGAATATTTTGTTGTCAACTAACTAAAGGCAAAATGGGTATATCAACCATAGCATAATGAGATAAATCTCTCCTCTCAGTAAGCGGAGGCTCCCTATAAACTATAATATACTAATATAAACTAAAAATAGACTCAGGGGTGAGATCATACCATCCATCTCTATTTTTTTAGAGATGATGTTCACAAGATAAAGGAAAATTCCTATGTAATAATTGAAAGCAATCCTCTTCTTTTAGAACTGATGTCTAGTAAACAGTAGGAAAACTTCCCAGGTAGTAACTAAATCCATGATAAACCCACAAAATCACAAAGTCTTTCATTGCTTCCCTTACTAATTTTTAATGTATATAACAGTATAATGAAGTGCACCTCAAAATATCCATCGAAATCTATAACAGAGTATAATATCACAAAGGATAAAAGTAGTATAAAGCCTTTCTAATACCCTTTTCACTAAAACATAAAAAACACAAACTAAAGGTAATTATAGCAGCATAAATTCTTCATAATTAAATTTAGAACATCTTCCAGATAATTTTCACACACTATACTTATTTAATCAAATAGATGAGATATTATTAGGAAAAAAAGATGTAAGAATAATTTCCTAAATAACATAAGTTATTCCAATGCAAAGTTTGAAAAGTCACACACTTTCTCATTCATTCAAGAAAATATGATTTACAATTTGAGCTCAAAGTCTCAAAAGGCATCTCAATTTGGGCAGAGTCTTTTGCTTCTAATCACCAAAAGATATCTCTATTACAAAAGAGGCTCTCTTTATTTATAGGGAAAAGCCTTGAGGATTTAAAAAATATTTAAATAATTTGACCTAGTCAAAGATAGGAGTCTTTATTGACTTTGGACTTTCCATATTTTTACATGTAATTACACATGGAAAAAGTAAATGTGACAATGTCCAAAGTAAATGTGACAATGTCCAAAGTGGTTACAAAAGTGCATTTGAAAAAATGGAAATTAAATCAAAAGAAAGTTGATTCAATTTGTAACCCCATCTTTCTTTACGTGAGCATTGCACATGGTGATAGCTACTTATATCCTGATATTGTCTGTAGTAATAGTATTCTTGAAAATCATCTTCACCCTGACTATGGCATCTCTCACTACTGTGATTGATTTTGCATGACTAGTTAACTTGGTTTTTAGATTATCCAGAGTTAACTGATTATCTAGTATATTGTCCATATAGGCTATTGAGAATGGTTTATCTTCAAATTCCTTTCATAACATACCTTTAAGTTCCTAAACCATTTCTTATGCTGAAAGGAATTGATTTTCTTTTGATGTAAGATTGCAAGACAACTCCTCCAATTTATGCAAAATACTGATGCCACTTTGTTCACTAAGGTCCTTTGATGATTCGAAGTCATTGATCAATTCCTTAAGCCCCTGAATCCTATATATCAATGCTTCTTTAGTTTTAGTATAAGAGTCTCTATCAATAATGATGTCAATTGATACTAGGGTGCTTATTTTCAACTTATTCATATCCATCCACTTATCAAGATACTTTTTTATGCTTTCAATATCCTGAGAAATGATATTGATAATATCATCCATTTCTACTCTTACTTTCCTCATCTTACCCATTTTCTTAGATAACTCTATGAGAAAGGAAATTCCTTGTGTATGCATCTTGTCTAAGTACTTTTCCCTTGAGATAGGTCCTTTCTACTTTCTAAATCATGGGGTCATTTATGGAGATAGCCTCTAGAGTTATTGTTTCTGGAGTGAAAGTTATTCTCCTTATTATTGCAGTCAATTGTTCCACCATTGCTTTATAATGGTCCTTCATTTCTCTTTGTCTATCAAACTTCTGAACCAATATGTCCATAGCTAATTACATATCTCTCTTAGTGCTTTCATGAGTTATCTTTCCTAACTTAATTTGAGAGATAGAGTAGTCATTTACATCAAAATTTTCAAGAGTTACATCCTGTGGAGGTTTTGCTATTTCTAGAAATTTGTGCCCTTTATCCTCAATCATCTTTGAAAGAATTTTTAGATTTTTGGGAGTCTTGACTTTTATTGGCACCATTTTATTGAATTAAAGTCATCTGGGGAGATGGCCTATTTTTCCTTTTGGGCGTATAAGTTGAAAATGAAGGTGGGAGGGTAGAAGTACTTACATTAGTATCAATCTCTATAGTTGGTGTTATTAGAGTTGCACCTGCACCAGTGGTAGAAATAATGGGTGGAGTATTAGTAAAAACTACACCTTCTACTGAATGATCGAAAGTAGAACTATCTCTGATATCAAAAGATGGAGATGACAAATTAGGGATTGACCTTGAGGAACAAAGAATATCTCTAGAAGTGCCTTAAGGGTCATCAAAAATAATTTTGGAAGGAGAGGCTACTCTAGAAGAGGGAACAATGATTAGAGAAGTAGGTGAAGGAGTTAAAACATGTGTGCTAGGTGAGGAAGAAGAAATTCCCATTTCTAGCTATATATCTTCTTACAAAGATAGAGTTTCCTTTTATTGTTGATCTGTGGGCCTATCATCAGTCTCCATTTGCTCCAATGTTGGTTCTTTAGTGCTTTGATTTTCAACCTCTATATCTATTATTCCTGGCTTTTTTTCTACAACTTATGACTTCTTTATCACGAAGATGATCTTAGGCTTATGTGGCCTATCTAAAACAGGGATATCACTTTTATTCATCTTATTTTTTGCCCTTATCCTTATTTCCTCTTGAAATTTAGCTTCTAATCCTATGATAAACTCTTTCAAGGTGATTCCCTTACTCACTAACCAATCATTGGTGTTTGCCAATATTAGTTCAAATCTTTTCCTCAAATAAGTCAACTCCTTCTGAGACCATTGGGTTAGGGGAAGAGGGGTATTGGTGATCTGTTCAACATGGTATCTATTGTTGATCAAATCCCCATCATTTGCTATATTCTTAGGGATATCAGTGAGTCCCAAATATTCTATTTGCTCTAGAGATAATATACTGTAGTCCATTTTTTTGACATCTTCTATAGTCCTCAAATCAACCCTAACATATTTGATCATAGGCTCGTGAAACTAGGTCTTCCTCCTGATTATGTCCTTTACACCTCTGTAGTCAAAGTTTGGTCTCCTTTTGAAATGCTTCATGGTTACGAGTTGAATTTTAGTCTCCATAACTCTAACTTTTCCAGTGGTCAATACTGAGAACCTGCCAATTTCAATTAGGAACCTAAAACTGGGTTTCTTGAGTTCCTTCAACTTATTATGTATGACTATAATTTTCCTACATAGCTCCATTAAGACCAATTTGTCTAAAGGGAATCTTAGAACCTTGGAAAAAGCCAACCCACAGATAAGAAAAAGAAGGGAACTATAAGAACATACATCTGAAGTCATTCACAACTATCCAAGCTTCGTCTGACACTCTTTTCTATTCTAATTAGAGATCAAAGAGACATAAAATACTATGAAAAAAGCATCATTTACCTTCCTAAAATGGTGGATAGAAGCCTTTAATGTCAATTGAGAGTAATATTGATATACTGGGATTACCCTCCTATCTCCTTCTGATGTTAAACCTGGGAAGGTTCTCATTGACACTGCAATATATACCAGGTATGAAGTCATGTAGAATTTGGAGGTAGTGGATACCTTCATTAATTGCTCATACAGAGCATTACTAATTTATTCTCCCTAGAAAATGACTTGTTTGCCTTGGAGTATTGAATTAATGAAGGGGTACATTCATTCATGAAATAATGAGGAAGAAGGTAAACCTCTTACCCTACTGAGAAGGGTGATCAGGTCATTAACTTCTATGAAATCACTCCTTGGAAAGCTCCATGGCCATCTTGACAAGTTCTCCCTTAGAGTCTTGAGCCATCTATTATTGATTAGTTTTTTCACGCTTTCAGGATCTTTGTCATACTCCCTTTGTGATTCAACAAAATTGAGATTTAATACTTCAGTAGCGGGAGGACACATGAACACTTTGTCCATGAATTTATAGTCCAGTCTAATCACCACATTACCATTAGCATCTAACACAACCCTGGTATCCTTATTGTAAAACTAAGCATACTGGAGAATGAACTTTGTATTGTGAGCTACTATAAGAAAAGAAGATACTAGATGAATATTACTCTTGATTATCTTCTTTTCATTTTTTGGATTGCTTAATCTAGTTTTTTCCATGAACTCAGCCATATCTATGTGGTCAATCTTTGTATCCCTAATATCATTGACATTAAAAGTGACCAAGGTGATTGTAAAAACACCTTGATACTTGTACTTCATTATCTTCACCTTTTTTAGAGAAACCTTAGTCATCTAGAAGAGTTTTTGTTGAAAGGATGTTGATGAAGAAGGATCCTTGAGAGAAACTGCAACAAGAATCATGATCGTGTAATCAGGATAAAAATTAACAATCTAGGAAAACTACATGTTGGTGATCACGACCATGAGAATGTACTTGAAAGGGATAAGGTGTGAGTAGGCCAAAAAGTCAAAGGGAAATGGGCTTGAAAAAACAAAATTTTTAAATTTCTCAAAGTTAAGATTTTTGAGAAAATGTATGCAAGGGTGGCAAAAATCACCACCCTTGCATATAGGAAATAGTTGGTTTGTTGGTGCATAGGTGGTAATTTTTGCTGCCTTTGCATGTAGACATTGTGTAGGGGTAGAAAAAATTTCCGCTTGTGCACATGGCATGGAAAATATGTGTAAGGGTGGTGAAAATCATTGCCCCTACACATGGGGTAATGGATTAGTGTAATGGCGATAATTTTTGCTGCTATTATACATGTTATATCATTTTTTTAAAGGGAAGTGAAAATTACCACCCTTGCACTAATAGCAATGGGTTTTTTTTTGGATTTTTAAGATTTTTAGGCTTTCACCCATTCGAGGAGGAGAGGGAGGAGGAAAAAGAAGAAAAACTAAAACTTATAAAGGAAAAAAAGGGAAAAACATAACTTTAAAGAAGAGAGAAAGAACAAAATGAAAACCTAGAAATAAAAGAGGGAAGAATGCAAGACCTACCTAATAAATCAAAATCCAACACTTGAAGCCAAAAAAACCATAATCCCACTCGTTCACATGGTTGACTGGTTGTAGGGAGGAGGAGCAGACAACTTGGAATGATCCAAATGAGGCTCAAATTGACATTTAAAAGGTTAAAGCTAATGCCAACCACTTAGTGTGCACAATCACAAATGCCATGCACAAAAAATGAGATTGTGCATGGGTGGTGATTTTTGCTACCCTTGAATGATTGCCAGAAAATGCAAGGATGGCAAAAATTGCTGATCCTACATGAAAATGCTTAAAAAAATGTAAGGGCAGTGATTTTTGCCACTCCTACATGGAAAGATGCAAGGGTGGCAAAAATTGTCGCCTTTACATGGAAACAAAAACATCATGCAAAGGTGGAAAAAAATGTTGACCTTGCATGATGACCAAAAACACTAATTCCTTGAATTTTATTAAAATTTCAATGATCTGATCACATCGAGGCTGTAATGGTTTTCACTTTTTTTTGGAAAAATCACAATGAGGGAAGGTTGTGAACTTTTCAAGGATTTAGTCAACTACACTTGAGATCAAGATAAACTTGTCTCGAATAATGAACTTAGAGTGAAATAGAGAAGTTTCATAGGGATTGTTCCAAAAATGAGTGTAGCTAATTTTAGGAATAAGAGATAGCTCCTATTGGGGAACTTCTATCGATCAAAATTTAAAAAGATCAATGTGAGTAGAATCCAGTCTCTAAGTGCCTTCATCCATGCCATTGGGCCATAGAGTCAAGCTAAGAAAGAAAAAGACACAAAAACCAAACAAAAATAAATAAAAATAAGACTATACAAATGCATAAATGAACTCATCTAATACCTCAAGGATTGAAGTGTTTCAAATGTTACCCACTATGAGGTAGTGAGAATGGTATTCCATCTTGATATGCTAGTAAGAAGTTATTTTCACCATAGACTTGATTGATGGTAAATGGACCTCTCTACAAAGAATCAAATTTTCCATGCATTCCTTTGGTTCTCTCCTCTTGTCCCACAACAAGACTTGATCTCCAATCTAAAAATCATGAATCCTTGCTCTTTTGTCGAAGAGTTTCTTTACCTAATTTTGATGTGTAGTAATTCGGTCCACTACCATGGTTCATTGCTCATCTAGTTCAGTTAGGCACATGATCCTTTTGTCAATAGAATTTTTGAAAGTTTGATCTTCAATTGCCTTTGCCAACTTTAGTGCTAGTAGTTCTAGGGTGATTGGTATCTCTACATTCAAACCATACAAAATTTGAAATGGTGACATACTTATTGCCCTCTTGGGTGTAATCCTATCTACTCATAAAGCATCAAACAATGCTTTATGCCAAGTTCTCTAATTATCATCTACTAATTTCTTGATAATATAACTAGATTTTTGTTGTTTGATTCTGCTTGACCATTTCATTGCAAATATTAGTCAGAGGAGTGGGAAAGAATAATCCCATAATTGTAGCAAAACTTAGTAACCTCATGATAAGAGAAACAAGTAGCATTATCTGTTACAATCTTAGTTGAGACCCCAAATTGGGAGATGATATTTTATTTGGGAAAATTACATACCACTTCGGAAGTAGCATGCTTGGTTGGAATGGCTTCCACTCACTTGGTAAAATAGTTTGTCAGAGTGAGAACATATTCATGTCTAACACTCAAGGATAAGTTCACGATGCCAATGAAATCAATACCCCATTTTTGAAATGATTCTTCAATCACTACTGGCTTGAGGGGTAATGTGGCCAATTTAGGTTTCCGAACGAACTGTTGACACAACTCACACCTACGTACCTAAGTTTACGCATCTTAAAATAGTGTAGGCCAATAGTATCTAGCTCGTAGAATCTTGTGAGCCATCACTGGTGCAGAAAAATGTCCTCCATAAGCCAAATTATGAAAGGACTCTAAAAGTTTACTTTTTAACAACTTATCGACACAACGAAGAAACACCCCATCAAGGCTTCTTTTGTACAAACCATTGTCCCATAAGACATAGTTAGCGGCCTTCAACTTAACATTCCATTTTTATTTGTAAGACAGATGGGTGGGAAACTCACCATAGGTAAGAAAATGAATGATATTAGAATACCACTCATTAGTAGTAGTGACGAAGAGAACTGTAGGCACATCTTCGACCTCGGTTCCTTCATGTCTTATTTCCTTTGGTATGTTATCAACAATTAATTGGTAGAGACCTTTTCCCTACACAAGCTTGGTAGGTTTGATATAAAGATCAAACTCCTAAATTTTAGCAATCTAATTGCCCCTTTTAGTGCCAAACTCTTGTTGAGTTAAATGGACTTCACTATTGTATCAGGCACCAGAACAACAGTATGTAAATTCAGGATATAAAATCTGAAATGCTTTATTGCCTTAACCACAACATAAACATGCTTCTCCATGTTTGAATATTTAAATTCACGAGCTTTGAGAGGATAGATCATAAATGATATGAGATATTCCACACCTTCTTTGTTTTGTTGGACCAAAATGATTGAAAGTGTAGCTATATACTACAAAGTCTTTGGTATAATCTAGGCAAACCAGGATTGGGGCATGGGTGATCACTTTCTTGATATCTTCAAATGCTGACTTGCCTTCTGTAGTCCAATGGAAAGTGGCTTTACCCTTCATCATGTCGACAATGTGGTGAGTCTTCTTTGCAAATTCTGGAATGAATCTTCGTAGAAAATTCACTTTTCCAAAGAAAACATGAATTGTAGTCTTACTAACAGGAAGAGTAAGATTTTGGATAGATTTGACTCTTTTTGAGTCAATTTTTATGCCTTCTCAGGATACATTGTGACTGAGAAGTTTACCTTTTATAACCCGAAAAACTTACTTTATGGATTAAGAGAAATACCATTTTGCCGACAGCATTCTAACACTTGTTGTAAATGATGCACATGATCAGGATGATGTTTATAAAAAATGGTCAAGTCATCAAGATATATTACAATAAACTTCCCTATTACATCTCTAAAAGGAAGATCCATCACTCTCTTGAAGGTGGTGCCAGCATTGATCAGACTAAAAGGCATTCTCTGATATGTACAAGTGCCCCACGGTGTAGTGAAAGCAGTTTTATGTTGGTCTGTTTCATTGACTTCCACTTGATTATACCCAAAAAAACCATTTATCATTGATAACATTTCTAAACCAGTCATTGTTTACAACACTTGATCCATGATGGGTAAAGGATAGTTATCCTTTAGACAAGATTACTTTAAGTTTTTGAAATCAACATAGATACAAATTTCTCCATTTTTTTCTCACCGAGACTATGTTAGCAATCCATGTGGAATGATGGATTGGAAAAATAATTCTTACATTCAAAATTTTTTGGATCTCAAAAAGGATAGTACCTAATATTTTTGGATCGTATTGCCTTTGTTTTCACTTGTGATGCAATGACCCAAATTTAAGAGAAATTTTGTGCCAAATTTCTCCAAGGTCAAGGGATTTTAGATCATCATAAAAATATGCCAAAACATCAATGTAATGGTGAAGAAGAGCAATGAATTTGAGCTTTTCATTAGAAGTGCAACAATTCCCAATGTTGACCATTTTGGGATTTTCTATTGTACTCAAATTTACTTGATCAAATTCCTTAGAGGAACTTGAATCCATTTGTTTCTACTTGACATACCTATCATGCTTATCAAATAAATTTTCAAGAGAAACTAAACCTTTTGGAATTTTATTCCCTTTTAGTTAAAGAAACTATTCACCAGTTTTTGAATTTATTTCAAGAACTGATTCCCATGGTGGAGATTCACTACATTCAAAATAAAGCTCCTCAAAGCTGTCCATATTTTTTAGAAAAGCAATGATTTGATTGTCATCATTAAACACCTACCAATGATTGGCATTATCAGGTACACTCGATCAAAAGACTAGCTCAATAGTGTACTTATCCCCTTTGAAATCTTTATGGGGAACCATGAGGGTTGCAGAGAAATCTAATGAATCTGTATGATCATTGAATTCTCTTGACACAACAAAAATGATGAAAGCATTAAAACTTTCAATACAATCCCATACTAGATTGCGATAATGTCACAACCTTTCATTTTTGGTTTGGTATAGATTTCTTACCTGGCAAACCACCAATTCAACATCTCCTCGAGTATGAAGAATCTTAATACCTTTCAATTCAAGCAACAAAGATTCATACTCAGTGGTTCTGTTTGTATTGTTGAACTTTAACTTATAGGAATAAGGAAAAATTTCTCCTTGAGGGGATATCAAGACAATTTCAACTCCAAAACTGGTAGAAGAGCAACTATTATCAAATTCTAAAATCTAAACATCATTAGAATTTGATTTTTTTAAAGATTTCTCATTAGTAACAGAAGATTCTTTGTTATCTAAACTTTGCCCTAATAATTCTTCTAATTTTCTATCTGAATTTTCTGAATTATCACTTAAAGAACTTTTATCTGATGAGCTAAAAACATCTTCAGTGGTCATAAAGTAGTTACCCATTCTTGATGATTCAAATAAAATTTGAACTTTGGGATCTAATGTTTGGGTGATAATATATTTTAACTCTTTCTTAAGAAGCAATTTTTTCATAACACCTTTAATAGGTATCCTTGCTTCAAACAGATCCATATTCAACTCTCCACCTACATCCTTGCAAAAAATTTCACTTGAGCAGAATGTCATAGGAAGCTGGAACATCGGCTACCAAGACTATCATTTTAATCATTTTATCTGGAAAAGCCATGAATGCAAATTGGGCATCTTTGATTTGACCTAGGAGTGGTACTTGCTTATTTTCCATAGAGAAGCATCTAACAAAAGTCTTAGTTAAGGTGAGACCAAGAGAATTTGATACCTTGGCAGGCATAACATTATCAGAGGCTCTAGAGTCTATTATACAGTTAGTCAATTTATGACCATTTATTAAAAGGGAAACATATAAAGGTTCTATTTTCCTAAGGGCAATAGGAGGAGTAGCGACAAGATTATTTTGAGTGGATTTAATCTTTGAGGAATCATGAGTTGTCTTTGGAAAATCTTGTCCTGTAGGGATGATTTTGTTTTTTATGTATTCAACCAACCTATCAAACTATTTAAGGTTGGCTCGCAAGTACTCAACTTCAGTCATTTGAATCTTGGTCTTTCTAGCATGATCAATTATGTCAAATAATTGGAATAAACTAGAAATAGAGGAAGGAAGTACATTATCTTGATCTTTATTGGGTGTGGCACTGGTTTGAGAAATAGAAGCAGAAGGTATAGGATGGTTTGAGGTACCTACTTTCTTATTAGTCACTAGGTCCTTTGATTAGAAAGGCAATGAAGTCCCCCATTTACCAATTAAAACTACTGGCTGAGGTTCTTCTCCCACCTTTCTTTTATTAGCTTATTAAGTCGATTGATTTTGGGACCTAGTAAAGACAACATATGATCCATCAAACACTTCTCCTTTTTTCTTAGCTTCATCTTGGTATTATAGAAAACTAATATTAGAGTTACCAGCTAATTATTCTTCTCCTTCTGCAAAGAGATTAGCATTATCTTCTTGGTCCAATTCAGGTTGGAAAGAAAGATCATGTTTGGCTTCATGATAACCAACTACTCAGTTGACCAGTGCTATTTCAATGGTGAGCTTCCCCTGTGTGGAAGGAAGACGGTTGGATTATCCTTGATTTTTAGCAGCGTTGCCTTAATATGAATGATTAAGAAATGTCCTTTTTGGCATCTCCCAATAAGGGGGAGCAGACATACCTTGTGACATTTGCCTTTTCAGAACTAGTAATTCATTTGCCAGGCTTTACACCATAGGATCTATGGTGCTCATGGAAGAACTTTCAGAAGTTGAGGAAAATTTATTTTTATTAGAATCTTTTCTAATCTTACTTTCCAAGATAAAATCATCTTCAACTTCAGTAGCCAAATTTTGGGCTACAAAAAGATCTATAGGTCCAGCCCACCTCAATAGAAAACTTACTTTAGGAAGTTGAGAGTTGATGAAAAATCACTTAAGATTCTCTAGTGTTGGCTGAGCAATTATAGAAATTCTATTCCTTAGCTTATTGAATTTAGTAATGAAATCTCACATAGGCTCATGGGGTTCCTTCTTCATTTTCATAAGCTGAGCTAATAAGGCATGTGCATCTTCTATAGGTTTAAATCTAGCCTCAAACCTAGCCTTGAGAGTGTTCTAATTAGTTATAGTCTGAGCTTGAAGGTGATAAAACTAATCTACAGTAGTGCCTTGAAAAGTTTCTACAAATAGTCTCACTACTATATCTTTGTATTCAACACCTATCACACCACATGCTATGTAAAAAGCAACAATATGTTCATCAGGATGGACTTTCCCATCACCATGAAATTTGAGAAAATTCTTTCTCAAACTATGAGGTAGTTCATGTAAAGGCGGGGTTAGATTGAGAGGACCAAAAGTTTTTCCCTAAGGACCTTAGGCTGCCATGATATGATGATTAAAAAGAGGGATAATAAACCTTGATGGGGTAAGTACAGACAAAACTCTACTAGCATTAAGACTAAAAGCTTCATCTGGTATTAGAGATCTGACATTGGTAGGAGGAAAAATCTTGGTATGCTGAAGGTGAGATGGTAGAGGAAAGATCTCAAAATTATTTTGTTGCACAAACGTGAATATAAGATCAACAATACCTTGAGCTCTCTGACTTCACATGTACGGTGGATCTGCCAGAGTGGAAAATGAAAAAGGACTAGAAATGCTTCAATTTGAAGCTTGAGGCTTCAAAGTGCATGTTCGTCTCCCTAGTAGAGTTACCAAAAACTATTGGGTGAATATTTTGTTGTCAATTATTTGAAGGAAAAATAGGTATATCAACCACAACATAATGAGATAAATCTCTCCTCTCAGCAAGGGGAGGCTCCCTATAAAATATAATATACTAATATAAAATAAAAATAGACTCATGGTGAGATCATACCATCCATCTCTCTTTTTTCAAAGATGATGTTCACAAGATAAAGGAAAATTCCTATGTAATAACTGAAAGTAATCCTCTTCTTTCAGAAATGATATCCAATAAATAGTAGGAAAAATTCCTATGTAGTAACTAGATCCAAGAAAAACCCACAAAAAAATAAAGTTTTTCATAGCTTTCCTTACTGATTTATAATGTATATAACAATAGAATGAAGTGTAGCTCAAAATCTCCATCAAAAACTACAACAGAGTATAAGACCACAAAGGATAAAAGTAGTACAAAGCCTTTCTAATACCCTTTTCACTAAAATATAAAAAACACAAACTAAAGGTAATTATAGCAGCAAAAAGTCTTCATAATTAACTTTAGAACATCTTCTAGATAATTTTCACATACTCTACTTATTTAATCAAATAGATGAGATATTATTAGGAAAAAGGACATAAGAACAATTCCTAAATAACACAAGTTATTCCAATGCAAAGTTTGAAAAGTCACCCGATTTCTCATTCATTCAAGAAAATATGATTTACAATCTGAGCTCAAAGTCTCAAAAGGAATCTCAATTTGGGCAAAGTCTTTTGCTTTTAATCATCAAAAGATATCTCTATTACAAAAGAGGCTCTCTTTATTTATAGGGAGAAGCCTTAAGGATTTAAAAAAGATTTAAAAAATTTAACCTAGTGAAAGATAGTAGTCTTTGTTGACTTTGGACTTTATATATTTTTACATGTAATTACACATGACAAAAGTACATGTGTCAATGTTTAAAGTGGTTAAAAAGGTGCATTTGAAAAAATAGAAATTAAATAAAAGGAAAGTTGATTCAATTTGTAGCCCCATCTTTCTTTACGTGAGCATCGTACATGGTGATAGCTGCTTGTATCTCGATACTCTCTGTAGTAATAGTATTCTTGAAAATCATCTTCACCCTGACTATGGCATCTCTCACTGTTGTGACCAATTTTGCATGTCTACTTAACCTAGTTTTTAGATTATCCAGAGTTAACTGATTATCCAGTATATTGTCCACAGAGGCTATCGAGAATGGTTTATCTTCAAATTCCTTTCAAAACTTACCTTTAAATTCTTGAACCATTTCTTCTACTGAAAGGAATTGGTTGTCTTGTAATGTAAGCTTGCAAGGTAGCTCCTCCAATTTATACAAAAGACTGATGTTGTTTTCTTCATTGAGGTCCTTTGATGATTCAAGGCCATCAATCAATTCCTTAAACACCTGACTCCTATATATCAATGCTTCTTTAGTTTTAGTATAAGAGTCTCTATCAAAAATGATGCCAATTGATACTAGGGTGCTTATTTTCAACTTCTTCATATCCATCCACCTATCAAGATACTTTTTATGCTTTCAATATCTTAAGAAATGATATTGATAAGATCATCCATTTCTGCTCTCACTTTCCTCATCTTACCCATTTTCTCAGACAACTCTATGAGCAAGGAAATTCCTTGTGTATGCATCTTGTCCAAGTAATTTTCCCTTGAGATAGGTCCTTTATGCTTTCTGAATCATGGGGTCATCTATGGAGATAGCCTCTAGAGTTACTATTTTTGGAGTGAAAGTTATTATCCTTAGTATCACAGCCAGTTGTTCCACCATTTCTTTATAATGGTCCTTCATTTCTCTTTCTCTATCAAACTTTTGAACCAAGACGTCCATAGCTAACTGCATATCACTCTTAGCACTTTCATGAGTTATCTTTCCTAACTTAATTTGAGAGATAGAGTAGTCATTTACATCAAAATTTTCAAGAGTTGCATCTTGTAGAGGTTTTGCTATTTCTAAAAATTTATGCTCTTTATCCTCAATCATCTTTGAAAGAATTTTTGGCTTTTTGGGAGTTTTGACTTTTATTGGCAACATTTTATTGAAATTGAAGTCATCTGGGGAGATGGCCTATTTTTTCCTTTTGGGTGTATAAGTTGACAACCAAGGTGGGAGGGCAGAAGTATTTACATTAGTATCAACCTCCATAGTTGGCATTACTAGAGTTGCACCTACACCAGTGGTGGAAACAATGGGTGGAGTATCAGTAAGAACTACACCTTCTACTAAATGATCAAAAGTAGAACTATCTCTAATATCAAAAGATGGAGATGACAAAGTAGGGATTGAACTTAAGGAACAAGGAATATCTCCAAAAGTGCCTTGAGGGTCATCAAAAATAATTTTGGAAGGAGATGCTGCTCTAGAAGAGGGAACACTAATTGGAGAAATGGTTGAAGGAGTTATAATAGGTGTGCTAGGTGGGGAAGAAGAAATTCCCATTTCTAGCTGTATACCTTCTTACAGAGACAAAGTTTCCTTTTCTTGTTGATCTATGAGCCTATCATTAGTCTCCATTTGCTCCACTACTAGTTCTTCGGTGCTTTGCTTTTCAACCTCCATATCTATTGTTCTTAGCTCTTTTTCTACAACTTGTGACTTCTTTGTCACAAAGATGATCTGAGGATTATGTGGCCTATCAGAAGTAGGGACATCACTTTTATTATTCATCCTATTTTTTTCCCTTCTCCTTGTTTCCTCTTGAAATTTAGCATTTGATCCTATGATGAACTCTTTCAAGGTGATTCCCTTATTCACTAACCAGTCATTGGTGTTTGCCAATATTGGTTCAAATATTTTCCTCAAAGATGGAAACTCCTTTTGAGACCATTGGGTTGGGAAAAGAGGGGTATTGGTGATCTGTTTAGCATGGTATCTATTTTTGATCAAATCCTCATCATCCACTAGATTCTCAGGGATATTAGTGAGTCCCATATATTCTATCTACTCAAGAGACAATCTACTATAGTCCATTTTTCTAACGTCTTCTGCAATCCTCAAATCAACCCAAATATCTTTGATCATAGGCTCATGAAACTAAGTCTTCCTCCTGATTATGTCCTTTACACCTCTGTAGTAAAAGTTTGGTCTCCTTTTGAAATATTTCATGGTTACGAGTTGTATTTTAGTCTTTATAACTCTAGATTTTCTAGTGGTTAATACTTAAAACCTACCAATTTCAATTGAGAACCTGACATTGGGTTTCTTGAGTTCCATCTACTTATTATGTATGACAATAATTTTCCTACATAGCTCCAATTTGTCTGAAGGGAATCTTGGAAGCATATAAGGATGACCTTGGAAAAAACTAACCCATAGATAAGAAAAAGAATGGAATTGTAAGAACATACATTTGAGTTCATTCACAACTATCCAGGCTTCGTCTAACACTCTTTTTTATTCTAATTGGGGATGAAAGAGACATAAATATTCTATGGAGAAAGCATCATTTACCCTCCTAAAATGATGGATAAAACCCTTCAATGTCAATTGAGAGTAATATTGATATACTGGGGTTACCCTCCTATCTCCTTCTGATGTTAAACCTTGGAAGGTTCTCATTGACGCCACAATATATACCAGTTATGAAGTCATGTAGAATTTGGAGGTAGTGGATACCTTCATTAATTGGTCATGTAAAGCATTGCCAATTTATTCTCCCTAGAAAATGGCTTGTTTACCTTGGAGAATTATCTTAATAAAGGCGTACATCCATTCATGAAATAGTGAGGAAGAAGGTAAACCTCTTACCCTACTAAGAAGGGTGATCAGGTCACCAACTTCTTCTATGAAGTCACTCCTTAGAAAGCTCTGTGGCCATCTTGACAAGTTCACCCTTGGAGTCTTGAGCCATCTATTATTGATTACTTTCTTCTCTCTTTCAAGATCTTTGTCATACTCCCTTTGTGCTTCAATTAAATCGAGCTTTAATACTTCAGTAGTAGGAGGACACATGAACTCTTTGTCAATGAATTCAAAGTCTAGTCTAATCACCACATTACCACTAGTGTCTAACATGGCCTTGGTATCCTTATTGTAGAACTGAGCACACTGGAGAATGAACTCTATGTTGTGAGCTACTACAGGAAAAGAAGATACCAAATGAATATTTCTCTTGATTATCTTCTTCATTTTGTGGTTGGGATTGCTTGATTTAGTTCTTTCCATGACTCAACCATATCTACATGACCGATCTCTATATCCCTAATATCATTGACATTAGAAGTAATTGAAGTGATTGGAAAAACACCTTGATACTTGTACTTCATTGTATTCAACTTTTTTGGAGAAATCTCAGTCATTTAGAAGAGATTTTGTCAAAAATATGTTGATGAAGAAGGATCCTTAAGAGAAACTACAACAAGAATCATGATCTTGTAATTAGGGAAAAAATTGGTAATCTGGGAAAATTGCATGTTGGTGATCCTGACCATGGGAATGCGCTTGAAAGGGCTAAGGCACAAGTAGGCCAAAAAGTCAAAGGAAAGTGGGCTCAGAAAAATAAAATTTTGAAATTTCCTAGAGTTAGGATTTCTAAGAAAATGTATGCAGGGGTTGTAAAAATCACTTCCCTTACATATGGGGGAAGGTTGGTTTGTTGGTGCATAGGTAGCAATTTTTGCTGCCTTTGCATGTAGACATTGTGTAGGGGCATAAAAAAACACTGCCTATGCACATGGCATGGAGAACATGTGTAAGGATGGTGAAAATTTCCACCCCTACACATGGGGCAATAGATTAGTGTAATGGCAGCAATTTTTATAGCTATTACACATGTTAAATTAGTTTTTTGTAAGGGTGGTGAAAATCACTGCCCTTGCACTACTAGCAATGTGATTTTTTTTTGAATTTTTAGGCTTTCACCCATTTGAGGAGGAGAGGGAGGGGGAGAAATAAGAAAAACTAAAACTTAAAAAGGAAAAAAAAGGGAAAAACACAACTTTAAAGAAAAGAGAAAGAACAAAATGAAAACCTAGAAAAAAAAGGGAAGAACGCAAGACCTACTTGATAAATCAAAATCTAATGCTTAAATCCAAAAAAATCACAATCCCACTCATTCATGCAGTCGACTGGTTGCAGGGAGGAGGAGCAGATAACTTAGAATGAACCAAATGAGGCTCAAATCAGCATTTAAAAGGTTAAATCTGATGCCAACCACTCATCACACATGGTCATAAATGCTGCACATGAAGACTGAGATCATGCATGGGCAGTGATTTTTCCACCCTTGCATGATTGGCAAAAAATGCAAAGGTAGCAAAAATTGCTGCTCCTACATGAAAATGCTTGAAAAAATGCAAGGGTGGAAAAAATTTCCACCTTTGCACGGAAATAAAAAAATCATGCAAATGCAACAAAAAATGCCGACCTTGCATGATGATAAAAAATACTAACTCCTTGAATTTTATCAAAATTTTGATGTTCTAATCGCATTAAGGCCGCAATGGTTTTCACATTTTTTTGGAGAAATCACGACAAGGGAAGGTTGTGAAATTTTCAAGGAGTTAGTTGACTACACTTGAGATCAAGAGAAACTTGTCTCTAATGATGAACTTAGAGTGAAACAAAGAAGTTTCATAGGGGTTATTCCAAAAATGAGCATAGTTAATTTTGGGAACAATAAACTCAAGATTGAAAACTTGGGACTTAAGTACATTTTCACCTAACAAAATTTGAATGCTCATTAGAGAATCTGTTTAGCATTTCTATCTGACCATGAATTTGATATCAATTACATTAAAGGTAAAGAGAATCGAGGATCTAATGCCTTGAGTTGTAGAAGGTACATAGCAATCATGACTACTATAAGAAGTAATTTAATGCATTATGTGATAAAGTTTTCACCAGGAGATGAATACTATGATTAAGTTAGAAAAGCATTGTTTGAGAATGCTTAGAATCCTTGGCATATGGGATTTAGTTTTGAGAGTAATGGTCTTTTGTGTTATAATGTAAGGATGTATGTGCTAGATTAAGAGAATATGCAAAACATAGTGCTAAAGTAATTGCACAATGCCCCACATTTGGGACATCCAAGAGTAACCAAGTTCATGGTAGAGCTTAGACCTCTATATTTTTGAGGGAATCAAGAGAGATGTGGTGGAATATGTGTCATGTTATGTAGAATGTCAATGAGTGAAGGCTGAGTATGTGCACCTAGATAGATTTTTATATGTACATGATATACTAGAGTGAAAATGGCATGTGATTATTATGGACTTTGTCCAAGATTTACCAATGTCATAAAACATGAATGATATGATTCTAGTAGTTATTGATAAACTAACTAGGGTGGATCATTTTATAGCAGGAAATTTGATAGATGATGCACCTACCCTTATGAAGAGGCTTATAAAGGAAGTGTATAGATTTCATGGATTCCTAGAAAATATAATTCTGGATCATGATCCAAATATGAATTCTAGGTTTTGGGTAACTTTAAACTTAGCTTTGGGTATGCATCTAAACTTTGGCACTATATATCACCCAAAGATTGATGGTCAGACTGAGCGAGTTAATTAGGTGTTAGAGGATATTCTTCATATGTATTACATAGATAAAAAATACAAATGGTAATATTATGTTCCATTAGTTGAGTTTGCTTATAATAACTCATACTAATTAGCTTTGAATATGGAACCATTTGAGGCAATTAATAGAATAAGGTGCATGACACCAATAAATCAAGATAGGGTAGAGGATAGGTTAATCTTTGGGCTTGAAATGATTTCATAAATAGAAGAATAATTTAGACTAATTAGGTAGATATTGGTTAAGGCCAATGATAGATATAAGAGTTATGCTAATCTAAAGAGGATAGATAGGTGGTTTTCTATAGGTGATAAAGTGTTCTTGTGGGTTAAGTCATAGAAGAGATCAATTAAAAATGGGAAGTTAGTCAAACTATCACCAAGATTTATGGGACCCTTTGAGGTGTTAGAAGTGGTCAATCTTGTAGCATATATAATTGCATTACCACTAGCCCTAGATCTATTACATAATATTTTCCATGTTTCTTATCTTTAAAAGTATATAGATAATACTTCACATGTTCTAGATTGGAATTATTTTCAAGTTTTAGATCTTGGGGTGGTCATGGTATAACCAATCAAAGTAATTGACACTCAAAAAATTCATTTATATAATAGAGAAGTGTCACAGTGCAAGGTCTTTTGGGACCAATACTCTGAAGATAGTGCTACTTGGGAGGACTATGATGATTTCTTCAAGATATTTTCACATTTATTTGTATGATTTTATACTTTATACAATGTTTTTATTTTGATAAACTCTATTTTTTATTCATAACTATTATTTAAATAAATGTCATTTGGAAAATGACCATTTTTTGGGGGGGGAGGATGTTACATCTTGATTTCACCCTAAGTATTATAACCTTTGAATCCATGGATTATTATGTTTATCATTTGATTATTATTGATTTGACTTGAGATTTATGACATATATTGGTTATGGGATAATGATACGCTAATTATTTTACATGATGTGATAGCTTTAGTTTCTTATTTATGTACATTGTTGATGTACACTTGTTAGTTATCTATCATTAGTTTTTGATATATGATTGACTCAAACTAATTATCTACTTATCATGAGATGGATGCAAGATAGATTATACCCTCAAAGTATGATGGAGTGGAGTGAGAGCATCATTAGAGAGGATGGAGTAGATGGGATGATTGAGGGATGGCAAAAGAACTTCTAGTAACCCAACACACACGCTACAATAGAATAACTTATTTAACTCTTTATTTGATTTAGATAGTGAGTGATAATATATTCTGCTATGATTATGTTTTAATTGATGCTTATAATGATCTAAATTGTGTGATCTAATGTATAATTATAGTGCATATATTTATGTATATAATTTTATTATATGATCATGTAGTTAATACTGACATAAATCTAGTTGCGTAACATAGTGACATTTATAACAGATATTCGATAAATATCATTGTCTCAATTTAATGAACTATCATATAAGAGTTTTTAATAATGTTAGATGTTATTTTATTAAATAAGGTAAACCTTGATTTTATAGGGACCCAAAACCACAAAATTGAAATAAAGATTTTTAACTAGACCATAAATGGTTGAATGAACCAAAAAAAAAAGTCAAAATAACAAAAATAATAGCAGACATAAAAAACATGTTAATTAGGGGTACCCTCCTAGGTATCCTCCATCATAGAATTTTCCTTTGGTCTTGTCTTTTGAGGCTTTATATCTGGTCTAATTCTTGGGACCCTCATATTATTCACTAGGGAGAATCATCCTCAAGTATTTCATACTTTTCACTTGGGGCAAGGGATGCTTAGGAGGGACCCCTTGGGAACTCTAGGGGGGATTTGGGGTCCTTAGGGGATTTGAGAAAAAGGGAAAGGGGATGGGGTAGGGTATAATACATGAACATCTAGGTCATGACCTCCACCCCTTTGTGGAGCTCATTCCAATATTGGATCAATTTTGTCAAACTAAAAGCCACTTGTTGGACCTTTGTGTTGATATTTTGCAACATTACTTTGTTTTTGTCATGATCCTCTATTATAATGGTTTTACCTTTTTGATCATAGGTGGATGGAGAGCTGAGGATGATGGTTTTAGGTTTAAAGATGAAATTCATTTTCAAGGGAAGGCAATCTAGAGGGGAATGGGGCAAGCTATTACGAGGAGAAAGTTCAGTGGTAGGGAGGGAGCTCATAAAGGGAACCCCTTTTGGGGGCCCCTCTAGGGAGTCTTCCTTGGAGGAGGATCCTTTAAGGGGGATTTTTTTCCCAAGGAGGGTATGACCATGTTTCACCAAAATAAAGATGAAGCCTTGATGCAAGATCAGGTTAGCTGCATTAACCTAGTGGAGGAGGACTATGCTTTTTAGGGATTTTAGGAGAAAAAAGGGAAGGATAATCTTAAAATAGATGAAATGATTGAGCAACATGAAATGGTGTGAAAATATCAAGGTGTACTTACCTTGTAGGGTCATGTACCTCATGACTTGTAAGTAAACTTTTGGCCAATATTTGGGTAGGTCGATATAGGGGAATCCCTTTTTCTCCATTTGCACAAATTCATTGGTTCAAAAAAATCACTATAGTGATTCCTATTTCTTTGATTTATCCTTGTATTCTTTTGTACCTATGCAAGATATGCATGTGACTTCTCCTATAAACTCCTTAGAAACATTAATGGAAATACCCCTCATGGAAACCTTCCTTTTTGACCAAGTAGTAACAAAATCTCTTACCACCAGAGGATTATGGTTAGTGATACACTCCATATACTCTATTAGCCCACCTTTCTTGATATTTTTCCACACATTTTTATTTTCACGAACCTATTTACAAGATGTTGGCTCCATTCTATCTCTATTTCCTCCCATATTGATAGGAGTTGTAAGGTTGGAGGAGCGGGTCAAGGGTTTTGGATGTTGGAAAAATAGTTAGAGATTGTGATATGAGGGATGTACTCCAAATCATTCCAATCATAATTTAATTCCATAGAATTCAAATGAATACAAGATTTAAATTCCATGATTAGGCCCTTTGGGGTGAAAAACACATGTGTGAAGACATGATGGTTTTAATCAGCACGTGTACCTTCAATGCAGATGACACTAAGTGTCATAGGGGGATTCTACCTTCATTATGATAGATATTTAAAACTTAAAGTTGCAATCTAGTACTAACCAGAGTGTCCACCACTCAATTACCTTCCCTATAAGTATGGATGAGTTTAACTTGAGGAAAAGTGTAAAGTATAGACTTTGCATCTTCTACTAGGTCCTTAATAGTATGAGAAGGAGTGGTTTTTTCTTATAAGGAATTAAGAATATTGAGTGAATCTCCCTCTACTATGAATCTAATCTGATTAAGGATTTGTGCAAGTTAAATACCCCAGAGAGAAGATTTAGCTTCAGCTAGATGATTAGTCTATTTATGCATGGGCCCTATTTAAGCCGTTAACAATTTGCCATTTTAATTTCTTATAATACCCCCTCCTCCAATTGGGCTAGTGTTTCCTTTAGAGGCTCCATAAAAATTCAATTTCATCCACCCCATTAGGGGGGATTTCCATTTGGTTTGCTTGCATATGATGTCTTTTGAGGAGGAGCTGATGACTTGTTGGAGAGCCCAATTGTTAAGAATGAGACATGTAGAAGGTGGGGTAGGATCCTTGTCCTTGGGAGGAAAATCCTTCCAATTTTTGGAAATGGCTTGAGAAGGTCTAGAAAGACATTTTTCCACTGATGCCTTTTGGTTCAAAAAAAACTATCATTACAGGCTTTCTAGATGCACTAGAACTAGTGGGGAAATGCAAGATTCTAAAGGAAATATAGAGATGGGATATTCCATTACAATAGGAGATCTATTATGCTATTTGGCTTGACCCAAGTTAAGTTGAAATGACTACAAATCTCATTGAATAAATCTAGGTTGAAAGGGCATTCTAAAAATAGATATTGAATGGATATCCTTACCTTTTTTTAAATAAATCGTCTATTGGGGATGATAAGTCCCCTTTTGGTGAGGTTGTCAATAGTTAAATTTTTTTTTATGCCACAAGCCAAAATAAAAATTTGATCTTGGGGGTTAGATGTTTTACCCATAAAGTTTTCCAATGGTCCTAGTTGCTATCCACATTAAGTTCAATGACATGACCCATGGACACCAAGTACTCTCCTCTGTCTTCTTCTCTCTAGATGAAATGGCCATCTTTTTGAACCTAGGGGATATGTAGATTAGTAATAATCTAGTTAAGATTCTAGATAACTTGTGATTCTTCTGAGGGAAACCCTTTGCTAGGGATGGCTTTCTATCACTTCCTTCCATCCTTGATTTCTCAATAGTCCTTAATCTTAGACCCCCATCTCTATTTGAGTTTACCATAGCATCCCACCCAAGTATTTTTTAATGAGAGTGGGGTGGGGGATAACCACACATCCTCCCAAAAATCAATTTTCTTGTTATTGTTGATTAACCATAAGATGCCTCTTTTGAGGAGGTCTTTGAAATAGGATATGGCCTTCTAGAAGGTTGACCCTTTGGGAGGTCCTTCCTCCCATAGGAATGCATCCTCTTCCACACCTTTCAAGTATTTGGCCTTGATAATTCTAATCAATTATCATTTCTCTTTCAGTACTCACCAACTCATTTTTACCACTAAGGCTTTGTTCATAGAGCGTATACTTCTTAGGCCTAGACCTCTATTTATTTTTGGGAGACACACCTTTTCCTAGGCAACTATGTTAAATTTAAACCTTTCTTTTATTCCTCTCTAAATAATTTTTTTTGGATTTACTCAATTTTGGATGCAACATTAGTCAACATTTTGAAAATTGACATGAGATAAATAAGAATGCTCTAAACTATGGCCTTAAGGAGATAAAATTTGCCTACCTGTGTGATAAGGTGCCCTTTCCACCCTAATAATTTCAATTGAATATAGTTAATTAGGGGATTCCAAAGATGGGAATTCATTTTTCTAGCCAAGAAGGGAATACCTAGATGGTTAGTTAGGAGAGTGCCCAATTGACAATCTAGAATCTTTACAATCCATTTTTATTGGGTGGGAGGTGTGTTTATGAAGAAAAGGGATCTTTTTTGAAAATTGATACATTGATTAGAAATAGTTTTATAATTATTAAGGATGAATTTAAGGTTTTATCTGCCCTAGTTGAAGCATCACCTAGAATGATAGTGTCGATAGTGAACTACTGATGGGTGATAGGATTTGTGTTTAGAGCAATTGAGATTCCTTTTATCTGACCCTGACTACAAGCTCACCTCAAACTTCTCCCCAATGATTCAACCAGTATGATGAAGAGGTATGGGGAAAGGGGGTCACCATATCTTAAACCTCTATTAATATGGAAACATCCATTAGGGGCCCCATTTATAATAATGGAGAACTTGGGGGTAGCAATGTAATTCCAAATGATTTTCTGAGTATCATGATTAAAACTAATATTTTCTAGAATCTAAAGGAGAAACTACTAGGAAACCCTGTCATAAGCTTTGGACATGTATAATTTAAGTAGCATACCTTTCCTAGAATATTTGGTGATGGAATGTATTCCTTCATGAGTTATGATGATGTCATCAAAGATTTGTCTGCCAGCTACAAAGGCACCCTATTTTTCCCTGATGATAGAATCTAAGAAGGGATGCATATTCTTCAACAAAATAGAAGAATATTTATTAAAAATGGTATTATATAGGTTGATGGGTCTAAAGTCTTTGATGTTATCTGCCCCTTATTTCTTAGGAACTAGGACCAAGAAAGTATTGTTGATTTCTTTTAGGATATATTTGAAGTAGAATAATTATTTGATCGCTTCATCAAATTCTAGGTGAATGATGTCCAAATATTTTTAACCATATAATAATGTTAAATGTTAACCATGGAATACTTGATATATATAAATATAGATAATCCATTTACACTAGTATTTATTTTAAATAGTTATCTTAAAATAATTAGATTATAAATTGATTTGTTTTATCTTTTATAGAGATAACTAACCATTACATTTAAATTTAGGAAATTTAACTATAATATAATGCTAAATTAATAGTTAAAATTCAATGCATGGTTTTCTTGAGAATTAAAGGTCTAAAATTAGACTTAAGTGAACTTGAAATAGTAGTTAACATGACCTTTCAAGAAAATATATTAACATGCATGAGTTATTATATTAAATGAAACTCTAGTTAAGATTTTATAAGTGCAACAGTAAAGTGGTGACATTTACATGATAAAACAAAATAAATGAAACTCAATGTGAAGTTTTTAGGATTAGTTTTTCAAATGAAAAAGAAGAAAAAAATAAAAATATTGATTTATGCATGATATAAAAGAAAAGGGAGATTATTATAAAAGAAGGTAAAAAATAAGGTATAGAAGGAAAGTACGGTGATTGTAGCTATAGAAAAATACATCAATGGAAGATAGAAAGGATATGATGAGAGAGATAGAGGTGAATAAAGTGAAGGGAAAGGAGTAAAACATGGAAAAGAGAAAGAGGATGTCAAGAGCAAGGTAAGCAGAGAGAGAACAAAAAATTATTGGTAGATAAACTAATTTCATTCCATGATTTTTATCAAGTCCTTTTTGTTTTAGTTTTTGTAACTATTTTAGGAAGATTCCAATTGCATATGATATTTAATAGTGTTATCTAAATACCCCTTTTTACCATAAAAAGTTGACTTAGATAAATTATTGGTTGAGCAAATAGGACATTGTGGAAGGTGAACTAGTCTTTAAACCTACATCGATCCTTTGATTGCATAATTGAAAATATACCTAAAATTTTTATTACTAAGAATGGTTGCATTAGAATCTTCTGAGGGTAAATAATTAATGTATTTCATAGGATATTCCCTTTCGTTGATCATTGAAATCAAATGTAAGTTTTATTAATTATATTTTTATGTTATAGTTTAGATGGTGTAGGTATATGTATATACACAATTGCATGCATTTATTTAGTCATAGAAGTTAATAACCAATTATTTTTAAATGTTTTATTTGGAAAAGAAATTATTTAAGTATGAACAAAAATATGATTCCTCTTGTTTATAAATTGAATATTAGGTGGAATCTTATTTTTCCTCAGAATTCCTTATTGTGGATAGAAACCCATGTCATATATATGACATGACTTCTGCACATATAAATTAATTAATAAGTTGACCTAGGTAGAACCTCTAATGGCTTATGAGTTATTGCTTAGGAAATAAATTAATCTCTTGGCTAGGTAGTTGCCATTGATGAAATAAGTCCAATATTATATTTAATTAATTGAATTCTAGGTTTTTGGTAATATAATATATTTTGAGTAAATATTAATATAGAAACCCCTTTTTTACATATTACGTTATCTTAAATATTTGATGGGGTCAATTTAGAATTGTTTATGTGTTATGTTTTTGAGGTAATTAATATGGAAAGGCTATGCCTATGTATTTATTATCCAAGGATTAAATAGGATAGTTTTACATTGAAATAGTATTCATTTTGATAGGCTAGCATAAATTATCCGCTAGTAAGTGATTCATGAATTTTAGCTAAGTTAATAACTTATAAAGTGAATATCAGTATTTGACTGTGTGTTTAATATATCTATTAGATATGATTATTTTAAACCAAGTTTTGAAAATTTAACATAAAAATCCATTGATGAGGTTTTTGTATTTAAGATTGTAAATGGATTCTATAACATACAAGAGATAGAGTATTTATGGAATGTTAAACCCTTTTACAAAATTGAAAACTATTATACTAAGTATAGCTGTATACAAATTGTTGAATGTTGAAATTTATCAAATTACAAAATGGTTATAAGGATGCATTTATAATCATATAAAGTTAGATATGATTATATATATCTATGTATGTATGTATATATGTGTGTGTGTGTGTGTGTGTGTGTGTGTGTGTGTGTGTGTGTGTGTGTGTGTGTGTGTGTATATGTATATATATATATATATATATATATATATATATATATATAAGTATATATATATATATACATATACATATACATATACATATATATAGATATATATACATATATATACATATATATACATATATATATATATATATACATATATATGTATTTATATATATGTATATATGTATATATGTATGTATATGTATATATATATATATGTATATATGTATATATATATATATGTATATGTATATATATATGTATGTATATATATATGTATATATATATGTATGTACATATATATATATGTATATATATATATATGTATATATATATATGCTTGTGATTAATAATTCAATCATTTCTTATGATACTTATATCATAATGAACTTGATATGATTCATTCTCAGATGGTATGATTCTTGAATAGAAATGGGATATATTCATTATATTTGAAATATATTTATGTGAAAAATTCATGTAATGCATTTGATGGACTATATGCATAGTTATGGTTATTTTACGTACCTAACATGTTTGCATATTTGTTAATAGGAATATTCTATTTTAATCATTAGTTTATATATATTATGCTATATTTAACAAGTCTTGCATTGATAATGTCAAAAATTAGTGAGACATACTTCATTATCTTTGTTAGCATCATGAATGCAAAATGAAGATAATTCAATCAAGTGGTGTGTATAAAATTGACTGATCCTAGAGATCATATATTATTTGAAAACTTTGGCCAAAGTAATGTTAGATAAACATTATCATTTCATATGTTTGATTTAAGTATTATTCTATATTATGTTAGAATGTATTTTATTTATGATACACATCATGTAGTAGAAATATTATAGCCCACAAGGTACTAGCATGTCTCTTTGGATTCCCATAATGTCACTATCTACCTATCCATGAAGGGAGGGCCATTCCCTGATGGGGGATTAGATAGGGGATCAATAGTCTGTGGTTGGTGTGGAAAAGCTCTCAAATGATGATATCCCTCTCTACTATAGTACTTACTTGGAGAATACACTTGATATTATTAGAGATACATAAGTTAGTTTGACTCGAGCTCCATAGAGCATAGTATCTATATATTATTTAATGATAAAATGCTTAATGTAAATGTAATTATATTATATTTTTATACTTTAATAGTAGAAGATATATTATTGTACTGGTCATGACTATATTTTAATGTGATTACTTTCCTTGTAGTTATGTTATGTTATGTTACATGAAACGTTAGTAATTGGAACTATTATTATTTTAATTTTTTGATAGTGTAATATGCTTGGTTAAGTATGTTATAATCACTAATTAGATTCTTGTGGTGTAAGCTAATGAAAGAATGAATGTTAAGTAATTATTTAAAAAAAATAATTAAAAATAACTTCATTATTATAGTATAATTCATGAGGGGTTGTTATACAAAATCAACCTCTACATGAAACATTGTTGCCTAGAAACCATTGGAGATAGTGATTCAGTTCTATGCATTGTTCATTAGTGTTGTTCAAGTTCAACTTGAGTGGATGGATAAATAATATTGGTACATCATGACCCCTTAGAGTAGATCTCTTGTATACACTTTCTATCCCTTTTCACCCTAATTAATAGGTCTCAGTGATTATGAGCCACAAGTGATGTACTAGGGGAGATAACCCCATTAAATAGAGGTTTGGTATAATTACAAGGTCACCCATAGCCTTTAGGCCATTCTCATATTAGTCCAAGTTTGAGTCAGGCCTGAAAAACCTCCTTCAAAGGGTATACCTTAGATTGATAACACCTATACAATTAAACAAAGAAAACAAATAACATTAAGGTTGAAATAAAATCATTATATGTTGAATATAGGAATACTTTACTAAAATAAATACAAAGGCATATACCTCATGTATCTATCAAAATAAGAGGAAAAATAGGGAATTACCAAATTTCATAAAAAGTTAGGAAATTAACATCCTTAAGGAATAATAAAATCCCATAAAATTTTGTGAGATGGGTATTATTGTCTCACCTTATTCAAAGGTGCACACCCATATGTCTTTACCTACAATAAGTGTTATAAATTTTCCAAGAAATAAGTCCATATATGAATTACTATCCAACCTATAATATAAGAGTGTCATTATTAATGGGGATTCAAATTCATAGGGGTCATCAACCTAAATTGATCAACTAGCCTTAATTTTATACTCATGGTAAGATATTAATGCATAATATGGATGGAGGAAATGGCCACCAAGAATACCAAAAATAAGCAAGTGATCAAGTTATTCAAAGGGAACATATCTACATGTTTTGGTATGATTATATCACTAGTTAATGATAATGGTCCAACAATTTAATAGATTAGAAACTAAATGGGCCTATGAGAACAATGTCATCCTAAAGTTCTTATCAAACTACTATCTTCAAGGAAATGGGTTAGCTAAGTTGACCAATAAAAACCTCATGGATTCAATTAGAAAATATGCTAATACAACAACTAGAGAATAACACTCAGTGATAAAGTATATACTTTGGGATGATCGCCCTAAATATAAAATACTCATAAAAAGTTCACCTTTCATGCTGGTATCTAGCATGGATCCCATATTATTGATAACCCATATATTAACCATGTAAAAATCAATTCAATAATACATTTAAGATGATGGGAAACTAAATTCAATACTAATGGATATTTTTTAGATGAAAGATGCATAGGAAGAACCCTTATATATTTTTAATAGATGCCAATATAATATCAAGAAGTGGTTTGATAAGAAGGAGAAAGTAAATTCCTTTAAAATATTAGACTTGGTCTTGTTATGGGATAAAGATCATGAAAATAAAGGCCAATACTCTAAGATGGATCCTCTTTGGATTGGCCAATATCATATTTCTAAGTTTCTAGGGTCGAATTTTTCTAGGATAAAATACCTCAAAGGATATGATCTATATCCACCTATGAATGGATAGTTATTGAAGCATTATTTATTAGCTACACCATCTAGAATTGTCTTAGAGTAATCCTCCCAAAATGAACTGATGCTATAAATATAGTTTATGGGTATAGTAGTTTTAAATTGATTTAATTTTTGTTGTGTTTCTTTTCTACTCATTCTTGCTTTGTTAACTTATTTTTTCCTCTTCATTATTGTGTTTTAATTATATTTTTTCCAATTATTAGTTAATTCTAAAACCTAAAAAGTATAACTTTGATCCTAAGAAAATAAAATCAAAGCACTAAAAGGATAAGGTTAACACCGATCATTGGACCATATATTCACAGATCAATCCCCTCAAGTGTTGGAAAACCATTAAATACACAGTCTAAGAAGCAAGAAATAAATATCAAGATTTCATTATTGAAAAAATATGATAAATTAGGAATATCCTTTTATGATTCCTAGTAATAAATAATACATTGATTCAAAACTAAGCAGGTGAATTAAGAAAAGTTTCATTTTTAGTAAGAGCTCATCACCACACTTAAATAACATCAAAATGTCAACCCTAATTAACTAAATAAGTGAAGGTTCCCCTTGGTGCTAAGATTTCATTGAATAAACCATTCACATTGGATACATTGGTTCCTAACCCTAATGAATTAGAAATAAAATAATACATCATGACTAAAGGAAGTCTAAAATCTCAAGAAAATATCAAAGTCTCTTCCTAAGAAGAGGTTATTTAGGCAACCACCATTATAGATTTTCCAGCTTGGATAGAAATAGAGAAAGGCTTTGATTTGAAAAAAGGTATCTCTAAGAAGGCTATAGATGCCCATATCATATCATATCATATCAACATATTAGCCTTCCATTCTATTAACACTCCAAGCTGCACCCTTTGAAGAAGATGGTCTAGTTCTCTTTAGGCTTTGGGTAATATGGGATTGGTCCAAAGGTTGTGGGTGACCTATAGGAGGACCAAACCTCTAGGTTATGGGGATATATACCTTAGTACATCAAATTAATCTAACTTCATAAGACCTAATAATGTTGGGATGAAAAGAGATAGAGTGAAAACATGAAAATGAAACCTATTATAAAGATGGTGATGTACCAATATTCATCTATCCACTCTTCATTGATCTTCACATAAGACTTTATGAATCAAATGGAGGTTTATAAATGAAACAAGATTAATAATGAACTCATAATCATGATTATTTCATGTGAAGGCTATGAAATATTCCTACAACTTGAAGATAATATAAAAGATGTCTACTTGAGGCATTATCAACCAACTTACTTTTCAACATGGCTACCACTAATCTAACACATCACATGACCTACATAAGATAACATTATAAAAAATAGGTGAAGGAGAGGACCTAAATAGGGGGACAAAAATCTCACTTTTTTAAAATAAACAAACCATAACACACTAATATTAGCAAAGAAGTCTATAATCAGTCATTTCTTTATTGATTCTCAAGGTTCAAGATACAATTTGGTAGAGTTTCATTACACCCAATCAAGGAATAATTACAATGGCATTAAGGCCTTAATATATAGAAGAATGAGATAGAATAAAAGAGGATTTGGTGTGGGGAGAACATGAATGGTTCATTATTTACCACCATCCCTTCAATTCTGTAGTTACAAGTAGCTTCCACACTCCTCCATGCGTTGCCTAGGCTGACTAGTGTCTTAAATGAGAAAATTTTGGGCATTGGAGTCTATTTTTGGAAAATTTTAACCCATTAAGATCATATTAACACCAATATTGTTCAATTACCTCTCCTTATATCAGTTAAAAAGCATTTAAAATGTCTAATTAGGCCTCTTCTATGAAGCATTTAGTGGCAACCTCTTCCATGCATGTTGAATATGTTCAAGAAACTACCTAAATCCTCCATAATGGTCATGGATGTGGAGATTTATCACCTTAAGATACATTATATGTGTTTCATGATGGTTAATTAAATCCATAATAGCCTTAAATTCCCATGAACATCCTCATTTTCTTGGTTAAGTAGGCCTACTAGATAAGTAGTCTAGTCTTTTACTTGTTTACTATTTGAATGGCTATGAACACTTAATAAAACCTTAAGCTAACTGAGTGAGATTGATTAAAATAAAAAAAAAATTATAATACCAATACTTGGGATTTCAAAGTAGCTCACACATATAATCTTGCCTCACTTATATGACTAGGTCACCTCCTTCTTGCAATCCAAGACTACCTATTTGGTGAGGACTTGTAGAAGGACTTAGAGGCAAATTTATGAACATATTATGATTTTAATGGATATAAGACATATCATAATAAATTAATTATTTATCTATAACTCTTCATCAACTTTTAACCTTGAAAATACCACAAAACCTTGTAAAAGATTTAGTTTTTAGGGTATTTATACATTGCTTGTACATACCAATACCATAGCTGAGGTTTCTTCTAAGTAGACTACATGATCCAAGTGTTTACCAAGTCATTTCAATACATTTTGATGAATTTTATTAAATATATTCCAATTCAAGTCATTATTAGGGGTTTAGGGAGATTTACGAGGGTTTTGGACTCTTAAAAATGGTTTATATAGGTTAGGACCTTAACCTATAAAACAATGCCACTGATCTCTTTTAGACAAGGCCCCTCAACTTTCCTAAGGTGATTAACTCCCCATGGAACTATTACCTATAGTTATGAGCTTAATAATTTACTTATTTGGTGATAAATGTATATTATGAGTAGTCCTAAGACACTTTCAAGACAAAATGACCAATTGTGACTTCTCTCCTAGAAACCAAGGTGGTTCACACACCTTAAACAACATGAAAAACATTCCCATAGAAGTTTGATATGTAATATAATTATCTTATATCCTTTTATCCATGATGGAGGTACACACCATTGAGATAAGGGGGGGTGAATTAGTAGTTTAACAATATTACAATCTAATTCCCAACTTTTCAAGCTACTTAACCAATTATATCAATATGCAAGATAGATGAATCAAATAACAAGCATGAATGAAACCATAACACAAAGATTTATGTGGGAAAACCTCATGGGAGATAAAAACCACTATTAATTATGTAAAAAATGGATTAAATTCGTATATGATGATTACAAACAAGAGACTTTAGTGAAGCACCCACTTCACAAGGAACAACAACCCTTAAAGATGACAAGCACCAATTTGCCTAAGATGTTGAGCACCAACATGACACATATAAAATAAAAAAATATTTAACTCTAATTTATTCTTAGTTTGATATATAAACCCTTAAATAACACCCTTGTCCATGTCTTCAACTCCACATAAGTCACCAATCACTAAGCTATCTCTTCAACACAAGCAAATAATTCCTCAAATCTTTCACTTCTTTTCAAATATGCCATTATAAATATGATAAAAATAATCAATAGAATCAAAAAATTATGTTGAGTCTAATGAAATTTTTCTATGCTCAATCTCATACAAACATTAGTCATCAAGACCCCCAACAACCTTTGCACAAGGTCTTCAAAAATCAATATAGACTTGTTTGTCTAAATTCATTCACACAACCAAAAGGCATAAATCATATTGTATATATACCATTCATTATTATGGTTTGTAATATCACTTTAGAATATATTATAAATAATTATTCATGTCTCCCAAGGTCAACCATGATTCTCTACACAAGCTTTCTATACCATACCATGAACTCATCTCACAAATACCTCACAAATGAAGCATAGCCCTACTTGTGTGACTATATTTGACTAAATAGATATTAGTAAAATATTGAAAATGAATATATAATATATTTAAGATATATTCAAAACTCTCCAATCATCAAGAACACTTGATTTGATCATCTGCCCTGCAAATAAACTTAATCATTCAAAACAAGTTCCTTTTGCTAGAAAAACCATCATGGTCAACTATGAGTAAAACATATAATAAAATCCAAGTGAATAGGGAAAATAATACTCTCATGAAAAAATGTCATACATCACTTGTATCACCTTCAAGAGCTTAGACCTATTCCTATTCATTGATTAGTCCTTCCAATTCTTCTTTTCACTTTGATCACTCTTTCTCACTTAAGACACCATTTCCTTCATATCGACTAGTCAATATTAACCTTATAGAAATTTTACACAAAAATATGAATCTCATTGAATATTTTCATGAATATTTGGGAAAAGTATTTATCTTAAATAACCATTATATCATCTGGTCATTCACAAAAATCTTCCTTCGAAATAAGAATACTGTTAACAACCCATTTTCTATGGGACCCAAAGACTATCAAGAGACCAAAAATACTTTTTAAAAAACCTAAAGGAGTCCTATAAAATGTATAATCATCATATTTGATCACCCAATACATTATGATACCAAACCATCAAGATCTTCTCTATTGGGTCTAAGACAAGGGTTTTTGCACACAAAAACATACTTAGTTTCTTAACAATCATTCATAAAGGACAAGACCTTAATATATGAACTAATTCTTGGAAAATATTATTAATAAACCTTCCAAACATATCAAATAGGATCACATCCCCATGAAAACCTTTCACATGCTAAAGAATATAAGAAAGTCCTTTTCAAGCTCACGAGACACCTTTTTAGCACATCTTGAAGCTTTAAAACCAACTTTCTAACTTTTTATCTCAAAATCTAACCTCAAACCTCTTAAACATGCTTGAATAAACTTTATTTACCATCTCTCATGTATAAACAACCTTCACTAACCTAAAAACACCCTTTGACCCTTCATAAGGCCTCACAAGCCGACCTAGGCCAATGACCAAACTACCTTATAGATGATTAGCCATCTATTGAAAAACATAAACTTGACTTATTATCACCTTAAACATGTATAACATGTATATTCCAAGTATAATGAGCTCCTCATCATGTCACACAAGCCATATTACTCAGAATATTATAGCTAATCATGCATGATCAAGCCTCTAAGACATATACTAACTTGCATACCACATGAAGACTATATGGAGGCAACACTTAAGCATAAAACACATTAAGAACAATTAAAACATAATCATACTAGGCTCTATTAAGTCATACATCATCCACCTAGGACACCCATGCACACTATTGCAAGCATTACGTTGCTCTAAGTACATTAGGCCACCATGCTCTATCTCATTCTGACCTATTAGACCACTTTATCATCACCAATGCCACTTGAAATAAATGAAAATACATCTACCATAAATATCCCAACACTCTAGATTTCAAGTGACATTGCCTTGAGGAAGGTGATAGATCAACATGTTTAAATGGAGTGTTTCTAAGTTTTAACCCTAAGTTAGAGTTATGAATCACTTATCAACTTTACCCAACATGAAAATCACCCCTTAGGGTATTTAGAGCATCTATATTGGTTTGATCAATCCATTTACCTCCTCTTTCATGTATATATCTCTCATTTAGGTACTTAGGCATGTTTTCAAGTGCATATCAGGCATGAAAGCCCTAGTAGGTGGCCAATGTATAATTATTTGAGACCTTAAGTCCTTCTCCCTCCTAAAAAACATGTGGTATATGTAGATACTTCTTAATTTCTTGAATATAGGCTTATAGTGGTCTCTTTAGGTCTAATTTTTAAAGTACATACCATACACATGCCAACTAGTAGAGCATTTGGGGTCGTATGGGACTTAGGGAGTTTATTATGACTATTTCATAGCCTAATTACCTCATTTAGATGCATTTAGAGGTGTAATTTCTTCATTGGATATGAACCAAGTTTTAAAGAGGGTTTTGAAGATCCACCATCTTAGTGATGGTTCATAAGGTATGAACCTCCATACATAATTCTTTCCATGAACATTTAGCCTATAAACCCCTTCAAATATCTTGAGTAGCCCTGGGTCCCATGTATATTGTAGGTGGAAATATGGATAAAAGATGGTGTGCTTTGATCTCTTTGGTAAGAAATTTATGTAGGTTATGATATTAAAATTTGTTTATAGAGCTAGGACCCTAAATCCCACTCTCTCCTTCATGGATCTTGAGTCCATAGGGGTGCCCAAATTCCATTTATCTCCCAAGGTTTGGGTCCCTCTATAATGAAATACATGAGTGTTGAAAGTGAAAACTCGACATGTTTACTTAAGGCAATGGAACTCAAAAAGGTGTTAAGACTAAATTAGACCATTCCTTTGCATTCCCCTACTTCAAAAACATCCTTTGGGGTGTAAAGCTTGTTTATAAAAGTTTTCATTACCTTGGGTCTACCTAGAGGTTTGGATCTACCCCTAAAGTAAATATGGGGTCTTGAGGGTTCATGGTGGTTTTAGGCCTTATAGGCTGAAATTGGGCTTTGGAACCTCAACCCACTTGTAGATGTATATGTAACCTACATGTTTTCATGGAATCATCCTTAGTCTAGTATCCATCTTTTGCACTTGTTCTTATTTTCTCAAACCATCATGCCAACCCTTCTCTCTCTTGAACTTGTTTTAGCCTTCACTGTCCTATACAGATGCTTATAATGATTAGTGGTGATAACATGAGAAATCTCTCTTATCTATTTTTAGTGATGAAATTAGGTATTTAAATAACATGTTTAAAGTTTTGACCATAACCCTAAGTTTTTTCTTCCCTAACTTTATTATTAGGGTTCATTTATACAGTCATACATCAAAACTCGTATGTCCTGGGTATACAACCTAGACCAAACTATCACATTATAATAGTATCACCATCATATTATGAATTAAGAGATAAATATGTCCTCATCACCCTGAGATCTGTATTTCATTCTCTTAGCACTGTCATTTACTCTAGCTATATGATCTAAATTAATTGAGTGAGCATGACTTACTGTATATGCTTGAGCCATTCTTCTTATTCACATATTTAGACCCCTTTACTTTGAAACCATTATATACATTATATAACTACCATATTAGTTTTAGTTTTCTTCTCTATGACATACTAGGTCTCATGCTCAAGGTTGAGGATAGACTATTATAATCCTATAGGTAGATCACTCAAATGCATTGATTGTCATAAGGGATTTTAAGTAGGTTCCTAACTAAACCTATGTTTTTATGTTATGTTTAAAACCCCAATAACTTATTTATGTTTAAATCCATATATTTAAAACAACTATCTCTACCATCTATGATCCCTTTATGCATCTTGATACTCATATGCATAAGGTAAGTTTGAATCCTTTGAAGGATAGGCTAAGTTGGGTTATTATAGGTAGATATTCTACTTATAAATAGTATTTATACTTGAATACACATTTATCACCAATATTAAGCCTTGTTCTCAACCCCTAAGAATTGTATAATATTTTAAACATACAAATGGTAGTCATAAGGCTTTATAGTTTTGTGTATTGGATCTCAAGGCTTATTATGAGGTGTGTTGACAATGATGAGACCATTAGATGATAGAGGATCCTTGAGGGCTTAAAATAGACCATTGACTAACACTCAAGATGACCTATGAGGATCTTAGGCATCTCTATCATATAACTAACATGATATAATACTTGGATTTCATCGATCATGCATATGGAGTGAGAAATAAAAACTTAGGAATCCTAGAATACCTCAACTTTTGATAAAGAACTTTAACTTTTGCTAAACAAGACTGTGAAGGAATTAAAGGGAAACTTGATAGGTTTTTGGTCTATGAAGGTCATAGTGAGGTCTGATTATCCTAAAATAAGGAAATTTTCATATGAATACAATATTCCCCTATTACATTTATGGTATTATAATGACATTCAACACTCATCTTCATCAAGCACACCATTATTAATTATAATGAAGCCCAAACATGTAGGCAATCTCATTTAGAGGTGATGTATTATTATGGTTAAGGTACATATAACCATTCAAATTGAATTGATGAGATATTAATAAATTAAATACACCATCATTAAACTTTATAACATTTATTATCTCACACATATGCACTAAATATCCCTTTTTACCATTATAACCCTACTTGTAGTCTGTAGATAGTGGAAACTTAGATGTTTCTTGATCCATAGGTTCACACATGTGAACTAGAGGTGGAGGATGCTATGGAGGGATCTTCTAGGATTGGAGAAGACATGAACAATCACTATTTACATCAAATAGGCCAATAATGCCTTGAAATTATCCCCATTTTTTTGACTTGTGCAAATGAAGAAGGTAAATAAATTTCTTAAATTCTTAATGTTTGTTCATATAGAATAAATGATTAACCTTAAAACTAATTCCCATGATTAGAAGGCCATTAGGTCTCCTTCCCTTGGCCAAGAGCTTGGACCCTCATCTTCTCTTTCCTAAACAAATTGAGCACAAACTTGAAGGGATCTACAAAGCTGTCAAAGAGCTCAATGGGGGAAAGAGGTTGGTTTTTAGTTCTTTTGGCTCTAAAACACCTATATTCCTTCACCTGATACCTAAGTTGAACTCCCCTTGCACATCCCTAACTCCATTTGACTAAATCCATATTGTATGGATCTATATAACCCTATAACTCCTATAAATAGCTTGATTCATATATTTTCTCATGTTTTTAGACCATGAATCATCATTGGTAGGTAGGAGGGAAAATAGGTGTCAAAAAATATTTTAAAACACATGATATAGTTTGGGAAGCTAAAGAGGCACATTTTCACATGTGTGGGGCACATTTAGTGGTAAATAAAGGTCTTTGACTTATGAGAAGGCATGTTTATCATATGAAATGGTTTAACCATGGTAATGTGGGGTTCATGGAGTCTTTTGAGGATTTACATGGTTATTTGAGTAGCATTTTGAGGTCAAATAACATCACCTTAAGGTAAAATACCCCCCTTTAAGATAATAATTATGGCTTCAACTAAAGGCTTCAAATGGATAACATTCTAATACCTATTAAAAGGACTTAGAACATGATAAAAACTCAATTAGGTTATCATATGACTTCAAAATATTATTAATACTTATGATCAAGCCATACCCTACATATCTTTAACACACTAGATATATTCAAGATGAGTCAGAAGCTACCATATTTAGTCATCTTCATATTGAGCATACTTGAACCACTGAGATCACCCTAAGGCATTTTATGAATATTTACACATCTCTAATCATAATAAGTATACTTTACAAGTTCAAACATGGGGTAAAGACAACCATTATAGTGTTTTTTGACATGATAAAACATCATACCTTATATTCTTGACATGATAATAAATGACTTCCTTTGAGATTCCTTGGGTCATTAAGAGGTATGAAAAGACTGGAGTCTTAGGTGGACTAGGGTAATCAATACTTTGGTTGACTCCTTTCTAGTCTTGAGGGAAAAAGTAGTCAACATTACTAACTACTCTAAAGGCTTGACCTGCCTACTAGTCAAGAGGACCTAGGATCTCTTTGCCTATCACTCATGCCTAGGTGAAAATTCCTTAACCACAATATCAATTCATGAATAATACTTTGTAGACCTCAAGGATTAAAACAAAATCAATAAGATACATGAAGCATAATAAGGACATTCGAGAGAAAGTAAGAAGAATAAATTAAGCAACAATCAAGTATGTGCTACATCACTTGGAGGAAGGAAACTAGAAATTATGTACAAGAGAGTTTTTTAATTCTAGTAACAATACTTAAGTAATATACCATTGATATGGATATTAAGTTCCTCACCACTTAGTTTGGATAATTGGAAGGTTTAATCTCTTTATGATCCTAATTAGGTTATTATTAGTGGAATCTTCTAGTATATTACCCTATGGATAGTAATTAGATGAATATATAAGGTGGATACCATGATTAATATACTATTCACTCACCCTTTCATTAATGAAATATAATTTATTTTCTAATATGATGGTGGAGGGAACCCCAAATTTAGTCACTAGGATGTCATAGAACTCTAAGATTGAGTTCTCATTCACTTTCTTGAGTGCAACTACCTCCACCAACCTAGTGAAGTAATAAGTAGTAGTCAAAACCCACTTATGTCCAACACTAGATGGGGGATGAGTCATACACACAAATTATAGGCCCTATTGCATGAAGGGATGCTCAACTTGAATAGGCTTTAGAGGCAAAACAACTAATCTTTCCTTTCTTATGAACATATCACATTTTTGGCACCTCTTAACCCAAGCATGGGATTCCTTAAATAAAATTTTCCAGTAATATCCCAATATTATGATATTTTATGTTGTGGTATTGGCTGTAAAGTGCTCTCTTGCAGGCCCATCATGAAACTATCCTAGAAGCTTATCAATTTGACTAGTTTTTACACACCTCAAAAGCATGTCATCAAGGTATTTATTGAAGAGTATCCCATAAATCAAGGTATAAGGAATGGATTTTAGTATGAAGTAACTCCTTCTTTTCCTATTTAATCCTATAGGACATTATACCATTTGGAAGAATATCACCATGTCTTGGGTCTAGCTAGAAAGATATGTAGCTGTAGTTATTTGTTGATCATCTTGGGCTAACATAACCACTTATTTATCTTCATTAAAATATGCTACAATGTGTTCACATAGTACCATATCTATAACCAACATGGTAACCTTAAAATATATGTCATATTCCATGTACTTGGTCACCCAATCAAATCTCTTTTCACTCAAGTATCTATTAAGGATGAAACCTTTGATACTAGGGTGAACCACATGATATAGATATTGTTGTTAGCTACCATGTGTCTAAAATTATTGAGGCCTATCATGATTTAAAGTACATGTTTTTCAATAAAGGTATACCTCTCTTCATACCCCTCCAATTATTGGATAAATAAGGCTATGAGATGTTCAAGGCCTTCACTATTTTGTTGCATAAGCATGGTAAAAAAAGTGCCACTTCTAGAGAAGGCATACATGAATAAGTCCTTTGTAAAATCAAGGTTGAGGAGGGTTGGAGATGGAAAATGGCATACTCTATGGCCTTAAAACTTATTTTACCTTCATTGTTCCATGATAACTCTTTATGCTTCTTGAGCATGTGAGTAAGAGGCTTTGCCAATTCTACAAATCTGGGTATGAACCTTCTGATGAAGTTAATTTTGCACAAGAAAACATGCAATCCCTTATTATGAAATGATAAGGTAAGGATTGAATCTATCATTTTAGGGTTAATATAGAGGACATATTTTGACATAACATGTCTTATAAGTATGCCCTCATGGATTGTAAAGATACATTTTTTAGGGTTTAATTAGATCCCAAATTGCCTGTACCTATCAAACACTAGCCTCAAGTGTGTCTAGTGATCCTTGGGTTCCTTGGAGAATATAGTTATGTCATAAAAGTATATGAGCACCATATCATTTATGATACCTTATAAATATACATCCATTTCCCTTTGAAAGGTAACCCCTATATTAGATAATCCAAATGGCATCTTATTGTAAGCATAAGTGCCCCACTTGTTTATGAAGGTAGTCTTATGAAAATCCTTCTCCCTAACTAACACCTGCTTGTACTTTGAGTATCCATCAATCAAGTAGAACATTTATGAACCTATAACTATTTGAATAATTTGATCTATAGATGGTAGAGGGTAGTGATCTCTTAGTGACACCTTGTTGACATCTCTGAAGTCCACACACAACCTTATCTCCCCATTCTTATTCCTCATAGGCAAAATATTTTCCACCCATGAATAATGTTTGATGGAAAATATGATGTTGGATTCAATGAGATTTTTCAACCCCTTATTCATAAGGATCTCAACCTTGGGGTTAATCAGTATTTTCTTTTGTCACATAAGCTTAACACTTGCCTCCAACTCTATAGTATGCTGAGCCAAACTAGGGTTAAACCCTTTCATTTCATGATATTCCAAAGAAAAAATGTCTATAAATTCTTTTCATAATTCTATGATGTTTTCCTTCTCCTATTTGGTGTTCACCTTTCCTAGTTTGAGCAACTTATCTTTAAATATGGTGTCTTTTTCATAGTGTTCCTCCTTAGTGGATATGTTCACCTTATCCTTCCTTAACTAGTCATATTAAATGAATATTATTTATAATGTTACCAATACCTTAGGTAGTTAATTTGTCATTAAATAGATAATTTGGTCCCAAACTACTTTTTTAATTTGCCTTGGTTCCTTGAGTAGAATTCTGACTCATGCTGCAAGAAGCATGCAATTTGCTTATCATTTCTAAAAAATTTCTAGTTCACCTCATTATTAAGAACTAAAGGTCTACATACCACCTTTATTTTAGACTTCTCTTTGATGTCTTTGACCCCACTTGGTATGTCATACTATTCTCTAATGGGTGATAACCAATTAGTAGGTTGATTGGCCTCTCTAGGAATAGAGAGAATGCCAAAGGCTTGAGAGTCTTTCAAGAGGTCTAAAACCCTATGTTTTTATGCACTCAAGAGTGTATTATTGACTACACTTTTACCTCTCACCTAATGCACTACTAACTCACTATATCCCATGGCTTGAAAGAGATTGATGCCTCTCTTTATTTCCCATTGCAACACATGGATGAGGGCTTCATACTCTACTATATTGAAAGTGTAATTGAAATAAAACCTTAGGGTAGAAAATTACATTTGATTGGAAGGGTAGAAAAGAATGAAACCTACCTTACTTCAATTATTGGATCTAGAACCATCAAATAATAAGTTACATACTCATTCATGATCTTGTCTTGGGCTAGTGAGACTTGGTATGACAACCCATTCTTCATGTATATAATACAAACCTAAACTAGCTCTTCAATGATTATGTATGTATCATAACCATGATTGTTTTCTATGCATTATTTAAGTAGAAAATTTGATATGTCTTCAAGTGGTTCAATGGGATCTTTGTCATTGGAGTACTCATCCTCATCTAAGATAGTACACTTGACATGTGACAAGTTATCTATGTAGGTATTTAAGTGGAATATAGAGATAGGTTTAGACCTTATGGTGACCTTTGTCCCATACTTGGTCCTAAAAACCATATAAGACTAAGCAAAAGAGAGATAAACTCTTATTTTGGAGGTGAAATCCCTAGAAAATCATAAGGCAAAGTAAGGAGGGAGGTCAACTACTACCACTTATTGAGATATAGTAAAATTAAGACAAGAAACCAAGATCATTTTTAGGTATTTAAAGACACCAACAGTCTTATTAGGAGATGCATCTAACTTTATAAACCCTTTTACATTAAGTTCATACTTTACCCCCAATTTATTTGTTATAGAGTTAGACATGACAGAAGTGCTAGCCCCACTATCTATCATGTAGTTATGAACTAGGGAATCACCTATGATGATAGAGAGATATAAGGGAGTGGGTTTGATTACCTTGGGTTCTTGAAACCGATGAGTTTGATTGTAATTGGTTAGGATTTCACCCACCTTTTTTGTTTGCTTATCCAAGACATGGAGTTTGGAAAGTTCTTCTTAAAGGAGATCTTTTTCAGATGAGTAAGGTGTCCCACATGGGGATAATAAAATGGGAGTTATTAATTTGATATACAATGATTAGATGAGGTCTAGCTACCTTTTACTACAACTTAGGAGTAACAATACTACTTGAATTTTGTGTGAATTGAGGTATGAAAGGACCTCTATGATTCTACCCTTTTTAATCTTAAACTTACAAAGTTGATGGTGTCTTAGGGTTTGCATATTTACTAGTAGTCCCTTGAGGTATTTGAGATGCTAGATAGGCTTCTATTTCAAGTCCTAAAAAATCTCCAAATGCCATTCTCTTAGCCCTTGTATGTGCTATAACTAGACTATGTGCCTTGGCTACATTTCCATTTTGATTGGCTGCCACTTGTTTAAATGAATGCTCACCTTTTTGGAATTTAACAAAGGTATTTTTAGATGGTACTTTACTTTAACCTATCCCTTGTTGACTTGGCATCTCAACTTGTGTCATGAAGGGAGTGTTTCCATGTGGCATAGGAGGACCTTCCTTGTGTTTTATAGGAGGTTGACTTTCATGTGTTGTAGGAGCTACACCTTGATGTATGAAAGGAGCTTGGTAAATATCACCACTTGGATCTACTAACATCTCATGAGGCTTCACCAATTTTGAAAGACATTTAACCTCTTGATCATAATTATTCTAATTTGGGACTAGGCTCTATAAATTTTAGTGAAATAGTGGTTATAAATGTTATAGGGCCTTATTTGAGTGATCTGCCCTTGACCTTATTGATTAGGCTAATAGGGAGGTATTTTATATTGGTAGGGATGATAGGGGGATTTCTAGGGTGCTTGGTAAGGTTTATGGGGTGAAATTTTCTACCTATCCAAGGCTAATATCTTATTATTTTGGGCCTTGAGAAACCCTTAAATATTGCCTAATTTATCTATTTAATTGACATTTATCTGATCATGATTGGTTGGTGCTATATGGGAGCAATGGTAAGCATAGGGGGTCAAATCTCTAGGAATAAAGGTATGAGTGGTCTTGGGGTAAGTTTACTTACTTGGATTAGAAAATTTTCTCCCCTTATGGCTACCTCATAATTGTCTGGTAGAGTGCTTCTCCCCCATGGACTGTATCATAACTTCCACATCACAATTTAGGGATCTTAAGTAATATAAAAATCCATAATTAAGGGTGGGATTGATGATTATGGGGATACTATCCTAGGTTTTTTGAAACCTTAGTTGAAATCTACCATAAATTATTGGGGATCCCTTTTAATTATGGTGAGATACTCTACTAAAGAGAGATGGTCACTCCTATACTCAAAGTTTTTATACAAATATTCCCTAAATTCATCCTAGGTATTAATAGATGCATGTGTTAAACCCCTATACCAATGAAGTGCCTTACATTTCAAATAAGTGGCCAATAATCTCATAGCCACATTATCTTAGGTCACATTATGGACTATGCATAAATTTTTTATGTATGCAATATGTTTTACAATAGTAGTTGAGTTTTCCCCTATGAAATAGGGAAGGATTTTGAGGGCATAAATAGGTATATAGTCAAATTGATTAATATTTAATGGGATGCCACCATTGAAGGGCAAAAAGGATTAAAGTTTAGGCTTAGTCATTGGAGGTGTAGGGCATAGTGTTAGGTTGAGTAAAATTAGGAGATTTAGGGGGTGTAAGATTAGGATTATACATAGGATATCTCTTTATCTTATTAGAGTCTAATGACAACTTAACAAACTTAGTTTCATTACCTTTTAAGGAAGATTTTATGACCAATTTTTGCATGAAACTTGACTATAGATCTAATATTAAAATGTTTGAAGCTCCCTGATGTCATCTAAGCCTACAAGTATATGTTACAAATCACTTGAATGGTGATATCAATAGGTGTGATATAATTGTTAACACTCCAAGTTGCACCCTTTGAAGAAGATGGTTCAATTATCTTTAAGCTTGGGGTAACATGGGATTAGTGCAAAGGTTGTGGGTGACCTAGAGGAGGACTAAACCTCTAGGTTATAGGGATATATCCCATGGTACATTAAATTAATCTCACTTCCTAATACCTAATGATGTTGGAATGAAAAGAGATCGAGTGAAAACATGAAAAAGAAACCCATTCTAAAGATGGTAATGCACCAATATTCATCTATCCACTCTTAATTGATATTTAAATAACACTTTATAAATCAAATGGGATTAAAATAAGATTCTTAATGAGATCCTAAGAATGATTATTTAATTAAAATTCTATGAAGGATGCCTATAACTTGAAGGTAATGGAAAATATTTCTACTTGAGGTGTTATCAACACACTTACTCTTAAACATAGCTACCAACAATCTAACACATCACATGACCTATATAAGATAACATTCTAAAAAGTAGCTAAAGGAGAGGAACTAAAAATGAGGATAAAAATCACACTTTTTGAAAATTAACAAACCATAACACACTAATGCTATCAATTAAATATGTAATCAATCCTTCCCTTATTGATTCTCAAGGTTCAAAATATAATTTGGTAAAGTTTCATTACACCTAGTCAAGGGATAAATACATTAACCTTAAGGCCTTAATATATAAAATAATGAGTCAAAATCAGATAGTATATATCATGGGGAGAACATTAATGGGTCATGAATGACCACCATACCCTCAATTTTGTAGTTACATGTAGCATCCACACTCCATGCATTGCCTAGACTAACTAGTGTCTTAAATGAGCATCTTTGGGGCATTGGAGTCTATTTTTGGAAAAAATTAACTCATGAAGAGAATATTAATGAAAATAATGGTCAATTAAATATAATTATATCAGTTAAAAAACATTGAAAATGTCTAAGTAGGCCTCTTCCATGAAGCATTTAGCAGCCACCTTTTCCTTACTTATTGACTATGTTGAAGAAACTACCTAAATACTCCACAATGGCCATGGATGTGGAGATTTATATCCTAAATATACATTTAAATGGGTATAATTATGGTTAATTAACTCCATATTGGACTTATATTCCCATGAAAATCCTCATTTTATTAGTTAAGTAGACCTACTAGACAAGTAGTCTAATCTCTTGCCTATTCACCATTTGAATGGCTATGAGGGCTGAATCAAACCTTCAACTAATTGAGTGAGATTATTTCACATCTGACCTAGCCTATCATACTAATAATTATGATTTCTAATTATTTCAATCCTACAATCTTACCTCACTTAGATGACTAGGTCACCTCCTTCTTACATTCCAAGACTGCCTATATAGTGAGGAGTTACATAAGTATTGAAAAGAAGACTTGTGAACATAGTATGATTCAAAGGGATAGAAGACATATAATACTAAATTATCCATTTATATTTAACTATTTTTTAGCTTTATACCTAAAAAATACCATACAAATTTATAAAAAATAGAGTTTTTGGGGGTGTCCATACACTGCTTGTATATACCAATACCATATCTAATGTCTCCTCTAAGTGGAATATGTGATCCAAGTGTTTAACACATAATTTCAATTCATTTAGATTCATTTTATTCAATACATTACCAATCAGATATTTATTAGGGTTTTATGGAGGTTGAAGAGGGTTTTGAATTCTTAGCAATGATTTATAAAGGTTAGGACCTTAACCTATGAACCAATACCACTAATCTCTTATATACAAGGCCCATCAACTCTCCAAAAGTGATCATATCCCCATGAAACTATTTTTTATATTTATGAGATTTTTGAGTTTCATTTCAATTTAGAAATGTACATTAGAAGTAGTAATAAGACACTTTTAAGATAAAATGACCAACTATGACCTCTCTCTTGTAAACCAAGGTGGCCTATGTATACACATAATATTTTCAAACTTTTATCAATTACTGATGCTCTCTATCTTGTCGAAACCCATTGAGTCTCAATCTCTCTGAGTGAATGCCTTAAGGGGTGCACTAGGAAAGGGGTGGGTAGACCATTGGTGCTTCATAGCATTGTTATCCCTTTTTCCACTTGCTATCTACACACTTGTCTCCTAACATCCATTCCCTAAGATTGGATTTGTGTTTTTTCACACTCCTATATTATTTTTCCACTTTTAATAGCCTTTTTCCTAACCTAAAACTTTTTTTGATAGTTTACATGACTATGTTAGATATGTCAACCTTGTACTCTTATTGATAAAACTTATTTAGGGTCTAGGTTAGCTCTTGGCTGACCTAGTCTATGACCTAGTGTTTTTTTGATAATAACTATACTAGGTCAACCTAGTTGATCCTATTGGTTAAAACTTTTAAAAGGGTTTAGGGTTAAGTTCACTTATATAAACACAATAATTTTACCATTATTTATAGAAGATAAGAAGTGAGATATATTTCACATCTACTTATTCACCATTCTACTTGAGGATCAATTTTAGGGTTTCATACTTTATTTAGAGATACAGATCTTTTCTTATGGAGAAGTGTTTTAAATGAATTGATAGGTTTTGTAGCCTAGAACTAATTTATTCTTATCATCCTTACATACCATAATAACCTCTTACAAATCACCTTAGCCAAGTGAGATATTGAGTCTCGACAGGTCCATCTTCAAAGCTAAGTATTACTAACTTTGTTCCTACTTTGTAAGTGTAAATAAATATGATTTTATACTTTTATTCCATGCATTAGGATTTTGTATACATTGACATGAATATATGTCTTCTATGCAGGTTTAATTTTATTATTTATTATCACCACTTTGTGCCATAAGATTTTGTGAGTACTAGAATATAATTTTGATTTACTTGTTATTAGTTTAGTGAATATGAAAACATAGGACTTAGTTAGGGTTATTTCATAGTTTTACTTGACTAGAGGCTTTATAACCCTCCCTAATAATATTATTATGGTAAGATATCCCCTAATTCAATCTAGCAGATCCATATTGGTCATGACCTTGATTATCTAATATATCCCCAATTAGAAGTGTAAGTAGGATATATCTTATCTAATTTAAGATTGATTTATAGATATAATGCATTTTTCATTGCATATATTCTAGTGAACCTGATGTGAATCTAACCCTTGTAGTTTTTATTTCATACTTTTTCATTTCTATCATTTTATTATTTTTTATATTTATGATACTAGGTCGACTAGGTCAATATAGTTTCTAACTTCTATGCATAGGTTTAACACATAGTCACATCAAAATGACTCTATTATTTTTGTGTAAGTGTTCATGAGATATAACTTACTAGATTGAGTAGGTTGACATAATACTCTTATTTAATTCCAGATAATAGACTATGTCAAATAGGTTGACTTAGTTTCTTATTTAGATCAAGAATAATAAACTAAGTCATGCAAGTTGACTTAGTATCATAGTTAACTTATAGATAAGAAACTAGGTTGACTAGGTTGACTCAATCATCTTAACAGGCTTCAACAAATAGGGATACATAAAATTAGGTTGAAATAGTTAACATAGTTGGGTGAACTTGCAAGAAAGTATTCAAGGCATTTTAAAAAAAATTTCATAGTCCTCAGCATCTTCCAACCCACCAAGGTTACTTTATTTCTCTCTTTCAATTCATTTATTCATTATATTTATATTTTTTATAAGTTTGAAGTCTTCAATACTACAACCCTACAACAAACTAGTTGGACTTGGTCAACCTAATTCTATATTCTATCTTCTATCTAAAAGACTAGGTCAGCTTGGTCAACTTAGTTCTTAAAGACTCCTAATTATACAATATTTTAGCAACCCTATTACTCTACTCTTTAATGTTTGTATCTAGTGTCATTTGAACTAACTATGTACCATGCTTAAATTTAGAATTAACAACTATATACTAGTAATTAATTCACACTTTCAATTTCAATTATTTACATGCTTAGAGTAACTCACATAGTCTAATTAGGTACTCTTTTCAATATACCATTTAGTTTCACTAATTTTTACTTTCTTTCACACACTACCAATTCACATAATTTTAAAATGCATTTAAACATTTGTCTACCCAAGGCCTACCTACTTAGATTTCATCACCAAGGGAGAAGCTGACTTGGTTTTTTGGCCAAGTATAAACACATGGTTAATGGTATATATTGGCAAAGAAGATGACACCCTTATCACTATGGTATTGTGAAGTGAGGGGGTAGGCTCCAATACCAAGGCATTACTATTACCAACACCGATCCCTTTCATCCTAAACATTTTGAAACCATCCATAGATTGCTTTCTAGTTCCTTAATTTTAGATAACTTCCCTATCACACTTATGTTAGAAATATTGTCATTGATGTCAAAGGTTTAACATTATTGTTGATAAAGTCCCCATTGCATTTAATGGTTTTTTAAATATTCATATCCTGGATAATACGTGTTAATATTTATTTGATATTAATGAATATATTTTTGGTTGCATATAAGTCAAAAGAGGGCCCATAGAGAAGTCAAAGAGTTATGGTGTAAAAGATGAAAGAGGAATGGGATGCATTTTTTTGTGAAGAGTCATATTTAGGAATTACAAGAGTCACCATGTGAAGACAAAAGAGGTATGTGATATTTTTACATAAAGGGACACTTTGAGGAAAATTAAAAGTCACCAAGATAAAGACAAAAGAGGAAAGGATTCTTTTGCTTATGAAAGGTCACCATATGAATTTTCAAATGCAAGGATATGAAATGTCATGCAATTTTGGTACCATTTTCCATGAGGATTGAAGGGTCACAAAGGGTGAATGCCAAAGGTCATTTGGAAAGCTATAAATAAAGGCTTGAGAAGCCATTTTTAATATTCAAGAGAGTGCATGGTTTGTATTTATTTTCAAAGAGATAAAAGTAGGAGATATTGTAGAGTTCTATCATTTGTTGAGTAAGAAACATTAAGAGATAGTTGTGTTTTATACACAAGAGGGGTTGGTGCTCCTTTGGGTTGGTTCTCACAAATATTTACAAGGGGTTGGTGCTCCTATGGGTTGGTGCTCACAAATAGTTGCTATGTTGGTGCTTGTTAAAGGGGTTGGTGCTCTTATAAGTTGGTGCTTAAAAACATTGTATTTTGAGTTGTTACTCATTCATATACTTGAGATTGTTCTCCATGGTTTTTACCACTTTGGGTTTCCATGTAAAAATATGATGTCTCTCTCTCTTTTGTGTGGTGTAAATTATTTTTTCAATTTTACTGCATATCTTGAATGTGTAATTAAGTGGTTAAAGAAAAGAAATCAGATTAAGTAAAAAGATATATAATATATTTATTCACCCCCCCTCTCAATATATTTCATGCTTAACAACTTAAAATAATACTTTATAATAATCTAACAACATTTAGGATGACCACTTAGTTAGCATTTAATTTTTAGTTGATTGCTTTCTCTTTGCTCATTGTATGTTGTATTGAAAAAACTTGCATTGGATAGTGTTGGTGGAAGGTTTTATGTTGTGTTCCTCAATTGGATCTTTCTCATTGACCCAATTGATTGTGTGTTTAATTCCATTTATATATTTAAATTACATTGCAATTTTTTTTCTTGTTTATAATACACTATCATTTTATTCAACACAATATTTTATAGACTATCTTTTCCCCTTATTGTAGTACTGAGTCGACCTGGTTAACCCAGTACTCATTTTTCTATCAAATTATGACCTAGTCAACTCTTTATCTTTATTAGACTACCCTTTGTCTTAGGTTATATTACTAAATTAACCTGGTCTAATTTATATCCTTATTAGCTTAGTTTCATACCCTATTTTTAATACTAGGTTAACATGATTGATTCTGTATTCTTATCTACATCTTATATCTCCTTGCTTTAAATCAATTTTGTCTTACCCAATCTCTCCCTCCTTCATTATGAAATTATTTTTTGAAGATAAAACTGAGTATAATTCAATAGATATGATGAGTTTTACCAACCCTAATAGGTTCTCCCATAACTATCGTGTGGCTCCTATCCTCAATGAAAATAATGTGTATATAGCCACTCTCACTACAAACTATGGGAACCTTCCTCATTACTCTTTAATTAATAATCCTATATTGTCATTTGAATATCAAATTTAATTAGATTATACACCAAAAATTCTCTTCTTCACCAATGAATTTCCTCAATATTGAGGAAATAATCATTCTACTATTTACAATCTCATGATAAGTGGCCAAGTCGAGAAACCCCATTTACATTATCCCACATTCTCACATGGATTTGGGGATACTATATTATTTTATTCTCATCCTCTTCCCTCTATTTTTACTCCTTCTCATACTTTGACTTCTTCATCTTTAATTTACTCTACCTCCATTCCTAATATTTCTACTAACATGGTAGGTTCTCTATCTAGTGGGCCTCTCCTATTACCCAATCTTATTAATTATTCCACCAGTGCATTATTTTATACCTATGGTAATCATGCCATGAGTGATACTTATTCTCATCCCTCTAATATTCCATATTTTTACACATAAACAAATTATTCCACTAGTGCCTCACTTACTAACAGTTCTTCTCAAGCTCCTACTAACACCCATACTAGTACCCTAGCCACTATTGTAAATTTAAATACTTCACCTAATGTTAATAATGTAAATCAAACCCATCAAATTCTATTAAAAAAATGTTAATAAAATGAATTTTTTCCAAGCTTGTAGTGCAAGTCAAATGATGCAAATGCAAAATCATCTTATCCATCTTCAAACCCACCCTCAATGGATGCCATGGGGCATGCATAAATAAAATGTTCCCCCACCTCCTCTTTAGGATTCCCATGGTAACATTATCCCTCAACATAATATTATTAATAAAAAAATCAAACATCTTCAAAATGATCCTCATACATCTCAAATTTTTAATATCAATAAAGGAGGTATCACCCTTACCATTTGTTAAAATGGGTCCACCAATCCTACTTTTCATTTAAAAACATTTGAATATCTATATAAAGATTGGGTCAAGATAAATACCTTTTAAACTACCAAGATATTAGAAAAAAATATCATGGGTGATGATTTAGATTGGTACAACCAACTCAAATCTCATTCTATTACTAGTTTGGAAGATTTAATAAATGCTCTAGTCTAACAGTTCCAAACTAGTGATCTCCTTGAGAATATCTTGGCCTACTTTTATAAATTGTAAGAAAATTATGACCAAAAATACACAATATTTCATCAAACAATGGAAGACCTTATCCAAAAAACTTAAACATGATATGGTAGATGACATCCTCTTTCATTTGTTTACCAACACTCTTTTTCCCAAGTTGTAATATCAAGTTTGAACTCTCTCTCCATGTACTTTGGAAGAGGCCATCAACCAACCCAAGTGTCAAAATTTCCCTATGCATCAATTTGAGGCATCCCAACCTTCTCTGGGTACTAAAATGATAATAAAGAATAAGAATCAACATGTTACCAATGATGATGTCACTAAATCTTATGATACCATTCATACTATTCAAGTTGTTGTTCTTAACCAAACTCCAAATCAAGATTCCCCTCCCAAAAACATCACTAATCCTCATTTAACTTTAAAAAATAACATCAATGCTCATAAACATTTATCCTTAATAGAATTAAACAAAATCTAACAAGGTCTGTATCATGAGAAATTGATCCAACTCAACCCATAAAATTTTGGTACCATCCCAGTAAATTTTGTTGGTTTCACACTAGTTAGGGTCACTCTAATGATATTTTTGAGAAACTTTGTAATTTATCTATGGATTTATTTCTTGGTCCCAATTTTGACCATGATTCCATCATTCATAAATGTTAACAAGCCTATGAAATTACTTTTAAATCCCATGAAACATAAATTAAATATGAAGCTTTGAACTAGGCTAATGCTCATTTGGCCATCTATAAAGATCTTCTTCCAAATCACCAAGATAACCAAGAAAATCCTACCCCTTCTACCAATAATGTTGACATTATTCTTGACCCAAATCTTGAAGAGAATGTGGTCAATATGACTAACATGTGAAGGGTGGTTACTTTCATTGATCCTCAACCCATACACACACCTAAATTGTCTCACACATTTCATGTTATCTAATATTATTTTCTAACTGACTTAAATGAGTTAGGGCAAAAAGACCTTATATCCTTTAATAAACCAATGTAAATACCTCCCTTGGATAACAATTCTCACACTATTTCTACCATCCCTCTAACCTCTTTACCTATCACTAACAATACTCAACCTCCTATCAACACTTCTTCTCAAACCATACCTACATAAAATACCACATCCTCTCAAGTTAATCAACAAGCTTGTCCTCTAATTAAACCTTCTGCCTCTTATCACCATAAATTCACATGTACTTCAATTCTTCCTTCTAAGGACCTCATTTAACACTATGCACCTCTTTCCAATACTTATGATGAGTGGGATCCTACCATGGAGCTTACTAACCTCCCATCTTAAATTCTATTTCTCTAAATTATGTAGACCTATCCACATCATCATAATCATCTTATTTATATTTTTTTTTGAAAAGAACATCCCTCATCCTCCCCTAGCATAACATGAAGCCACCTTATTTGGATTAGAAGATAGAATTTTATGATAGTGTAAAGAGATGTACACATATATTGATGAGACAATGGACACTTTTCTTTCCCTCAAATTACCCATTACTTGTATGATCCCTGATGAGATTCTACTTCATGTAGATGATCCTCCCCTTTTTATCAGTGTCCAAATCAATGATATTCTAGTGCTTTCATTACCTCTCTTTATTTTATCAAAACCCTTGGATATTATAAGTGTAATATTAAATCCACACACAACACATGTCAAGGCTATGACTGAAGGTAAATGCCTCCTTTAGTTTGTGTGTGGATCCCCATTACCATCCCACCTATCATTGTTCATGTGAAGGTGATGATCTTTAACTTTTCTCTCTCCTATAACATTTTTATTAGTATACTATGGACTCATTGCATGAGAGAAATTACCTCTTTCACTTGCTAATGTGTCAAATTTTCTCACAATGGAGCCATCTATAATATTCAAGGTAACACCAACCCTTGAAATTTTGAAAAATTCAAAAACCATGTGTATTCAAGATTGTTACCCTTGAACCATTACCAAGTGTTCCATTTAATTAGTCTCAACATTTTAACTTTTCTATCAATTCCATCTAAGGTTATAATGGTCACCCTGAACTCATTAGGAATATACCCCCTAACCTCCTAGATTTATATGATGATAAGCCTAACAAGATCAAACTCAAGATTAAAACTTTTGACCTCTCACCTCATCCTATCTCTCAACTTCCTACTTCTTTGCAACCTTGTTCTCATCAACCACCTTGTGATGAAATCCTTGTTGTCTTAACTAAGAATCAACATTCCATTCCTCACACCACATCAAATGATAGTCATCCCCACTTATGCCATCAAAATTCATACACCTAATTATGATGATGGTTATACCACAGATGATCAATTATTAAGATGTCTTGTTTAATCATGAGATGTTGAGATTATTTTTTATCATTCCTCTTTGCTTTAGTATTTCATTATATCTTCTAGTATTCCATCTTATATCATTCCTAATTTTAGCATTTTTACTCTTGATCATAGGGTAGAGATGGTGCACACACTCTAGTTTATGAAGAATCTCATAGGAGTATGCTTATGGATCATGATATGACTAGTCCCTATTACTTTGATAGATACCAAGACGCCTCTATTTGACTTATCCTTGATATTTTTATGAATATATTTTAGTCTTCTATGCATCCTTCTCATCCCTTAGTAGAGCCTAGTTTGGATCCCAATGCCACTTCCTTTATACTTGAGTCTCTTGCTATTTATGATCCTATTGCTCCTTCCATCAAGCCTTGTCCAATCTCTCCACCAACTTAACCTTCTCTTGGTGATTATTTTCTTCCTTTACCATAGCTAGATCCTTTACCCTTTAAATGGGTTGATCAAATTATTGTGAGATTCATATAGTTTCTAGTCATTACACTAGAAATATTCCCTATACCAACCTTCCTTGGCTTTTATTTATTCCCCTCTTATGAGTACACCCACCAAGTCTACTCACAAGAATATCTATTACTTATATGGCATAGATAACCATTCATCCACATATTGTCAAAATTTATGATAATATATTGACACCTTACATCCCACCACTCCTTAGTCATTAGATAATGCTATACCTCCCTTAAAAGTATTACCTAAGTATATTCCTAAATATAGAGAGGTATATTATCTCTGGAACCAATGTGGTACACATCACACTGATCATTACCACATCCTTTAGTAACATCTCAAGGATCATCTCCTAATAATTCTTTCACCTTCTACCCTTCCTCTCATAGGTCACTCTCACAAGAAAGATCTCCCTTATTCCCCCTTTGATCCACATACTATGGTTATATATCCACCTATGATTCCCTCACCTGTGTACCTTATCTCACCTATGGATCCCTCTCTATCAATGACTCTTTCACTAGTGGCTACTTATCCATTAGTGACACCTTCATCTCCTATAAAATCTACTACCATTAATTTTCATATAAATCCCCTACATGATATTCCTCATTAGCAAAATCTTTCAAGCATTCCTAATTTTTTTGTTAAAGAGAGTTGACGTGAAGTATTTTCTCAACTTTCACTAAAGACTGATAGACATTAGTTGTAGTTTGAATTCAACTCCATAAAGACTTATCAGATGTTATGGATAATGTGTGTGGATAATTATATCAGTACTTATGAGTATATTCATGGTGTTCTTACATGTTTATTTGGATTGGACCTGTGCTCCAACTCTACACTTATCTATTTTATATCATTTGACATTGTGTGGAATTATTATCTATCTTATATGGTGAATTTTTTTTACATTACATGTTGTTTATGATGTCATTATGTTCTCTTATGGATTATTTTTCATAATTTCATTATTTTTTATCTTAAGTTCATTTCTTTTGATTACCTTGTTATTTTTCATAATTATTTGCTATCTTATCTCTATAAACATAGATCATTGTTATTATGACTTGGTTATACAAACCTTGCTCCCTTTAATCATTCCTTCTATACCATGTGATCAGTTAGAAAATAATTCATCTCATTATAATCTCATTTTACTAATCCACTTTGGGTCTCCCTTTCTTTCCTTTTATTACCTTTTACAAACTAAGCATACACATGGTTGAGACTTGACATAACATACTGGTTCATAGTTAAGCCTAAGTGTTCTAGTTAGTCTTATATTTAGATACTTAGATTCCTTTATCCAAATACTAAAGCTCATTCATGTGTGTCAATATATCTCTGATGATTGATAATTTAAAGTTTGTCTGGAGGAGGAATCATAAAATCCATAAAACTATGTAAAATCCAAATCATTTAACAAAAGGCAATGACCTAAAAGACAACATTAAAAATTATCAAAAGTTAAATCACACTAAAAGACATGATTCTAAGTACATATCCTTTTTTATAATCAAATCTCAAACCCCATAGTTGGCCTCACAATAAAGTCAAGGTCTATTGGGGTACGGTAGGCAAGTAGATTAGAAAGGGAGAATAAAAACATATTTTAGTGCAACTACTTTCTCACACAAGTACCCAATATTTACAATAGATAGATGGATTTGTAAGGGGTTGTAAGGAATAGGGAGCATATTTTGGGAAGGTAGGTCCATTCTACTTTTATTTTTCAAAAAAACCCACATGAGTTGATATTAGTACCACACTTATTTTCTTATATAGCTTTGTATTTATAGAAAACATGTATCCTATGTATATTGATGGTCACTAGTCACTTAGTGTCTTTTTCATGTCCTTAGTGTGCCTCATGTCTCTAAAGGTTTTATAATAAGATTAATAAATTATGATTCTTACTGTAGACACTAAAATCGTGTCTACCCCCTAGGTCGTCATCCCCCCTTGGCCCCCTTGGTCTATGTCCTAGCACTTGTCCTAGTCCCCTCCTTTTTTAAAAATTAAAATAAATAAACATTTTAATTTGCTCCCCCTTTCCACCTCACCCATGCCACCTTGGATCCCCTCCTTGGATGCCTCCACCTCTCTCCTATCCTTTATTTCCCAAATCTCCCCTTTATCCTTCCTCTCGCATCGATTTATGCCTTCCTCGACCATTTTCCCACTGCCCCTTGACCTAGTAACACGCAAGAACGGACAGAGGCTAATTTTAGCCTCTGTTCCCATTCTTCGACCGCCGACGTCAGTCATTATGTGGCCGATGTCAGTGATTCTACCACCATCAGCAGCCTTCAAAACCATTTTTTACAACCATTCTCTACCCCCCCATGAACAGAACTCTCTTGATGCTTTTGCATTCATATTTTCTTCTCCTCCCCTCATACATCAACACCAACAGCTACAGGGATCTTGCAAGAACAACTCCAAGCAACAGCTTCATTTGTAGGTCCTTCAACAGCTCTGACAATAGGTTTTTCCATTCTTCAATCAGCAAGCAAGAGGTAAACACAGTGTTGTTTTCCATTTCATTTCTTGTTTAATATATCTATTTAGCTAACCACTACCAAGACCTTCCCTGGCCTTCCCTTGAGAGGATAAAAGGCCTTCTCAGACCCCTGCCTCTCATTCATTCCCCTTTGTGCTTCTAGTTCCTAACCAGTCACTTTCTTGGACAACATTCTTAGTCCCTTAGACCTCCAGGCAATCTCTCAGACCTCTAAATAGACCTCCCTAACCCTCAGACGAGACCACAGTCCATTCTGCAAACCAAAAACTAGCCTGTAACCCGACAAGACCTTGTCTAAGACTACTTCCCCAACCGACCTCGTCCATTTCCCCTACTAATGTCGGCAGCCTAATCGACGTCGGTGACCTTACCTGACCGACGCCAGCAATACCATTGACGACGGTGACTGTGTAAAGCAGATTGCTGCTAAACAGGTACGCATTTGCCTTAAATTCTTTCTTTTTATTTTTCATCATTTATCACTTTCTATTTCTGATCAACATTCTATTTTTAACAATGGATTGTCATCCTCCAAGAAGCCTTTGCGCTTCTAGGACCAAACTCTTGCTTGGCAGTCCACCCTTTTGTCATCTAACATTTTTCATGTTTAATGTCTTTCCCTTTTAGGTGTCATCCTCCACAACCAAAGAGGAGTTCCTGCTATCATCTGATTCTGGTGTGCAAGTCCATAATCTAGGTATGTATAAACCCTCATCCATTCTTCTTAGTTTCTCATCTTTCCTTTCTTGAATGTAAAAAGTGAAATCTACAATAGAAACATTCTGGCATGCCCGATGGGACCTTAAGGTCTTCCTTGGGTTCCTTTTCTTTTTGTTCATATAGGTGCATTAGGTTTCTCCCTTTTCACCTCTTTCTTCTCTTCTAAACGACATCATAAGTAGGATTAAAAAGAACCTTTCTTTCTTTTCTTGCATTTCATACTAGCCAAAAATCATATCCTTCAACCCTTTCTCAACTTGTTTTCATTCAAACTCACATTTCAACTTGGGTGTAAAACACATTACTTTTCATTTTTGCTTGCTTGCATTTCTTAGTCCACACCTAGTAATTAACAAATCACATCATGAATTAATCATAGTCCACTTGATGTTACATGACCAAACCACTTGCACCAAACTAAACATCAAAACTCACCTGAGACAAGGCCCGACTGGGATTTCATCACCCAGCGGATACCTTACTTGTCCTGGCGATCCTACTTGGATTTCATCACCAAGGGGAAAGCCCACTCTGTTCTCTGGTAGAGTCTAATCTCTAGGGAAAGTATATTTTGGCTAAGCGAGACCAGCTTATCACTGGGCTCGTGAAGTGAGGGGAGCTTGCTCCTTAGCACCAGGCCATGTACGGAACCTAACCCAGACTCTTGAGCACCTAAACAAACTTGAAGCCATCCATAGACTACCTCTTCTAGGACCCTTCTAATATCCAACCTCCCCAAACATCACTTTAAGGCATAAGCCACATGAGCTTAATAATTTATTTCTAGGGATTTAATGCTTAGGCTCTGCTTGTGTTCTTCATCTTTTATGTTCTTATTTGCTTGTTTGAGCTAGTGAGGACATTCTTCTTCCTTTTTTTCAAAAACTCTCAAATCTTTTGGGTTTTTGGAAAACACAGTCACTAGCATCGGTTTTACCACCGACGTCGGTAACCTTTTCTCACCGGCATCGGTTATCTGACTAATGTCAGCAATCTTTCTCACCGACATCAGTTTTTCAACTGATGTCAATCACTGTCACAGTTCTTTTTTTCAAAATAGTAACCTTAAAACCCGCCCCTTTTTCTACCCAAACCCCATTCTGAGTTTTTGAAACTAAAAAAAACACAATTTTTGAAACCTGACTTTTCTTGCCTTGAATGGGTCTAACTCGCAGTCAAGCCAAGGCTCTAGTCAACCACGCGGGGCATCAACCACTTTTGTCTACCCCGTCCATAACAGGTCCTATAATGGAGTTCCACTTAGAAACTGAAAAAGCTCCTACTCACCCAACCCTACCCTAGACTCCTATTGTCCCAGAAGGGGACCAAGATTTTATATGATTCTTGGACCTTAATGTCAAAGCCTTGTAGCACTATCTCATGCATAGTCGAATGCGAGACTCTTTAGGCAACCCAATCTATGGGATGCCAACTTCCTTAGTTGAGACAATGATCACATCAACAACATCTATAATTCAACCTATAGATAATCAAGCCAACACCTCGACTAATAACCCAACCATGTCCTACCTTCAAAATTTAGCCTCTCCTTCTAGACCTACCTCCATGGGGGTTCCAGTACCCCCTCAACCTCAAACGACTCAACCAAATCCTACACCTTTCCAAAACCTAGTGGTCTCTATTCCCCCTACTCTTGCACCTATCAACACAAGAGTAACTGCCTACCCTTCAACAAGTGTGACCAATCCTCAACCATCTTTGATGGCCCCTATCCAACTTGTGCCTACCAACCCCATAACACAAGTGCCCTTGGCTTCAACTTCTACCCTGATAACTAGCTACCCATATGTTGCATCTACACAAGCACAACCAACCACGTCACATGCCCCTCTCAATATCTTTCAAGCGCCTTATAATCTAGGGGTGCTCCACCCACCAATCCATCAGTAGACATCATCAAAATTCTGATGGACAAAATGTCCAGTCTCGAGACCTCTATTTTTGGTTCACGCAATGCCCTCTCATATGAGCAAATTTGCAATAAACCCATCCATCCTTCTGTCCTGATCAGGCCATACCCCAGTCAATGGGAGCTTCCTAAATTTTCTCAATTTCAAAGCAAGGAAGACCCACAATAGCACTTACAAGCATTCAGACATGCTTATTACCTTATTGCCCATGATGATGCATTATTTTTATGCACATTTTCTATGTCTCTTTGGTGCTGCGCTTGATTGGTACAGCTCTCTTGCCAGCCATTCCCTCTTCACATTCACACAGCTGGCCCAACTCTTCCTTGATCACTTCTCCATCAACATCACCAAGAAGGTCTTGATCACAGACCTCTATTCTATCTACCAATTCGAGGACAAATCCATAGCTAACTTCGTTGCTTGTTGGAGAGGCCTCATCAATCAACTCTCCTTTTCCTTACCCCAACCTGAACTTATTGAATTTTTCTCCCAAGCCTACACCAAACATATTTCTTCCACCTTACGGGTTTAGACCTTCTGCACCTTTGACAAAGCCTTCACGATGGCCCACAAACTTGAATTACATGCCATCGAGGAGAATAAATTCAAGTTACAGAGCAAGAATCCCAACTCTAAGACCAATGACTCCTCTTCTTCTAAACCTTCATCATCCAATCCTAAGTCTAAAGCTTCAACTAATGCTATGGTCGTTAGACCTTCATCCTCTTCACCTTCAACCAATCAGCCTGAGCCATCCACATCTCAGAGCACCACCTGCCAATTCCATCAGAGATACGTACAATGACAATATACTCCTCATGAAGAATCATACGCGTCTGTGTTAGAAAAACTTGTTAAATAGGGGGTTCTCAATCTCCCCTAAATTTGACCACCTCCACAATTTGATCCCTCACGTGCCATCCCTACATGGTATAGGGAAAATGACTTCTACAACTACCACCGTGTTAAAGGACATGACACGAGAAACTACAAGACCCTTAAAAAAATAATCCAAGACATGCTTGAAAAGGGTGACCTCATCCTAGACAATCCCAATGCACCCCCTAATTAAGGCATCAACATCTTCAAGCAATAATTCCTCAATCATCCATCGACCCAAAACAATGTCTAGACCTTGATTAACGACACTCATGAACACAACATTCGAATAGTCAATACGGTCTTGCCCTTCATCCCCGACCAACCTCAAGAGGTTAGTCCATCTATCAGTCCATCACGTGTGGATGAACCTCTTTCCCCAGTTAGTTCTCTGTCAACCTCTCTCATCTTGGAGGATGCCTCAAGCTTATCGGCACCACCGATCTCACCATCCTCCTTCCTGTTGCCTATGGAGGACCCAACCCTTCCTACTCCTTGACCGCAAGTGGAGGGCACCATCATCCCTACCCTTTACCTGCTTGAGGAGCCTCATTCTTTGGTTTCTTCTCCACCTAGGGAAGAACTTGCCTCTCCTTCGGCTCTAACCAAAGATGAATCTGTCACAACTTAATCATGCCATGGGTCTGAGACTACCACACCCATCTCATCTTCGGCCCCACAACTATCAACATCTTCTCAAGGATCCAAACCTCATCCAACATCTTCTCAACCATTTTCCTGACTAGTGGAGAAAATCAGACTTCTCCCTTTAAGGAAAGTGGAGCATCAGGGATTGTGGGAGCGTCTTAAAGCTCTTCAACATGCCCATGCCCTCTCATCTCATGTTACCAATCCTCCTAAGGAAAAATCTCCCAAGACTCTCAATAAAGACCAGACTCCCACTTCTAAACCCACATCTACCCCATCTAAACCTATCAAGTCACTTGGCGTTCACCCTGTCTCTACCCTCACTCACCTACAAGTGAAGGTGGACTTAGACCTGACCTCGACCAATAGTAGTCTTCCAACCAAGTCGAAGAAGACTGCCAGACCACAGAAGCAAATGCCTCCTCCCCCATCACCATTACCTTCCATTTTGGGCCCCCATCCTTTAACCTTGACCAAAGTCCTTCCCACTCTAACCTCTAATCAAAACCAATTGCCTCCTTTGCTTCCTTTGCCTACCTCCAACCTACCCTCTCCTAAAAAGGTGGTACTTCTCATGAATAAAGTGTTGTCTTCGCCTGTCACCGCACCATCAACCCAAAAGGTGATATAGAATCCTCCTCCAACTCCGCCTAAGTAAAAGTCACCAGCATCACACACATCAACTAGCACAGACCTTTTAGTGGGCTCATACTCATTAATATTGCACTAACTTTTGTAGACTTCCAGCATAACCCTTCCACCCATCAGGCCTTTCCAACCTCTCGGGTCCAAGCCTTCCTGGTTTGATGACATGAAGATTTGCTTATACCATCGTACACTAGGACACGATACCGAGACTTGCTGTGCCCTCAAGGCCATCATTCACCGTTATATGGAGAACGACACTCTTCTCCTTGAGGACACTCTTAACTGACCCTTGACACCTTCCCATCCAACCTCTTCAACCACATCAACATCTCACTAGCAGGCCATGACCCCTTCTTCACCTCCTATCTTTGAAATCAATGCTATCCACATAACCACTAGGTCACAAAAGGACAAGGCAAAAGAAAAAGCTGCCATTCCTTGGACCTACCCTTTCGTCAAATCACCTCTAGCACCCAAGCCTAAAATTTCTATCCTTGGCACATCTCAGCCTTCTTCTTCTTCCTCTTCTGGGCCGATTCATGACTCCATGTTGAAATAGCTTCACCAGATGCCTATGAAGATGTCCCTTTATGACCTCATCCAAACCTTGCCTCAACATCATCAAGCCCTCATCTAAGCCTTGCAGATAACAGAGGTCTAACCTGAGGACCCCCAACCACTCACTGCCCTCGTCCACTCTTTATCTCCTATTACCTCCATCACATTCAGTGATTTTGAGATTCCCACATCCAACACGAAAGATCAAGATGCCTCCCTTTTTATCACTACCTATGTTGATTAGACATGCATTAAATGCATTATGATCGATGGAGGTGCTAGCATCAACATTATCTCCACCCATGCCTTTGATCAGTTGGCTCTTCCCAAGAATTGCGTCTCCAAAACTAATGCAATCTTATGATCCTTCAATGACACCACTGACATGACCATTGGCACAGTCTTCCTTCACATTCACATTGGACCACACATAGTCCTGGAGCTCTTCTATATCATCAAAGGAGATTTTTAATATAACATGTTGTTGGGCCGACCCTGGATCTGTGCCATGGCCTGTGTCCCCTCCACCCTGCACCGTTATGTGAAATTTGAGCATGATAGGCAAGTCCACACCATTCCTGCTGACCCATCACCTTTCAAAACTTGTAACACCATCTACCATCTAAATTACAACCTCATTCCTATCAAGCCATCAACCCCAACACCGCCTCCATCTGCAGAAGCTTCAACTAGTTTGCAACTGACGGTTGCCCTCACCCCTCCTCTTCAAGTGACTACCAAAGACCCCTTGGAAGACATCTTCCAGTGACTTTCACTTGGAGAATATCACTTGCTGACCTTAGACATGTTCCAAACTCTACAAGAGTATGGACGCCTTCACCATAGCCCCAGTTACGACCATCAGATCGGGATGGTCGTGCCTTATGGTCCTCTTTACCTCTGAACCAATCTTGTCTATGGGGGGCTCAATCAAGCTCCTACTAATGGCAATCCTCTCTCTTCATCCCAACCATTCACATCAGACTTCTCATTTCTTGGCAACCCTGCCTTTGCACACACTTACCTTTATAGGTGTGCATGGAAGGGTTCTGGTTTCGAACGCTATGAGCAGGGCTCCCATTAGCCTATCGAGCCGCTCATTGATGATGATGCCAAGAGACGGTATGGCCTGGGATATCATGACCCCACTCAGGCTTCTACAGACCTTTGCCTCAAGCCAACCATTGACCAATCTCCTTCAGGTTCACCCATTCTTCCTCCTTCACCTACGGAGTCGGTGGTTTCCATCCCTCCTAGTTTTTTTCCATAAACACCATCTATCTGGAACCCTTGACCTATCAGCTAAATGGGGTGTCTAGGTCTCTCCCTCTAATTTTTCCTAGCATGATAGAGGATGAGTCAGTGACCATTCACACTATCTACTGTGTAGATGATGATGCCATTCTTTCTTACATGGGCTTCGATGACTCTTTCATCCAGCACTCCCTCCCTTTTGAGACCCAGGTTATGTTAAATGAATCAACCATTGACATCAACCTACCTTCTTCTAATGTTCCTCATGTCTTAAAGATTGGCCAATCTCTAGATGCCCATGAGTAGCTTGACTATACCTAGTTCCTCTCCAACTATAGCAAGGCCTTTGCCTAGACCTACAGTGACATGCCTGGCATCGACCCCACCATTGCTACCCATAACATTGTCACCAAACCAAAGGCTAAGCCTGTTAGGCAAAATATTTGAAAGATGCATCCTTGTGTTGCGCTCCTTGTCAAAGAGGATCTTCAATGCCTTCTTTCTGTCTCTTTCATCCAACCCATTGATTATCCATAGTGGGTCTCTAACATCGTTCTTATCACCAAGGTGACTGGGGGGATCCAAATCTGCATGGACTATTGTGACCTGAACCTAGCCTATCCCAAGGATGACTTCCCTCTTCCTAACATTGACTAGCTTGTTGATCTCACAGCTGGCCATGAGATGCTATCTCTCATGGATGGGTTTTCAGGATATAATCAAATCCTGATCACTCTGAAAGACCATCACAAGACTACCTTTATCACCACATGGGGGACTTTCTACTATCGGGTCATGCCTTTCGGCTTGATGAATGCAGGCGCCACTTATCAACGCACCATGACTTACATTTTCCATGATCTCTTCCACAAAATCATGGAGGACTATGTGGATGACCTTCTCAGCAAGTCCAAGCTTCACCATGACCATTTGACCATCCTCAAGATCATCTTCTCTCACCTTCTTAAATATAATGTTTGCCTTAACCCCAAGAAATGCGTCTTTGGGGTCCTCTTAGGCAAGCTCCTCGGCTTCATCATTTCCTTTTGTGGCATTGAGATAGATCCCACCAAGATCTATGCTATCCTAGAGATGTCACCTCTAACCAATCTCAAGTAGCTTTGTAGTCTGCAAGGGAAGCTCCAGTCCATTCGTTGCTTCATCTCACAGCTTTCTGACCACTGCCAACCTTTTCATCATCTCCTTAAGAAGGATGTCTCCTTTAAGTGGGATATGGACTGCCAAGAGGCTTTTGAAGCCCTTAAATGCTATATGGTCTCTCCACCAGTCCTCATTCCACTTGAAGATGAGCAAAACTTCTACCTTTACATCTCTGCCACCAGCCATTCGTTAGGTGCCATGATCGTGCACCGAGACAAGCATCACCGTGAGCAAGCAGTCTACTATATCAACCAAACATTGGTCAACTATGAAACTTAGTATACTCATACTAAGAAACTCTATTTGGTGTTAGTCTTTGCCACTACTAAGCTCTACCACTATCTTCTCAACCATAAGACCTTTGTCATCACTCACACTGACCCTCTTAAATACATGCACTCCAAGCCATATCAAAATCAACATATGGCTCAGTGGCTCATGCTACTTGTTGAGTTTGATTTTGAGTTCATCCAGTAGAAATCCATCAAGAGGCAAACCATCACTGACCAACTGGTAGATGCCCCTCTTCCTGACAATCAACCTTTACAGTGCGAGTTTCTTGACGAATCCATCACTATGCTTTCCATCGATGATACCGTCTATCAAATGACCATGTTCTTCGATGGCTCCAAATGTCAACTCGGTGGGGGTGTGAGAGTCATTCTCATCCCACTCAAAGGTGAGCCTATGCCTCTATCTTTCAAGCTTGACTTTGATTGTACCAATAATATGGCTGAATATGAAGCCTTAATTTTGGGACTTCAAACCACCCTTTCTCTCAGCATCAGGTCCATCAACATCTTTGGTGACACACAACTTATCATCAATCAAGCCAACAGTTCATACCTCTATAAAAATGAAATTTTGCAAAGGTACAAAAACCATGTTGACACTCTTCTAGCCTCTTTTGACCATTACCTCTTGCAGACTATTCCTCGATCCACAAACAAGTTTGCTGACACCATGGCTTCTCTCGCCTTGCATATTCCATCTTCATCATCTTCATCCAAATTTTTTGTCATGGTGCATCATGTGCCGTTGACTTCATACATTTCTCCTAACATCAACCATGTCAACACCATAGACTCTAGTCCATGAGATGATTGGTATAACCAACTTGTGGACTACTTATCTAATTCTGTCATTCTTCCCCATCTCTCTAGCAATGCGCAGTGAGCTTTCATCAAATACACAACTCGCTACACCATGCTAGGGGGTCTTCTCTATAAGCGAGGCTTTGACAGCCTCCTTCTTCACTGTCTAACCTCCACTAAAGCCTCTCATGCCATAAAACAAGTCCATGATGGGATTTGTGGCAGACACTTTAGTGGGAATTCGGTTGCCAAGCGCATCCTTCGTCTGGGCTATTATTGGCCCACCCTTCATCAAGACTGTAGTGACTACATTCGGCATTGCATCAAGTTTCAGTAACACTCTAACTTGCTCCATCTCCTTAGCCACGCCTTGCAAGTCGCTCAAGATTTCTAGCCTTTTTCTCAGTGGGGCTTAGATCTCATTGGTGAGATTAACCCTCACTCGTCTCTTCGTCGTTAGTCCATCATCACCGCCACTGAGTATTTCACTAAATGGGTGGAAGCCATTCCTCTCATCTCCATAAAAGCTGACAAAATTGTTGACTTCATCAACACCCACATCATCTGTCATTTCGGTGTTCCTCACAAAATCATCACTAACAACGACAAGTCCTTCAAAAACAAGACCATCTAGAAACTCTGTGACTCATTTGGCATCAAGCTCAGTTTCTCTTCGCCTTACTACCCACAAGAAAATGGGTAGGCCGAGGCATCCTACAAAATTCTAACTAAAATTCTCATAAAGGTGGTCAATGACACAGGAAGGGACTGGCACATTCATGTTCCCTTCACTTTGTGGGCCTACCGCATTAGCATCCGAACCTCTACGGTTGCTACCCCTTTCTCTCTAGTGTACAAAATAGAGGCTGTCCTACCTCTCAAAGTATAGATCCCATCTCTCCATATCTCTCTGCATGACATTCTCTCTAATGATGACTTTCGTCAAGACCACTTAGCTCAACTTGAGTTACTTGACAAACATCGTCTCGCTGCCCTCAACCATCTCCATGTCTATCAAAATCACATCAAGTGAGCCTATGACAAAAATCTATGAGAATGAGATTTCAACATCAGAGACCTCATCCTCAAAGAAAACTAGCATGTCACCAATATGGAGCGAAGTAAACAAGGCAAGTTTGCCCCTAATTGGCTCGAACCTTTCATCATCATGCACAAGTATGGGTCAGGGACTTATTGTCTATCTTCTCTCGACGAACAGCCAGAACTTGAGCCTCTTAATGCCTTACATCTACGACCATTCTACTGTTAGTCGAGTACTCGTCCACTTGACATTTAACTTGAGCTCATCCCTTGAGCAATCCCCATCCTCCTAATCCTCATTCCTTTCAACCCTATTCCCCTAAACAAATCCTCTATAACCCTTTTATGATGCATGGATGCTTTGTCCTAATAAAAGGGAGCGCTTGAACTTCTATAGTCTTGTCCATGACTCCAAATTCTATCAACAAATAAATCAAGATGTCAAAACATATCCAAAGTCACCAAATCAAATCAAAAAGTAGACTACTCCCTCAAAGGATAGCTGTACTATCATTGTTGTAGCTAATAGATTACTCCCTCAAAGGACAACTATTCAAATATATATAAAGCAAAAATATAGACCACTCCCTCGAAGGATGGCTATGACTAAATCTTGCTACAAACAACACTTTCTTAGAAGCTTCTTGCATCGATCAGCTTCACAAATGACCAAAAAGAAAAATGACATCTCCATGTAGACTTCCCGCATTGATCAATTTACACCAAAAAAAAAAGGGTCATGGACTTGGCTTGTAGTTGTCTCAATGTCTCCTATAAAAAAGGGCACAATTATCCCTACTCTTAAAATGGGTTACCCTATCCTCCTCTTATCATAACACCTACTCAAGGGACTTTGAGCTCACTTTAATATCAAAGTGATTCGATTACCATTCTAACACAACCATGGTCAACGACGTGATGCATGAATGGGGCTCTTTATTCTAACAACACATATCTATGCTATCATTCTGGTCCTTATCAATGAAAGGGTGATTATGCCTTTCACTTTCTGCTTACACTTTGGTCACATTCAAACTTCATCATATGTTGAACCAACTCAACCCAATTTCTTTTCAGACCACTCACATAGCCTATTCACACTAGTTTCCATGGACACCAATACACATGGAGACTATGGACTACATAATTTATGTTAAGCATAAACCAATACTTTCTAAAGCATAAATAGACCTCAATTCATTTTTACCATACATCCATCACAAATATGGAAAATTTCTAGGGATGAAAGACCCCTCAACCAATGTTACAGCATACACCATTTGGAATAGGCTGTAACATCTTTTTCTCCTCATCATTTTGACACATGACCAAACCAATCATCAACCAATCTTCTCAAATAGTCTGAACTACATTGGTCTAAGGCCCTAAGACCAGGGCTATGTAGGCAGCACTCAGATGACACAACATCTTCTGGGGTTAGCTTGACCACCTTTATTTGTTTGTCTCTCTGATGGACAAACCTTCTTTTCTTTGACCATGACCTTTACCTTGACCTCAACCACAAGCAATCAATCACTTCGACCCTCTTCCTCCCTCTTTGGGAGAACTACATAGGCTTGAGGCCATAATGACAGGGGCTATGTAGGCAACACTCAGTTGACATGGGGTCTTCTGGGGTTAGCTTGGCCATTCCTTCATTGCATTTCTTCTATCACATTTTTTTTGTCACCTGTCAATCACATCACAAACAATCACCTATTTTCATAATCATTAGCATTAATCATTTACATCCATATCATTGATCATAATCATACATTCATCATCATATAATCACAACAATATCAGCATCATAATCCTAAACATCATATCAAAACATGCATCAAATCAAAATAACACACAAACACATTCATAACATTTTCCATAACACATCAATGATCAAAATCACATCATATATATATATATATATATATATATATATCAATGTTTTACAATGGCATAATCTATGCCTCTTTCTCTCTCTCTCAAAAAAAAATCAAGTACATCTCACATCAACGTCTCGCAGGTTGGTATATACATCAAAAATAACATCACAATTTGGCCTCACGACTGTGGCTGTGGTGGTGGTGGTGGCCAGGAAGATGCTGTATCCTCTCCCCCCTCTAATCTACACCATCTACAAGACCCTAAATCCATTGCTCATGACATAGACCACTGTCAGCTCAGCTCTACCCTCATATCTAAGTATCACTATATCTGAGAAAACCCCCTAATGGCTCCCTCATAATATGCAATCTCATCCAATGCATTATTGTATCTAACTGTAGATATAGTCTATAGTGGACCCATCTAACCTGCTACCGTGCCTTGCACTGAACCCTACAGCTATGAAAACCCTGGCTACATTGACGCTGACTGTGCTGGCTACTGAGGTGGATGCTAAATCAGACCATGTCCTGCCAATGCTTATGCCTGGGTTGCAGCTAGCTGACCCTACAAAATAGTGACCTATCTTGTCAAAGCAGCCACTTGACCTGTCAACCCTACCATCTCCCCCTATAATCTTATGACTTGGCTCTCTAAAATGGTCACTCATCCTCTTGCTACATCCCTCTCCTGAATGGTAGCATCTCTCTCCTATTTGGCAGCATCCCTCTCTTGCCTCACCATATCCTTGTCCCTGATCACTACCTACAGATCTAGCTGTGGTCCTGCCTATATCCCTACATACTACCCTGCCCACCATGTCGTATAAGCCTCTGTGCATTTTGGGTCTACTATCCCAAGGCCTGCTAGTAACTCCTCAAAATTAGGCCCCTCTATCTCCTCTAGCAATGGGAGCAGTGCCTTAATGTCATCTCGTTTATACAGTGGGAAGGTGGGCGACACATCCTAAAGTAACCCATACTGGTGCCGCACTCTCTCCACTGGCACCCTCTCGAGCTCACCAGCTCATCTACCCCTGACCCATCACATGCTCTGAGTCCCAACCAACTACTCTCCCTAATCTCTGAATGCTGGATACACTAAGTACAGTCTCTAGATGATATCTGCAAGAATCAGGGCCTCTAGTACCCCTCTGTAGTGGTTCATATCTCTAACCACTTTGTCTACCCACATCTGCGCCATCACCTCACACCATCACCTGAATTTAACCCTAAAGTCGGCCTGAATCACCACTGGGAGGCCAAGAGGACATGTCTCCATGATGTGCTCGTAGGCCCAACAGTGTAGGAGGTGGCCCATGCACAAGTTGTACCACCAACACCGGCTAATCCCCCATATCTCTTTGTATACTTGGGCCAAAAATATTGGTGCCTAGGTGAACACTGTCTGCCACTCAATCATGTCCATCAGCACTCTGGTCATGGCAATTGGAAACCTGCCTCCCTTCGCATCTGACAATGCATAGACTGTAATCCCAATCATCATCAGGACTGCCTACCGATGCACATCCTCATCTATTGCATACAATGGCTCATAAGCAAAACTAGCTAAGTGATAACTCACCTCAACTACATGCTCTCCAAACAATGTCACCATATGTATATCATGCACCTCTCTTGAGCATGCATATAGGTCTGCTCCATGTACTAGTAGTCATAAAATCTGGTATACGTCCTTGACCATCACTGTCATCTCCCCTATCGACAAGTGGAAGGTGTTGGTGGAGTGATCCCACTACTCGATCAGAGCCACAATCAAGCTCACATCCCTCACCACCCAACAGTATCGTCATAGCCCACTGAGTCCCACTACACTCATCTATGCCCACTCCTCTCTAGTGATGTCCCAATGCATCTGCATCAGCAATGTTGGTAGTCAATCCCACAGCATCAGTGTCTACCTCACCTGCATCTAACCAATCAAACCCATGTCAATGCAACTCTCAATCCCCATGACTCTTCTTCCCTAGTCTAACCATTTTCCCTTTCATCTATCTACTTGACCATCTACCAGACCGTTTATGGCTATCCTGACACCTGGGAAGCCCTTGGTGTAACCTCAACCCTTTAACTTGACCAAATTCACCATCCTTCTGACCAGGTAGCAATCAACATTAGTTCGTATGCTAATGATGGCACTTACATAACTGATGTCAGTCACATAGTAATCGATGCCAATAGAAAAGTGATCGATGTCGGCCACTGGTCAGTTGACGCTGGTGAATCCACTGACATCAGTGATTGGTTTGGCACTAAAGTCAAATGGGGCAAGCCCTAAAAATTAGGGCTTCCCCATTTTAGCCCCCCTTTCACCCCCAATCCTTCCTAATTACCTCCTAACCCATTCTAGACCCCCCACCCACCTTCCTAGCTACCCCCGCCCCCTCAATTTCTACCTAAAACAACTAAAATTTCAAAAACAAATCAAAAACTAAAATCAACCAATTAAGTTCATTAGGGCCTCCTACCTCATCTCGGTGTCGTCGACGTGGTGGCACAATGGGTGCCACTGGTGGTGGACCTACCATGGGTCCTCTACTCCCCTCTGCCATCTCCACTATGTCTCTCTGCCCTCACACTTCACCTGGCCCACAAACACCTCTGCAGCCTCTAATCACTCTCCAACTCACTCCCTCTCTCCACTAATGCCTATTTGCCACCTCAGCACACTCACTCGATCAACTCTGGGTCACTTTCACTTAATCAACTCCAGATCTCTTTTTTCTCTTAGTTAACAAGTAGCAAATGACTTTTGGTGGGTCACCAATCCACTTTTATCGGATTTGGTAGGCCATCGACGTCAACATTTTCATGCCCTAAGCTGCTGACGTTGGCCAATTTCTGCTGACATCAATCCTTTTTGTCCACTGATGTCAGTTATTCCACTGACATCAGCATACTTCAAACCTCCTCATTACCTAAAATCATGCCCCCAATCAGTCAGCTCTCTAGTAGAAGTCATCTGAGCCACCTGGGGCACACTTGAGATCACTTTTACCTATGTCCATCGACCATCAGACCTTAGAGATCATGACCATCTCCTATGACTGCGACCACTTCCAAGATGACTTTGCCTTGGTTGTTTTTGCATGTATGCTACCTCACGACTGGTTAGCAAAATTGTGTGTAGCCCATATTTATGACCTTCACAAGTATAGGATCGCAAGCTGATTGATTCCCACTACTTGTGGCATTTTCATGTTTCCAAGAGCACTTCTTGAGCCTGAGATACCTAGAACACGATGACCATTAGAGCTTCAGCTTAGATTGAATAACCCGATTAGCTACAACTAAATGCTGGGGCCCAGTTATTTCAATTTTGGCACTCCTTGACCTTGACCTATGACAATTTAACCTGACCATCCCGTGAAGTGGTATACACATAATCAGGACTATAACAGCATTCACACTCACCCTCTCTCTATCCATCTCTCTATCAAATTGACACTCAATCTCAGGTTCCCTTCCCTCGACTCTCGCTTTGAGGGGGGAACACCTCATCCCATACCTGGGGCAACCAACTCCTATTTTTGTCTTGCAGTTCATCAAGAACAACCAACAAGACAAAGAGGGGCAAATGTAGACACTGAAATCGTGTCTACCCCCTAGGTCATCATCCCCCCTTGGCCCCCCTGGTCTATGTCCTAGCACTTGTCCTAGTCTCCTCCATTTTTAAAAATTAAAATAAATAAACATTTTAATTTGCTCCCCCTTTCCACCTCACCCATGCGACCTTGGATCCCCTCCTTGGATGCTTCCACCTCTCTCCTAGCCTTTATTGCCCAAATCTCCCCTTTATCCTTCCTCCCACATCCATTTATGCCTTCCTCGACCATTTTCCCATGGCCCCTTGACCCGGCAGCATGCAAGAATGGACAGAGGCTAATTTTAGCCTCTATTCCCATTCTTCAGCCACTAATGTCGGTCATTATACAGCCAACATCGGCGATTCTGCCGCCATCGGCAGCCTTCAAAACCATTTTTTGCAACCATTCTCTACCCCCCCATGAATAGAACTCTCTTGACACTTTTACATTCATATTTTCTTCTCCTCCCCCTCATACAACAACACCAGCAGCTACAGAGATCTTGCAAGAATAGCTCCAAGCAACAGATTCATTTACAGGTCCTTCAACAGCTCTGACAATAGGTTTTTCCATTCTTTAATCAGCAAGCAAGAGGTAATCACAGTGTTGTTTTCCATTTCATTTCTTGTTTAATCTATCTATTTAGCTAACCACTGCCAAGACCTTCCCTATCCTTCCCCTGAGAGGTTGAAAGGCCTTCTCAGACCCTTGCCTCTCATTCATTCCCCTTTGTGCTTCTGGTTCCCAACCAGTCACTTTCCTAGACAACATTCTCAATCCCTCAGACCTAAAACAAGTCCCTCATACCTCTAGGCAATCTCTCAAACCTCTAAATAGACCTCCTTGACCCTCAGACGAGACCACAGTCCATTCTGTAGACCAAAAACTAGCTTGTAACTTGACAAGACCCTGTCTAAGACTACTGCCCCGACCGACCTCGTCTATTTCCCCTACCGACATCGGCAACCTAACCAACATCGGTGACCTTACCTAATCAACGCCGACAATACCACCGACGTCAGCGACTATGCAAAGTAGATTGCTGCTAAACAGGTACGCATTTGCCTTAAATTCTTTCTTTCTATTTTTCGTCATTTATCACTTTTTGTTTCTAATCAGCATTCTATTTTTAACAGTGGACTGTCATCCTCCAAGAAGCCTTTGCGCTTCTAGGACCAAGCTCTTGCTTGGCAGTCCACCCTTTTGTCATCTAACATTTTTCATGTTTAGTGTCTTTCCCTTTTAGGTGTCATCCTCCACAACCAAAGAGGAGTTCATGCTATCGTCTGATTCTGGTGCGCAAGTTCACAATCTGGGTACATACAAACCCTCATCCATTCTTCTTAGTTTCTGATCTTTCCTTTCTTGAATGTAAAAAGTGAAATCTAGCATAGAAACACTTACATTCCCTTTTTCACTCCTTAAAATCCTAATATTTGCCCTTGAGAAATTTTGTTTTACTCACTGATCACTCCCCTAGTAATTCCATTTGTGAGTTGCATTGTAAGATCATGGATGGGACCTAACCTTCCTCACAAATTACCAATTTTTTCATATTACCATTCCAAACATTCCATTTTACCATATTTTCACATTGTTTACACCCCATCGGTATTCCCTTTATGAGTTGTAATGTAAGATCATGGATAGGACCTAGCCTTTCTCATAATATTTTTTGATATCCAAGTCACAAAAAAATTACATGTGTTAAATATGAGATAAGATGTGATTGATTATGAGCTACACATCATTGGCATGATTCCCATTTTTATTTAGTATGTTTTATGATTACTACATTAATCTCTCACTTTTATCTTCTTATTATCTGATTGTATGCAAGAATCTAACCATTTTTCTTATGTTTTTCATACTTCTCAACTTGAATTAGTGTGATTAATTTAAGACCATTTTTACCAATTTTATTTCTCTTTTTTAATTCCTAATGTGATTTAGTATGATTGATTTAATTAATTGATTTATTTTTATATCATTGTTATTTCATGCGCTTTCTATTTTATTACATTATTTTCATACTTTCTAACGTGATTTAGTGTGATTTTACTTGTTTTAATCTGGTGCCACTCTTTCTCATGGTTTAAGAAATAATTATTGCCCTCTTGTTTACCACATTTTTGGTTTATTATCATTAGTCATATTTTTATTATTATACATTTTCCAATGTGAAATAGTGTATAGTGCATTTGCTTTTGATTAATTATACTTTGTCAAGTCATTTTTGCCCATTTCTTTTTAACCATGAATGTGTACTACATAATACTAGAAAATAAAACACAACACATATATTTCTTATAACATATACAATAAAAGCAAAATACATGTGCTAGAAATAAATATATCTATACATTCACAACAACAACCACAACATAAGATCAAAATCCAACTCTCAAAATAAGATATATATATATATATATATATATATATATATATATATATATATATATATATATATATATATATATATATATATATATATATATACAAAATACAAAAATACATCACTCTAGTTTTAAGATTGTTCTCTATCATATCTATCTCGATTCCTAGCCACATTGTCCATAGATGCCTCAGACTATCTCCTCTAACTAGTATGCTATAATGAGGAATCTAAGATCTCAAATTTACTACCTATCCCTATAGGTTGGCCAACTAGATAGTGATAGCCAAGTATTCAACTCTCTTCTAAGATAAGGCCTACCATGCATGTACCTCTCCTACTCCCACCCCTACTAGTGGCTATATCCCATCTTCACATGCATGTATGTATCCATTACTTGTTTGAACTAGTTTGCCTAAGTTGGGGTAGATGATACCATAGGGTCATCTAATGTGGTAGGGTTGTATGGTGCTAATACCCTATCTAAAATATCATGGTGTGCTCCCATCACCAAGGATCCCCATCTAACATCCTCCTCATCTATAGGATCTACAAAATTCAAATTATATAGATATTAAATCACATATACATCTAAAAATATATCTATCTATAATATATTAGATATAACTAGTATTTTATATCAAAGACTCAAAACTACAACATTTATTACCTATCTTGGTATCACCAATCACCATCTCCCCATCTGCTCATCTACCAAGCATGATCGCTTCATCAAATTATCCCTTGAGTACCTCATCCATGGGATGCCTCCCAATTAAAACAAATACTTTAGTCACCACTCATGCACATCTCAAGCCTCACCTCAGTGGTGGCTCTATAGACTAGCTCTACCCTAGGCCAACTAACAAGTCATCTTGGGTGACCACCCTCTATGTTCTCTATTGATGATAGCATCTATATTATTGGTATGACTGAGGTGGTCATTACTCCTATTATGGTACTAGTTGTGGTACCTATAGAATTCTTACATCCATATTCATACCCTCTCTAGCTATTGACTATCATGTTTGACTAGTCTATAGTCTCACACATCTTAGTATGATCTCTAGTGTCTTAATTAGTGCTCCTCCTCTTCCTCTCCCCCTAATTATCTTACATTACAATCCCAAAATGTAGGTAATATTATAAGAGATACTAGGTGAGGGAATCTAAACTATCTTGGCAAGTGTGCCACTAGATGTGACTCTACCCACTAGGTGTAATGGATCATGATCTGCACTCATGCTAACCTTGATGCCATAGTCACCCAACTTGGCAAAACTATCACATTGTGTGCATAAGGATACCACATGATCTATCCTTATATGACCATATGTAGATTTGGCACATGGGGCATGGCTTGTACCACTTGATCCTATCTCTATCTCAAAACCTAAGCTAATAAATCATTGACTACATGGAGAAACCCCACTAGCTTATACATTAGGAACCTCTCATATATCCAAGCACTCAAAAATACCATTGGTCCCATGGTTTTATACCCTTTGCACAACATCCCATCCATATCATGCATGAGATAAACCTAGATAATAAAACCCAAGTCATAGAGTTCCCCCTACTATAATAACTACTAACATAAGGATATTACACATAATGATAACTTTCCATTTTATTTATGTTATAATACTTATGTTATCATAATCCTTATCACAACCTTCCAAATATCTATAATTTATGCAATATAGACATCAAACAAACTGACCCTTAGTCCTGGGTAAATCTTATTCGAGCACATTACCCTTGATGGTAATGCTTGCCTTTCCTCCTAATCATATGGTATCCCTATGATCATTGTTTTCCTCCTTTAAGTATTCCAAGCAATGCCTAGACATGCTCTAATGTGATACCAACCTTTATGGTATTCCCATCTACCACCAATCTAAATGTATTGGTCAAATGTTCCCAAACTCAATGAGACCTACCACATCTCCATGATGCCTCCCAAGCCTAATGTGACCAATCTAGCTCTGTCTACATTTGTTAGGTGATATAATATATTTGGTAACCATGACGTGTTTACCAATGACTAAAATCTATGGTGTCTCTACAAAAATCAAACAACAAAAGAAGTATTAGACCTCTATGTCACTTACAATCATAAAAGATTATTTTAGAATTCACATAAACAAGCTAATTTTTTCCTTAATTTATTCCTTTCTTACCATTTTGACATATTTTCAATTGAATTAGCCATTTCAAGTACTCAAACAACCACCCTGTGCCTTCAAAGTACTATATTAGCAATTTTCTTCATTTCAATACTATATCGGTAACTTAGATACATACTAAGTTGACCCTATAACATAAGTCAACCATTTGGACTTAAAACAACTAATTCAACCTTCTTTTTCCCTTTATAATAGTAAGTTGTCCTTTTGACTTAACAAACTAAGTCAGCCATGATATACTATGTCAATCCTTTCCCCAAAAAACTAAATTGGTGATGACCTACTAGGTTAACCCTTTAAAACATTTGTTTTCTACCCATTAGGTCAACTAGGTCAACCTTCCTCTTTTAATATGATGACTCTTTGACCAATTGTAATAAATACCTTAGGCATTCATTAATTTTACCCCTTTTAACCCAGTTCCTCATTTGACCCCTAGTATCCCTAATTTTTTTTCTAGGGTTCATTCCAATATATAAATTTGGCTTAATTAACAAATTTATATAAAATACTCAATTTTAAATAAAATACAAAAAAAAATAGAAATTCTTAGTTGCTTACCTATGCTACACTCATTAGGCTCTTTTGGATTTCTCTTGGTTTTGCAGAGCTCTCTAGTTTTCTCAGAATAGTCAAACATTAACAAATGAATTATTTTTCACCCTATTTATAGCTACTATTCACAATTATTTACCCTTCAAATATTTACTATCAAATTTCTTGTTTTGATCATATCTTTATTTTTACTAACTCATTTTTTGAACCATAATTTTTTTAAAAAATCTAGATGTCATAGAGAATATTTTCCACTATTATATGTCTATATTGATTTTTTCTATTTATCGCTCTCTTTTCACTAATATCTATAGGTTTGCCTAATGTTACTCACATCAGACACCTTCACATCTCTCACATTTCCTTTTTTATCTACAATAATAAGGTAATTAAAGGTATGTGTTTTTCAATTTTGTCCTTTCATTTATCTTATTTTATCCTTAGTATACTTTATTTAACATCATCATTATGTGTCATCATGTTCTATACCTAAAGCACCATCCCTTGTTACACTTATGATCATAGGAATCCAAGAAGGAAGGTTAGTAACATGTTAGTTCAAGCAACAAAATATTCAATAAACATACTAAAACTAACACTTACAAGCCTAGATATTAGGGGTGAGATTAATGAACAAAAGACAAATGAAAGTATAAGTAAAATGAAAAAGACAATGAATCGTTTACCTTCCTTGGGAGCTTGAAATGTATTGTTGAGTGGCTTGATCAACTTGTGCTCAAAGAGTCTTTGGCAAATAGAGGTGTCTATCTCCTTTGAACCATTATGGCTTTGATGTGGTTTGTCTTAATATTTTAGCATTATAACCTTATTTTTAATAAAATGGGCATTAAAACATTATATCAAAAGAGTTTTAAAGTCATTTGTGCATGATAAATTTTCACCAAAATAACTTAAAATTCAATAGGAAAGGCATTATGTTTATATAAAATTGATCTAACCCAAACCTAATGTGAGTTAAGATGTAGTTTAAACATGGAATAGGTTCAAGCCTAACCTAAGTGAGTCAAATATAACCCTAGTAGAGTTAATAATGATCAATTAATCATGATTTTCAATGAATAGGCATGGGTCTACCAAATGAGATATTTTAGGATATTTTCAAAGAGCTTGACAACTCACAAAGGTCATGATAAAAGGCTAGGATATTTGCATTTTTGAATTTCCTTTTTTATAATTTTATTAATTGCACATGAATAATTCAGCTAGGCATTTAATTGGTTTAACTTGTTAATTAATTATGATTATCCATTTAGCTCTGTCAAGATTTGATATTTATTCATGTGCCCCACTTAATAGGTCTATAGGCCAAATTGATCGTTGTGATGATGTAGGATGTTTAGGGATGAATTCATGAGAGGTTATTGTTGTATATGATAAGATACCCTTAGTAGGGATTTCTTAATGTGATTATGAGATTTGATGAATTATGCATAAGTAAATATGGGATGTTTAGTGATTCTTAGGCTTAATTTGCAATGGTTGCTAAGAATTGGTGTAGAGTCTAGTTGAAATCCAGTTGTGGCCAGTTTTAGGTGTTTATAATTTACCCTTATTTAATAAGGCATTGCAAGCTGTAGGAATTGTAATGTATTATTAAATAATGATATAATCTAAAAAGAAAATGATGATTGAAGAAGAAGCTCCAAACAATGTTTGGGAAGCCTATAATGATGCCCCCTCAAGGGAGTGGCTAACACATACAATTGATGGATGGTCTCTCAAAAAGAATCAAGAAGAAGAATGAAATTAATACATAGGTGAGATTAATCTAAATGAGATAATTCTTACATGTATTGATTTAAAAAGTACTAATTTTTATAAAGGTAGTTATAATCAGTAATAAAGGTTGAGATGATGATTTTACCATAGGTAGTTATAATCAGTGGCATAGGCATATGCCTTAGGAAGGATGAGTTAAAATAATGATTTTTCCATAGGTGATTATAGTCATTAAGATGACCAATATTTAATAATTATTTTTTATTGTACTTTAGTAGGGCAGATTGACAACCATAACTCAAGGATATAACCTATAATATAGATTAAAGATGTGTGGTCATAAACATATATGTGATGGTATAATGAATAAAGAATCCATAAACAACCATACACACAAGGATTCAAAAAGTGATGAAAAATATAAATAGAGGAATAATAATTGATCAATGTGAATGATTTAGTTATACCTACCAATGTAGACATGCTCATCCTTATTAGCATTAATACAACTAGAATGGTCAATGGGGTGATTTGATCAAGGAGGATGGGAGGATTTTCCAAGGTTAATAGGGAAAAAATTCTATGGTTCCATTGCTTGTAAGACTTATTGAGCTAATTTTTACTATAACACATGACCGTATGCCTCATGATAAAATACCATGAATTTTTTTTGAAATATGCATAAGGACCAAATCCTAATCTAATAAACAATTGAAAATAATGCACCAATGATAAAAACCATGATGATAATGTTGATGTATGAATATGGATGGACTAAATAATAATGTGCAAGGAATCACCCAATGAACACATATAGACTGAGTTAAGGCACAGTATTGAAATTAAACAAATAGGAAAGGAATCAAACAAAAAATAACTAAGCAAACGGACACAAAAATAAAATAAAAATAAAAGTAAAAGTAAAAGAAAGCATCCTAGAAATGGTTTTTCCCTAGTAGGGTGGATCGAGGATGAATAAATAGGCTTAGATAGGACAAATGTTTTTAGATTTTAAAATTTTTGAATGTTTTAACTCGTTAGATATTGACAAGATATAAATCAAAAAATGGTGAGAGAATTATATTAGCTTGCTTATAAAATGGAGAGAATGCATAGAAAATGGGGACTCAGCTAAACTCAACATAAAGTGAACATAGCCTACACAGACCCTTAAGACCACAAGTCATAGTAATTTTGCCAACACAAAAGGCAGTGACATTCGACCTGATAATAATAAGTTCTCAAATTTAGGTAAATGGCTAGAGAAATGAGAATGGTAATGGTAGGGTGATGTGACAATGCATGATAAAGGCATTGTTCATAATTTATGCATAGGTGGTTATAATTAGGAAATAATGACATAGGTCTATGATTCTAATTTACCCATAGGTAGTTATAATTAGTAACATAAGGTGGAATATTGATTTGTACATAGGTAGTTATAATTAGTGTTATTGATCAGGCATAAAATCAAAGATAACTTGCTAGATTGATTATCAGACTACTTTCATAGACTGCCATTTAAGCATGAAATTATAAAACTACTGAAACGACATCTAAATCCCTTCATAAAAGGTGTGGGAAGAAGCAAAGGAACCAAGATAAAAAAGGTTAGCTAGGATGACTTAAAATAGGCTTTGGTCCATTAGGGATGGCATGGTAAAATGGAATATGATACAACATTGTTTAGGATGATTATGGTATGAATATTGGGTAAAATGGTAAGAGGGTTACCACCTAAGTGGTAATTTAAGGGGAAAAAAAAGTGTATGGAACAATGGAAAAATGTAAATATAAAGGTAAATAATTTTGGCCAAGGTGATGAAAAATTGAAAAGGTAAATGTTTTTGGCCAAGGTAAATGATTTTATCTAGGGAAATAACAAATGGAAATGACATGGTTTTTGGCAAAGGCAAAGGTATGGTTTTTGGCAAAGGTATGGGTTTGGTATATGATTTTGGCTAGGTAAAATGTTATATTGTTATTGCTAATGTGGATATGTACATCCTGATTAGCATGTGATACAACTAGAATAATCAATCATGTAAATTGCTAGCCCACACCTTGCTTAAATAGTTATTCTATCAAGAACCTATTATAGATTTGGATGAAATGATATTTTTGTGATCATCATTGGTCATTGATTCTATTTACTTTAGACATTAATATAAGGTATCTTTATAGTTTCTACAAAGGAAAGTGCGGCTAGGGATGGTAAATACATATAAATGTTGGATGATAGGTTTGAAATGGTGATGTAAAGGTGGATGATAATGGAATGTATAATGGTTGAATAAAAAATGAAGAGTGACATTTTTAGGAACACATAATGTTGCTAGTTATAGATTTTACATAATGTTAGATGTGGTGGGGCCAAATACTTTTGAATATTCTCTTGATAAGACCACCATATTTTTTTGTTATTTGGGCCTAAGAGTAGATACCATCTGATTAGGCTATAGATTGTAAGTTGTATTGATTTTATCTTTAATAATGTCTTCATCAAGTAGTGAAGAACTGTTGTACTCAACTATTGGTGCATCAATGAGGTTTTCACCAATGAAGTTATCTTAATCATCTCATAGTGCCTTTGAGAAGGTTTCAATAAGGAATATTGACTTTTGACTTTGATTATCTTCTAGTGCCTCTAAAAAGTTTTCACTATAAGATGTTGAGTTTAAACTTTGATTCTCCCCTAGCACCTTTGAAAAGGTTTCATCAAGAGATTTTTTTTCTTCTGCATGACTGTGGTCTTAACCCCCTTGATATTTTTAAATTGATATGTCACCATGGATGTAGTTTAACAAGGTGTGATTCTTTATATCTTGATCAATATTTATAGGAGGTGAAAGGTCAATATAATGGCTAGGTTGGTTGTTATTAATAACATGTGGAATAGTAATGGAATGGGAAGAGGTTGCATAATCCTCGTAGAAGATACTAGGATAACTTGTGTCAATGTTGAATTAATCATGTCAAAAACTATATAAGGATAAAAAATATATTCAAATAGATCTGTAAGGCATGTGTAACCAATATTTTAATAGCCATGAATGTATTCTAATTCTAAAGCTAATTCTAACTCAAGGGACTCTGAATTTGATGTTAAGACTAATGTTGATTCTACTTTGATACTAAATCCGATGTTTGTTTAAGAATAGAGCTTGACTCTAATTATAATTTATCATCTAGTGTGGATGCTACTACAATGATTTCTTGTTGAATGTTTGGTATTAGACAAGTAATAGCCTATGATGGCATAATGGGCTTCACAAAGACTAGTTTATTAAACTTAGACTTTGAAATGATGGGAAAAAGGTCAAGAGACAAATCCTTAGAGAATATATTTTCAAAGGGAGTCTCTTGAAAAATAGGCATATGGTCAAGATAATGATTTTTCCCAAAGATAGTTATAATCATTAAGAAGTGACTCGATAAAGGTTAGCTTGTCAGATTGAGACTTCTTGATAAAAGTTATAGAATCAAAAGGTGATTCATCACAAGTTCACTTATGACAAATGGTTGGTTAAAAAAAAACATCATGGCTTGGTTGGTTCTCTTGGCCTTAGTTTAAATTTAGTTATAAAATACTAGTTTTGAATGTCTTGGTCTTTGAATGATTGGCTCAGTTGGAGAGGTATTTATTGGATCAGTTGTGGATAGATGATTGGTATGGGTTTTCTAAAATGGGTAATGGTTGGTAATGGATGAAGAATGGTTGATGGTTAGATAATGGTAGGCTTATCAAAGGCAAGTTAATGACCTAAGACATTAAATTTTACCCATTGATTTAAGGTTAGATAACTTTGTTTGGGTAATGAGATACCATACTTGGAATGGTAATAATAAGGCATTTTGGATCTTTATTTTGATCATGAGCCAAAGGATGGGGTCCTACAATAAAAATGGTAGGGCATTAAAAATATTAGTTACTTGCAAAAGCTAAAGGATGAGCTATGCCCCTAACCTATCACATGTATAAGGATAGTATTAGCCGGCTTGTGGCTTACTTATCCTTCTTTGATGTTATAGTACATTTATCTATTCTTTCTTTTGATTAGTATGTCAGCCTATATAGACTATATATAGGAGGTAGTGGGTAATCATTTATCATCATATTTGTGAATTCTGCTCTTATTGAAGCTTGTGGAGGTTGCCCCCTTGAAGTGGATTATCTATTATCATATATTTGGATATATTTCAGTCATATTTGGATATAATTATACTATTATACTTAATTATTGAGGTAATTTCATTACAATTGGTATCAGAGCTGCGATTTGGGCAATCTTGTGGGCGAAACACTAAATTTTTAAATTTTGTGATATATAAAAAATGGTTTCAAATTTATATGCAAATATTTTACTAGAGGTTCAAACTAATAAAATAAATCATCCATTAAAATTTCATCTCATTTGGATCTATTTTACAAAAGTTATTGCTATTTTATGGTTTTCATAAAATTGCTCTATAGTGCGCAATTCAAAGAATTTTTCTGAGTTACTTACATTTTTGGAAATACTAGAAAAATTTGGATATGGTTTTTTCTTTGTATATTTTTATTTGAGGCTGACATAATTCCAAAATCACTTGGTCAAGGTTGTGTCAAAAGTGCCAATAAGGGTCGACATCGTAAAACCCTTTTATGGCAGGTCCACAATCTCAGGGCTGAGGAAAGGGTGCTAAAACTCCAAGTAAAACTCCTAACAAGGATGAGATGGAGTTAGAAGAGGGATGTACTGGACCCTTTGTACTAGGGTTTTTTGACATAGATCACAAACTGAGCCAGCTTGACTATAGTGTGCAAGGCATTCAAAGTGAGGTGTAAGACATACAATCTAATATGTAATCCATACAAGATATTTTGGGAGATATCATGATAGCTTTGAACATTAATCAATCAAATCATCAAGCTAACTTTATTTCAAAAACCCACTAGGGTGGTTCTCTTAACTAGTCTACTTCAAATCTAACTCCATGGCCACAGATGAACCTATTACCAAAGGTGGATATGTGCAAATTTGATGGAAAAGATCCACTCAATTGGATCAACCAAATGGAGAGTTTTTTTGAATTACATCAGATTCTAGGTGGACATAAGGTTACCATGGCATCCTTGTATCTTGAACCTGATCAATTCATTTGGTATCGATGGTTGTGTGCTCAAAAGAAAAATATGACTCTCAATGTCACTTGGTCAATTTTTATTGAGGAGCTACAATTACACTATGGCAATAGTGTGACAGAGAATTACTTCAGCCAACTAGAAAAATTGTGACAAACTGGCTTTGTCAAGGATTATATTAATCATTTTTAGAACCTATCCTTACGTGTGGAGACAATTTCTTAAGCAAACTTGAATGACCTATTTTTGGGTGGACTCAAGGACCACATTCAACATGAGGTATGCATGTTTAATCCACTTAAGATTTATAATTCTATTATCATGGCACGTAGAGCTAAGGAAAAATTCATAGCCAACAAGAAGCAACCATTCACTCACTTCAAAGATCATAGCATATCATCACCAACATTTCCCCCACCTACTAGATTGACCCCTCAACAAATTGAAGAGAAGCATGTAAAAGGATTATGTTTCAGTTGTGATAGCAAGTGGAGTAAAGGACATAGATGTGCTGAGAAGAAATTATTCTACATTGAGGGACCAAATGAAGATGAAGAAGTATATGATGCCTCCAATGATGACGAGGAAGATATAGAGGAGGTACCTAAAGATTCCCAACCTATAATGTCTTATCATGCACTTACATGTATTAGCACTCCACAAACTCTTAAGGTGGTGGGTTTCATCAAGAAACAAAAGGTGATAGTGTTGATTGATTTAGTGAGCACACATAACTTTATAAACCATAAGTTGGACACTAGATTGAAATATTTCATCTACCTAGCACCAAAATTTTAGGTCATGATTGCAAATGGTGGCACAATTAATTGTTTAGGCAAATGCCATAGTATTAAGTTTACTATGGGTGGGTACAATCTCAACTCTCCTATGTTTTCTATTCCCATGGGTAACATAGACATTGTTTTGGGAGTCCAATGGCTCATAACCTTAGGTACCATTGAGATGAACTTCTAAGAACTATTCATGCACTTTCATTTTGAAGGTAAGAAATTTAAACTACGTAGATTACATGTAAAATCTCCACAATTGATTAGTTCACATCAGATGACCAAGATGTTAAAAAAGGGGGTAGATGGAATTATTGCATGATTATACTCCATAGAATTTCAACCCACATAGGTATCTACACATCCTGATCTACAGATAATTCTTGATGACCACTCATTTATTTTTGGGGCCATGCCAAAAGGACTACCACCAAAAAGAGAACATGATCATGCCATTCAACTAATTTTAGGTAGTCAACCACCAAATATCAGACCATATAGATATCCATATGCATAAAAAAGTGAAATTGAAAAGATGGTCCATGAGCTGCTAGAGGCAAGGATCATCAAGCATAGCCAAAGTGCATATTCATCACTAGTGGTCATGGTGTAGAAGAAGGATGACACATGGAGATGTGCCCAGATTATAGGGAGCTCAACAAGTACACCATCAAAGATAAGTTTCCTATTCCAGTAATTGATGATTTACTTGATGAGTTACATGGTGCTAATTATTTCACAAAATTGGATCTTTGCTCGGGGTACCATCAAATTCAAATCAAGGATGAAGATGTTCATAAAACTACTTTTAGAACACATGAGGGCCATTATGAGTTTTTGCTAATGCCCTTTGGTCTTACAAATGCACCATCTACTTTTTAGAGCTTGATGAACACTATTTTTAGGCCTTTTTTAAGGAAGTTTGTGCTATTTTTCTTTGATGACATATTGATTTATAGTCAGACATGGGAAGCACATCTACAACATGTGAAACAGGTGTTGATAGTTTTAGAGAAGCACCAAATTTATGTGAAGCCATCTAAATGTGCTTTTGGAGTATAGGAGGTAGAGTACCTTGGTCACATTTTTTCCCATGAAGGTGTCAAAGTTGATCCCTAGAAGATCAAAGTGATAATGGAATGGCCCATGCCAAAAAATCTCAAAAACCTTTGAGGGTTCCTTGGACTAACATGTTACTATAGAAGATTTGTGAAAGGTTATGGCAGCATAGCAGCTCCACTCATTGCTTTGCTAAAGAAGGATTCTTTACATTGGAATGATGATGCCACCAAAACATTTGAGAAACTAAAAGTAACTATGTGCACCACTCCAATTTTGGCTGCTCTAGACTTCTCACAGACATTCACTATTGAATGTGATGCTTTTGGGTCTAGATTAGGGGTAGTACTAATGCAAGGAGGAAGACCCATTAAATTTGAAAGTCATCAATTCAAAGGTAAGAATATAAAAAAACTTGTCTATGAGAAATAAATGATGGCTATTCTTCATGTAGTTAAATAATGGAGGCCTTATTTGATGGGTAGACACTTTAAGGTGAAAATAGATCATGATAATCTCAAATACTTTTTGGAGTAAAGATTATCATCTGAGGAACAACAAAAATGGGTAACCAAAATGTTGGGTTATGATTTTGAAATAATCTACAAGAAGGGTAAAGATAATATAGTAGCATATGCACTATCCAGATGGGATGCATCCATAGAAGCATTACTTTGTGTAATGTCTATATTGCAAGAAGATTGGGTGAATGAAGCTAGGTTAAAATGGGAGCAAGACAAGGATACACAGGTTCTAATTCAAAATCTCTAGCAAGGTAATTTATCTTCTAACAAATTTGAATGGAAAGGTAATGTCCTATGGTATAAGGGTAGGTTATACTTATGCAAAAATTTAGAGCTTAAGCATAAGATTCTTACAGAGTTGCATGCATCTCCAATTGGGGGACACTCAAGGTTCTTAAAAACTTATCATAGAATTAAGAAAGAATTATTTTGGGAAGGACTCAAGGGAGATGTACAAATTTTGTGCAAGAATGCTTGAATGCCAACTGAATAAAGGTGAAACAGTTAAGACCCCAGGTCTGTTACAACCATTAACAATTCCTAGTCAAAGGTGGGAGAAGGTTCCCATGGATTTCATCATTAGGTTGCCTTGTTTTGAAGGTAAGAATGTTATTTTGGTCAGTGTGGATAGGCTTACAAAATATGCCCATTTTTGTGCTCTCTCACACCCATTTTCAGCAAGTACAGTAGCGACTATTTTTATGGAAGTAGTTCTCAGTTTACATGGAACCCCAAAAATAATTGTAAGTGATCGTGATCCTATTTTCACTAGTAATTTCTAGACTAAACTATTTTCTTGTTTGGGTACTCAGCTAGCTCATAGCTCATCTTACCACCCCCAATCTGATGGACAAACTAAAGTGGTTAACAAATGTTTAGAGGGGTATCTTCATTTTTTTGTATCAGATAAACAAGAACATTGGGTTAAATGGCTACCACTTTCAGAATGGTGGTATAACACATCTTTCCATACCTCTTCTAAAATGTCTCCATTTATATCACTATATGGTTACCATCCACCTTCCATCACTTCTTCATTAAAGGTGCACACCAAGGTTTAAGATGTGGAAGAGCACATTCAACATCAACAAAAGGTTTTGGCTAGTTTGACAGAGAATTTGGCCTTGGCACAAAATAGGATGAAGCAACAAGCAGATCAGCACCGTAGTGAGCAAAATTTTGAGGTGGGTGACTGGGTATTTTTTCATTTGTAGCCTTACAAGCAGATGTCCTTGAAGTAATAAAGGACAACAAACTTGCTCCTAAGTATTATGGCCCTTATTAGGGTCTACAAAAAATTGGTATGTCTTACAAGCTCGAGTTACCTCATTCATCTCACATACACCCAATATTTCATGTTTCTTGTTTGAAGAAAGTCATTGGATAGAAAGTTTCCACCCAAATAGAGCTCGCAGAACTAGATGAAGAAGGACGAGTCATTTTGGAACTAGAGAAGATCCTCCAAACACGTACTAAGAGGTTGAGAACCAAATATATTAGGGAATATTTGATAAAGTGGAAAAACCAGAGCAGTGAAGATGCAACTTGGGAAGGTGAAGATTTTTTGCAACAACATCTAGAGTTGTTCAATGTTGAGGACAACGTTGGTTTGAAGGGGAAGGTCATGCTACACCCCTAACCTATCACATGTATAAGAATAGTATTAGCTCACTTGTGGCTTACTTATCCTTCTTTGATGTTATATTACATTTACCTATGCTTTCTTTTGATTAGTAGGTCAGCCTATGGAGTAACCATGACCTAGATAGACTATATATAAGAGGTAGTGGGTAATCATTTATCATCATATTTGTGAATTTTGCTCTTATTAAAGCTTGTGGAGGTTGCCCCCTTGAAGTGGCTTATCTATTATCATATATTTGGATATATTTCAGTCATATTTGGATATAATTATGCTATTATACTTAATTATTGAAGTAATTTCATTACTAGATGAGGTCCTGGTATAGAAATGGTAGGGTATTATGGCACTTGGTGGCTCACACAAGCCATAGGATGAGCTCATGATATAGAAATGATAAGGCGTTGTGGAGTTTGGTTGATCACACAAGTCAAAGGATAAGGTCTTGGTATAGAAATAGTAGGGCATTATGGATCGTAGTTTCTCACACAAGCTAAAGGATGAGGTCCTCAAATGTAAATGGTAGGGAATTATGGAGCTTGATTTCTCTCACAAACTAAAGGATGAGGTCTTAGAATGGTAATCCTTAGATGTTGTGGAGTTTGGTGGCTCATGCAGTCCAAAGGAGGGTTAATGATATAGGTGGAGGATTGGGTACCATGATTAGTGAGATGGTGGACATCGTACATCAACTGTCCCAAAGTAGGTAACACCTAATATTGTGCTTGATGATATTAGCTTTGTTGACTAAATTAAGGATTGTAAGGATGATAAAAATCCAACTCACAAACCACTTCTTCACCATAGGGGTCTTGAACAAAGTCAATTTGTGTATCTATTTTATCATAACTTGGATTGTACCTATTTCCAACATAAGTTTAATGAGACATGTCTAAATCAATGATGAAAGTTCCATAAAAGGCTTGTAGTTATACAAACTCTTAAAAACAATGTCCAAAGGACAAATGGTTTGAACTTGGTCTAACTTGGTCAAAGGGGTGGAGTTGTATCTCTAAAATGGTCTATGTTAAGACTTGGTATAAAATAGACTAACATCAAATGTCTAACGTCAAATGTCTCACACATAAAAGGTCAAGTGGCTGAATAAAAACTAGCATGCCAAACTCTAGGTCCAAAGTGTTCCAAACAAGTCTAATCCAAAAAAATAAAAGTTTCTACATCTTTTGGTCAAATGCAACATCAAAAAATAGGATCAAAATAGGCATGTTCTGTGACTATTTATAAAACAAGGATAAAATCTAGACTTAAAAACAAGGTGAGATTTAATCTAACAAATCTAAAACTCTTTGGCATAGACTAGGCATATAGAATTAAACATGAACTTGGTCAATTGGCATAAGGCATGAATCAAAAAGGCATATGGTAGATAGGTTTTTGCTCCCAAATAAAGGCACAAATAATAGTTTTCAAATTGGGTAAAAAATTAACCTAAGTTAAATAAACCAAAAGAGAAAGATCAATGTCTAGTCCTAAATTTACACAAGGTATAAATAGAAATCAATTAGTGTTTAGATTTTAAATTGTTAAATTTAATTGAACACTCAACTTAAGAAACTGGGATTCTTTGATCAAACAAGATAAATAAATGTAAATGACGTAACGGTACTAAATAAAGGTTTAAAATTCACATGGATCGGTTCAAAACTTAGAATCTAAGAAAGATAAGACTATCAAATGATTCGAGTAGCATAATGACATTATCACTCTATAAATGTATGATCGATGGTTTATTTCAAGACTTCAAGGCACAAAACTTTGAAATCATTTGGGTAGTGTAACGTTATCCATTTTAATCAAGTGACATAATTTTTTTGATAAAAATTTTAAGGTAAAAGGTATGGTGTTAAATGTATGGTATAATGCCTCCTCAAATAATGAAGTGATGTGGACACAAAACTTATTTATATGTGGCATAAACAAACAAAATGGTTTTAGACTCAAAGACCAATAAAGTAAAGGAAAATACCAAATACAACTAAGTATAATGTTCAAAGCCATAAAACTAACAAGGTGGCATAGTATTGTTGAATTTCATTTATATACATGCTCTTGGGAGGATTTTAAGTGTTAATCCAAAAACAAAAGTGTATGATGTAGTAGGGTTTTTATACCCCCTTATCCCAAGACATTTTATGGTGACATGAAACTTTGGGTTACTCATCCTGCATCAACAATATGTCCATGGTAAGTGGGGTTGTTCTAAAACTTAAATTTTTTGACCATCTAGATGGTCCCACGTTTGATTAACACCATAGATGCCTCACATCAATTGAGTTCATCCTAGTTAACTTACTATACAAGGGTCTATTCCATTACATAAAGATTCCATCTATGTATTGCTTAGTGGAATCCCCTAATTAACCAAACTTGACTTGGGTTTTGGTTATGATTTGAGAGGTTATCAACTCAACCCCATGGAAATCATAATATACATGTCATTATTTATATACAATGTCATGGAGTAAGGTTGAAATAATGTTAGGAGATGAAACCCCTAGTCAAATCTTCCCTAAAGAACTTGTGAGGAGGCTATGAAGTCCTACTCACAAGACAAGTCACATAAAATAAATGACTAAGTGAAAAGACTTTAAAGGTTGTGTTTAGATCACCCAAACTATATAGGTTTTGGGGAGATCCTTAACAAAATTATTTTCACACCTTGGATAAAGGCACAAATTGTAAAGAAGAAGTGATTTTGGTCACCCAAGTTCCTTAAAGGGGACTGGGGGAGAGCATACATGCATCCTTCATTTATTAAAAACACACAAGTATAAAATGATCTAGCATAAACCAAAACATTTCAAATAATTTACAATTTAGGTGAACGTTTATTTTATGTACCAAATTGAGATGTTTGTGAAATTCTTGTCCCCTTGGCCTTAGTTTCAAACTTTGAAAAATTTCAAAAAATAATTTATGTATAAACCATCTAAATTAATTTTAAACACCAAATGGAAGTTTTCAAGAATTACATATGTTCAAATTTGGCACTTTTCCATGCATGACTTATAATTTTTAAAGGGTTTCCTTCTAATTTAAAGCATAATTATCAATGAAACAAGAGAGGTTTGAAAACTTACTCTTGGGTTTCTCTATTTTTAATACACAGAGATTGATGTCGATCAATAGTGACCAATGTTGGTTACAAGAGAACTAATTCCCATTCAAACTAAATTAATGTTGATTGATAAAGATCGATTCTTGTTACCTATGAAACCTAAGGAAAAAAACAACTTCACAAAACACTTGTTAGCCCAAATTAGCATAAAATCTTTAGAAAACCTATGATAAGATGTTTAGATAGAGAGAATGCAAGTTTTAAAATCAAAAATATCAACCTACAACTTTTAAGGAAACTTAAAAACCAAATTTTCTATCATGTTTTGACCTGCACAGGGAATCAATGATGGTTAGATAGAATTGATTCTAGTTAGGTAAAATTGATGTTGATTATGTAGAATTGATGTCGATCTCTGTGTAAATTTGGGTAACGCTAAAAATAGAATATGAAAAAACAAAGTAAAAATGCTAATTTTTAAGATGATCAAGCATTCATTTAAAAAACTAAGAGCTGCACTTTGGTCTCCTTGGTATGTGAATATTTTATATCCCACTAGGTGTGCCATTTATAATCATAAGAATCTAATAAGGGAGGTTAGTAACATTTTAATTAAATCAATAAAAACTTTGATAAACATAAAAACACTAAAACTTACAAGCCTAGATCTTAAGGGTGAGCTTAATGAACAAAAGAAAAATGAAAACACAACTAAAATGAAAAATACATTGAATCTTTTACCTTACTGGGAGCTTTAAATGCATTTTTGAGTGGCTTATTCAGCTTGTGCTCAAAGAGTCTTTGGAAAATGGAGGTGTGTAGCTCCCTCTCTCCTTGGAACCATTGTGGCTTGGCTCAAGATTTTGGCATTTATTTTAACAAAATTGGCATTATAGCATTATACCAAAAGAGATTTTAAGTCATTTGTGCATGTTATATTTTCACCAAAATAGCTTAAAATTCCATAGGCAAGGCATTTTATTTATATCAAATGGATCTAACTCTAACTCAAGGTGAGTTAAGATTTAGTTTAAACATGAAATGGGTTAAAACCTAACCTAAGTGACTCAAATATAACCCCAGTAGAGTTAATAGTTATCAATTAATCATGATTTTTAATGAATAGGCATGGGTCTCAAAAATGAGATATTTTAGGATATTTTCAAAGAGCTTGATAACTCACAAAGGTTATAATGAAAGGCTAGGATATTTGACTTTTTGAATTTTGTTTTTTTTATAATTTTATTAATTTCACATGGATAAGTCAAATAGGCATTTAATTTGGTTTATATTATTAATTAATTTTGATTATCTATTTATCTCTTTCAATATTTTATATTTGTTCATGTGCCCCACTTAATAGGTCCATAAGCCAAATTGACTGTAGTGATGCCACATGACAATTAGGGATGAATTCATGAGAGGTTATTGTTTCATATGATAATATACCCATATTATGGATTTATCAATTTTATTCTAAAATTTTATGAATTATGCACAAGCAAATTTGGGATGTTAAATGATTGCTAGGCTTAATTTGTAATAGTTAGTAGGAATCGATATAAAGTTTGATTAAAAGCTAGTTGTGTCTAGTTTTAGGTTTATAAAAAACTTACATGACACATGATGATATTTAAGTGGGGAATATGTATAAACATTATATTTTCAAATTTTTATTAGTTACTGGTACTCAATATCTTGCAGGAACCCATTGAGTCTCAATCTATTTGAGTACATGCCTTAAGGGGTGCACTAGGAAAGGGGTGGACAGACCATTGGTGCTTTACATATTTTTTTTCCCTTTTCCCACTTGATATATACACACTTATCTCATAAAAACCATTATTAAATATTGACCTTCTCTTTTTTTACACTCATCTAGTCTTTTTCCACGTTTAGTAGCATTTTTTCTAACCCAAAACCTCTTTTGAAAGTTTACATGGCTCACTATATATGATTGAGCCATTCTGCTTAGTCACCTATTCATAACCTTTATATTTGGAACCATTATCTCCATGATTTGAACAACATCTTAGTTTGAGTTTTCTTTTCCATGGCATACTAGGCCTCATGTTCAATGTTGAGGATAGACTATTTATAGTCTTATAGGTAGATAGATTAGATGCATTGACTGCCATGAGGGATTTTAATTAGGTTATTAAGTAAAACTATTTTTTCATGTCATGTTTGAGACCCCAATGACTTATTTTAAAATCCATCTCTCTAAGACAACAATCTCTACCATCTGTGACCCCTTTATACATCTTGAGACTTAGTTGCATATGGTAAGTTTGAATCCTTCAAAAGTTGGGATGGGTTGGGTTATTGTAGGTAGTTGTTATAATTTTCAATATTATTTATACTTTAATATGCCCATTTCACCAATATTAATGTATTTTCATGGTTTTATATAATATTTGGCCTTGTTCTCAACCCATAAGCATGGTATAATAGTTCAAACTTGTATATGGTAGTTAGAAGGCTTTATAAAGTTGTGTATTAAATCTTAGGGCTCATTTTGAGGTTGGTTGATAATGATGAGACCATAAGATGATAGAGGATCCTTGAGGGATTAAAATATATCATTGACACACACTCAAGATGACTTATCATGACCATAGGAATATCTGCTCATATAACCAACATGACATAACACTTGGAGTCCATCATTTACGCATATGGAGTGAAAAATGAAAACCTAAGACTCTTCAAATACCTTGAATTTTGATAAATAACCTTAAATTCTACTAAACAAAAATGGGAAGGAATTGGAGGAAAAAATGATAGCTTCTTGGTCTTGAAGGCCATAATGAGGTCTTCTTATCCTAAAATAAGGACATTTTCATATGAATACATTATTCCCCTATTAACTTTATGGTATTCTAATGACATTCAATAACCATCTTCATCAAGCACACTATCCTTCTTCATAATGAAGCCCAAACATGCAATCAATCTTATTTGGAGGTGATATATTATGGTGGTTGAGATCAATATGACCATTCAACTTGAACTAAGGAGATATAAAAAACTTCAAGACACCATGATTAAACTTCAAAACACTACTCATCTTAGACATATGCATTAAATATCCTTTTTTACTAATGGAACCCTACTTTTAGTTTGAAAATAGTGGTAGCTTAAATGTTTCTTGTTCATAGGCTCACAAGTGTGAACTAGGGGTGGAGGATGCCTTGGAAGTACCTTGAAATACTAGAGAAGACATGAAAAACCACTAGTTTCATCAAATAAGCCAATAATGCATTAAAACCATCCCCCCTTTTTGTCCCAATAAAAATGAGTAAGGTAACTAGATTGCTTAACTTCTTAGTGTTTATTTATACAACATAGAGGACTAACCTTGAAACTAATGCCCATGATTGGAAGGCAATTAGGTCTTCTTCCTTTATCCAAGAACTTGGAGCCTCATATTATCTTTCTTATATGGAATGAGCACAAAATTAAATGGATATACAAAGCTACCAAAGAGATTTATGGAGTAATGAGTTTGGGTTTTGGCTCTTTTGGATCTGGAACACTTGGATTCCTTCACTTGATGCCTAAGTTGAACTCCCCTTGTAGATCCATGACTCCATCTGACCAATTTTATATTATACAAATTTGTACAACCTTATAATTCCTATAAAATAACTTGATTCCTATATTTTCTCATGTTTCCAAACAATGAATCATCATTGGTAGGTAGGAGGGAAAATAGGGGTTGGAAAATATTTCGAAAAACATGATACAATTTGGGAAGCTGAAGGGGCATGTTTTCACATGTATGGGTCCCATTTGGTGGAAAATAATGGTATTAACTTATGAAAAGGTATATTTAACATATGAAATAGTTTTATCATGGTAATTTGGGGTTTATAGAAGATTTTTAGGATGTAAATGGTGATATTAGTGGAATTTTGAAGTCAAATAAAATCACCTTAAGGTAAAATACCCCCTTTAAGATAATAAGTATGGATTCAAGTGAAGGATTCAAATGGATAACATTTCAATACCTATTAAAAGGCATTAGAACATGATAAATACCTCAATTAGGTTATCATCTACCTTCACAACATTCTTAATAATTATGATCAAGACATACCCTGTGTATCTTCAACACACTAGATTGATTCATGATTAGTCATAATCTTCCATATTTAGTCATCTTAATATTGAGTATACTTGATCCACTAAGATCACCCTAAATCATATTATTAATATTTACACATTTATAATCATAATGAGGACACTTGAAATAAGTTAAAATATGGGGTAAATACAACCACTATGGTGTTTATTAGCATGACAAAACATCAAACCTACTATCCTTGACATGATAATCAATGACTTCCTTTGAACTACCTTGGATCATTAAGAGGTATGAGAAGGGTGGAGTCTTAGGTTTACTAGTGTACTCAGAATTATGTTGATTATTTTCCTATCTTAAGGGAATAAATTATTCAACACCTTCCTTAGCCAACCTATGAAAAATAACTAGTAACTTTGAATAGTTCTCTGCACTTAAGCTACCTCTAAACTTGACCATGAATTCAAAGGGAGACCAAAGGAAATGAAACACTCCTCACACAAGATGAATTCTTGAAATTATTAGAGCCAAATATTTTATGTTATAAATTATACTTAAGTTCATCTTTATCCTCTTTTTTTTCTAAAACAAGTTTCCAATAGCTTATCCACTTGTTCAATAATAAAAGTTTGTGGTTTAGGTTCAAAATAATGGATAACATTTTCCATACATAGTTAACATTTGTTGTGGCCAAAACATCCATTTTCATAGGGGAAAATGGATTTTTGGAGTATGTAAAAATGTGAAAATACATTTCCCTTTATTGAGTGCATCCCAATCGTTGTTCTTTCATAAAATATACCAAGCACCTATTAGATTTTCATTCCTAGATAATTTTAGAAATTATGATAACAACTCATTTGATTGTTTTAAATATGAGTACCTTTACTATTTTGAATTATTTTATATATATTTTTAGGGAACTAAATTTTCCCTTCAAAAAATCATTAAAATGGACATTTCCTAGAGTCTCAATCCTGGAGTCTCTTTTATGATAGGTAACCATTCCTTATGTACAAGGCACTCTTGGAAATGACTTTGTAATTTTGTATATTTTTTAGGTTTTGGATATGTCAAATTTGTCATAGATTTTTTAGGTACAATCCCATGGGAAAGAACCCTATGCATCCTTCCACTTAGAGCTATCATAGTTATCAAATCCTCAGGAGGCCCCATCCAATAGAAGATTACCACATGTATTTATACACCCATAGTTGTTAAATTTGTCACATCCCTAAAAAACCTACTATAATGGGAGAGTGTTATTTGTATCCATACACCCAAAAGTTTTATATCTATCATAACCCTAGGAAACCTCATATAATGGGAGAGTACCACATGTATTCATAAACCTAAAAGTGTTAGAGTTATGATATACCTAGGAGGCCTAATATAATGGGAGAGTTACACATATGTCAATATATCCTAAAGTGTTATAATTGTTAGAGCATTAGGAGGATCAATATAATGTGAGAGTGACACTTGTATCAATACACACAAAGATGTTATAGTTGTCATATCCTTGGGAATCTTGATCCAATTGGATAAAATCACATGTGTCTATACACTTGGAGGTGTTATAGTTATTAGAGCCCCAATATAATGGGAGAGTGTCATGTGTATATTTATAACTTATGTATTAGATCCATCAGATACCTAATATGTCTGATCTAATTAGAGAGAACCATGTTTATCTATACACCTAGAGTTATTAGAGTTATGAGATCCTCTGAAAGCCCAACCAAATGGTAGAGAATCATGTGTGCCTATACACTTAGAGGTTTAAAATAATATGCCTACTATAAATTTTTTCATTTATTATCTCACTTAGGTGGTTCATTATTTAACACCTCAATAAGTCCTATCAAAACTAGTTAATCCAATTAAGGATTGTCCATGAATATCAAATATAAGACCAAAAAGGTTAAACTATGATTGATCCCATAAAATTAGAGTTTAATTCACACAATACAAGCCTTTGAAACCATTATTGTATAAAATATTAGAAATTAATATAAGGTTCCATTTAAATTGGGATTATGGTTATTTACCTCTAGGAACTAAAATTATTTAGATCCCTCTACCTTGAATTCCCTCTAGATCCTAAAGTACATCCTTGTTAAACCCATACAAATAGAAGATAATAAATTCATAAATGGTAGACTCAATGATTAATCCAAAATTAGAGAAATAATTTTGAGATACCATGTTTTTATATGTTGTTACAAGACTCAACACTCATAAAAAAATATTCAATACAATTGAAGATATATAAAAGCCCAAAATTGATGATGAGAAAAAAGATGATGATGTGGATTTTGATAATGATGTTATATCCATTAGAGCCTCAATAATACAAAATATTACCACCAAATTATATGTATTCCAATGAAATTATCTCTTTAGTAAGTTTGTTGTACACCTCTAGATGTAGTAAGGACATTGTATACTCCCCAACCTCAAGAGTTAATATTGTGGACATCTCCAAGGTTGCCTTCAAGTAGTATTATAATATATCACACTTATACATCACATATGATGTATAGGTCTCCAAAATATGTCTAAACACCCATGATATCTACAATGTACTTAAGGAATAAGCCAAAGACTCTAATCATTGGGTAAATGAGGAATACCATGAATCCTACATCATCAAAACATTCCATAGAGGGAAAATTGGAAAGATACTACTCAATCACATATATGAGGAAAGTGACACTAAGTATGTCAACAAGAGTTAGGTACCTATGCTTAGTATAATCCTTAAAATGGTGTAAGTCCCTGACTCATGGACATCATCACTTTTAACATCACATATAGGTCAATAGGGTTTGAAATGGAGGAAAATTATACATGATGTCCTAGTTAGTCAATGCCACTTATGCCACCCTATACTTCTAAAGAAAAACATTCCATCCATGGGTGATAATAGGATCTATGGTGCATGTATTATTTGATAAGATCTATATTCACCACTATAGGCACCATATCCAAGACATTTACGACCATGTATACCCTTGAGTATGATTTTACATGAATGAAAAATATATTACCATTATTTTTGATGATATTAAATCCTTAATTATTCCCCTCACTACCTAATGGTATCACATGTACCATACTATGAATAAGGTGGAAGGCATATAGGGGTATCCTCTTTAGTTTCCCTACATGGTCCTAGACTACCTCTCTAAGTTAGAAATCACTTGGAATTTTTCAAATGACATCATAAGTATATACCATACAAGAAGGGAGAAGGATTACCCACCATTACCCATGATTTTTGGGTGCTATGAAATTAATAATTTAGTTTCACTTAAATATGTGTCCCTCCTAATATGTTCAATCTCCCCAAGGCTGATGATAGAAAATGGGATATTTAAGGCATGATACACACCCATGTGGAGAAGTATTAGACATGACTCAATACTACATACCACCAAAAGATCCACCCCAATGATGTAATCGACTTCAACAACTATGTAGACGTGATAAAAAAGATTTAAGTAACACGTCTATAGAAGGCACAATAAGAGCCTGGGTTGATGTTACAAAAATGATCAGTGGCCCCAACATTATGTCCTAAATAATATGTTATTGAAATCTTGAAAAAATGATGATGATATCTTGGTTAATATTATAGAGCATCCCTAATGATACTAATCCATCAACCTTGGCATAAACTTCACCTATAAAAACCTATAATATAAGATAGCCATAGGTTACCCATGTGATTCATATATAAATCAACTCAGAGTCATAGGAGAGTCCACATAGGGATAATTATACAATGCCCCCAAAGGTTTCCATCCATGTTTTAGGTATGCCTAGGCATCCCCTTAAAGCATCTCCTAGTTTCAAAACTAAGATAAAGCTTCCCTCTATTATGAATCACATGCCTTCCCTTGAAAGAGACCAAGTTCCCCTTAGTCCAATAGCTTCTATAACCTATGGTGCTACAAGTTATTGACATAAAACCTAGAGCTATTTAGATATAGATAGTTTTTATATTTAATAGGTTCACTTTAATTAGACTAATTGATTACAAGATTCAATATTGGTTAGATTCCTTCAAATTCATTTTAAAAATTAGTTCCTATATTCAAAATAGCTTATACATAATACACAGAGCATAATACTTCCTACTCTAACTCTTATATTTTATATATTATTATATCTCATGAATATAATTGTTCTTATACTCTATATTATATACCACTTGATGCAATTACATACATTAATCTACTCTATAACCTTTACACTTTGTAACTATATCTATCTATTATAAATATATAGTATATATACTAAGCCAATATAATACAAATCAATGGTGATGTTTGTGTTAGACATTCCATTTCTCTAATTATGTTGTCTTTTGTCTCTATAAAACCTTCTTTCTTACCGTAGCATCTAGTCAGTAGAATCCTTTATTCTATCAACATAGAGAATTGTTATGCTACTACAATAATAGAATCAAATCTATGGTACATGCAATTTGGTTCTTGATATAATATAGAAAATCATCAACATTATCCTAACTTTTATACCTTTATCTCATCATTGAGACAATCCAAAGTGTTGATGGGTACCAAAATTTCCTCAATTCACCTAAGGTTAACAAATGTTTTTGAACTTATACAGTACACTATTAGATATTATGGAATTGATGCCCCATATGTAGGTAAATGTTGTTAGATTATGTTATTTACCTTATCTCAAGTTCACCTAGGTTCTTTATGAATCCCACCCTTTTATGTGTAGATATTTGATTTATCTTATTTTAGATATTATGAGATATTACATATTTATCACTTAGATATTATGGGGATATTTTCTAGTTGTTTATATCCTTTAGGGATAGTTATCTCTTAGTCCTAGGTTTGATATCTTAACTTGATCTCTTAGTTATGATTGATCACTTAGCTTGATCTCCTATTTGGGATAGATATTCCTTTCCTATTTATGTAAGTATTATTAATTATATTTGATGAAGCCTTGGAGATATAGATCATTTATCATTATATTATTTATTTGTGTATAATAGACTAAGATATTAGTTGAGTAATGCATCATTGGATTTTTTGTGGTAATGGTTTGTATATTTGATTCTAGGTGAGAGTTTTCAAAAAAAAATTCATTGTGTATGAGAAGGATCCAACAATCATTACTTGGCTCTGCAGCTTCTCCTTACTCAACTTTGCTAATTCTATGGCTTAGATCTGGTTTCATTGCTTTAGTTTATTTGTCTTTTGTTAGATATAAGTTTTTTTATAAAAACTGTATGTTTTTTTTCTAGATCTAAGTTTTTTTTATTCATATTCAAATTGGATTTGCATGTATTTCCACCCCTCCAAGTTAAGCCCAAACATTTAGCCCTTAAAAAGTATTTCCACCCCTCCAAGACTTTTTTAGATATTTTTATAATTATTAGTGTAATTTTATTTTTTTGACCTATTTAATGATGGTAATGTTTGTAAAAACTATACCTCTTGATTGGTAACTCAAAATGAAGTGTTATTTTTTTCAAAAGTGTATATTTTTTTATGTCTGATCTATTGGTGCCATTTATTTTGTAAAATAAAATAAATTATAAAATACCAAATTTGAGGGGCATCTAATACAACATCCACAAGGTTTTATTTATTTATTTTGGCTTTGTTTATCTTCATGTATATCCAAGTATTTTACCAGCATGGTTCCTCCATTGTTTAGATTCTTTATTTACATAATGCTCCCTTTTTTGGGATAAACTATCATGATTTGTGATGACTTCTTCGATGGGTTAATAATATACTTTTTATATCTATTTTAATGTATATAATGTCTTTTTGATTTAATTCAATATTTTTTAGGATATATTATACTCACACTAAATTATAAATTGCCATGGGGGATTTGATTTTATATCTTAGTCTACTTTCATATGTGTATATCTAATTTGTGTACCTTTTACTATTTAAGTTACTATCCTTTGCCATCACCACCAAGGAATATTTTATATTCCTCCATTCTGCATGTGTATCATATTTAGGCATGTTGTTTTTCAGAACCCATATTAGGATTGTTATGTCTCAGTGGTATTCTTGGTGACTTTTTGTCTGGTGACACTAGTGTGGCATCCCCATGATTATTTGTGATTAATTCTCATAATTTCTAGTCCACTTATTTAGATAATTTCATTACCATATTCCATCATTTTAGAATTGAGGGAGGGTATTTAGGATATGCTTCCTTAGGTTCATCATTTTACCTAATATTTTGGAATGCAGTGTTCATGTTTAGTGATCCTTAGTTTAGCACCATTCCTAATTCAACTTGGAAATTACAACAACTCAACATCCATGAATTATGGAAATATGGATTAGCATCCATAAGGAAACTTATCTTCACACTACATCTTTTTTTATGCATGGGTACCGTATTAAGATTTATTTTTAGGACCCATTTCATCTCTTTTTATGGGGGAGTTTTTTTCCTATGGGTTTTCTCCCTTTCTCCACTTTATAAAATATTGATTCATGGTTATATTGTACATGAATACCTGATTAAGCCTTGTGTCAAGACTCATATTGTGGTTATGCCACTCTATTCTTGGCCCTTAGATTAACTTGAGGGGGGTATTAGAGTAGGTTGCTTACCTTAACTCATGTTCACCTAGGTGATTTATTATTCCCAATGACTTATGTATAGATATTTCATTTATCTTATTTTAGATATTATAATATATTAAATATTTATCTCTTAGATATTATGGGGATATTTTCTAGTTGTTTCTATCCTTTAGGGTTAGTTATCTCTTAGTCCTTGGTTTGATATCTTGGCTTGATATCTTAGTTTGATCTATTAGTTAAGATTGATCTTCCCTGAATATATATGCAAATCTCATTCATTGTATTTGATGATGCTTTAAAGATATAAAGGATTTATCATTATATGACATATTTGTGTATAATAGACTAATATATTATTTAGGCAATGTATCAATGGATTTTATTGTGGTAATGGTTTGTAGATTTGAATATGGATGAGACTTTTATAAAATCTTTTATATGTTGTGTGTAATATCTTATTGTTGACATTTTGGCCTTTTAGGCCAAAGGTTGACCCCCTAATTCAAAACTTAACTCATTGCATTAGTTATTTTTTTTACAGAGGTTAAAAGAGGTCTTAATATCATATCTTTGTATCATGGTTTAGTATTATAATCAAGGTCTAAATAGAGTCTTATTAGGATGTCAAGGTCCATGGTGTGTGTCTAGTTCAATCAGTGTGATGCCTTGATATTTTATAAGGTCTTTTATAATGCAATTTAACATGGTTTAAGGTATGTTTGGATATATTAAGGTTTCATCTTTGTTTGTTCTATTATTTGTTATATGTTAGAAAGTGAGTCCCTTTTTGAGATATCAAGGGTGTAGAGTCAAAATAATGTGTAGGGGTCAAATAAGCCATTTGTCACTTATTGAGGATATTTTATACATCATTTGGTCCATACACTCAGTTGATATATTAGTTCTCTCGATTTTATAATGTACACTCACTTTGATATCTTTCTAGTCTTTACTTTAACTCCCAAATATAGCATCATGTTATAAATGGTAGACATAGTTAGGAAAAAGGAACCATTTTTAATGTTAAAATGACTTATTAAAAGTCACAAAAGACTTTATTTGACATTTTATATGTATTTATTACATAATATGCTTCCAAATAAATAAGTTCTTTGATGAAGAGAGATTTTTTTAGGTTTCTACATTAAGTAAAGGCATGTAGTCTTAATGTATAATAGAGTAATAAGAACCTCCTACAACCACTTACAACATTATCAAGATTGAAACCATACTTATATAGTGTTTTCAGGATAAATAATGCATAAAACCTACTCAAAGTCTCCTTTGGGTCATTAACAAAGTGAGAAAGGGTGGTTTTTAATTTTTGATACATAAAGGAAAATTAGAAAAAGTGATCTTATGGGTAGGAAGGTCACTTTATTCCCTTTATCTTTAATGTATGATTTTAGGTTTTAAGGCCCCCAAATTTATAAATAATCACTAACAAGTTAAAAAGCTTGAAACCCTAGATAAAATCCACTGGTATGGCTTTTTCTTTATATTAGATTTTGAAGCTTGATGGGTGTGTGTTAGTGATTTAAGATAAATTTAAAGATTTATACCATATAATAAAACATTAAACTCAATGCATGAAACCATAGATTAGATCTTTATTGGCAAAAAAGGGTATTTTTGACTATTTTTTGGAGTGTACAAGCATGTCTTGGGTTAAGATGCTACTATGAGAGGTTTTGGGATTTTGAATGAGGTTAATACACATGATTTTAATGTTAATAAATCCATCACATAGTATTACATTTCCTAAACATACTATATTCATCTCCAAGGTAACTTTCTAGGATTATTCAAGGTACACATACCTGATTGAAAGAGGGATAATCTAGGAAAAGAAAACACATTTCATGTTTGGTGAGAAATCATTATATAATTGGGTTTTAGACACAATGGAGTAAGTTTAGGAGATACTCATATAAAAATAAAATTAATTTTTAACTCTCCATGGGCATATTGTATGAGCATATGTAGGTAATAGGTCATGAAGGTCATTAAGGAAGAGTGATTGAACTAGGTTTCAAGTGTGAATAGACAAGTGCCAAACTTGCATTCATAAATGATTCATATAATAAAAAATTTAGTTTATTATATTAATGTATCTAATGTAAAATATAATCCAATAATATATATATCAAGAATGGAAAAAGAAGATAGTGATGTATATACATCAAGTGGACTATGTTAGTCTTGCAAGTTTGAAATGAGACATTCTTGACAATTTATGTATGCTTCCTCATTTTGGAAAGAATTTAAATAGGTAAAAAAACCATAAAATTTCCTCCCAAGATAATATTAGGAGTTCAACTATATAGTGGGTTTGTAGTAGGGTTTAAGTTTGAAATGCCTACCTACAAGCCTACACACATAGAATAAAGACAAATGGCTACCTTTATGTATTGAAATTGAGGTTTGTATGTTCATAACTAATATTTTATACCATTTATATATGGTTTAAGTGTTTATATCCATTTTTATAAGAATAAATCACTCAATAAGAGCCATTTTTAGGCTCTGCTAAGATGATAGGCCTAAAGGAGAGATCAAGATCAAGTGTAAGTATAAGTATGATGAGTAATGATAGTTTTGAGTTAAAAAATAATATTAAAGGATTTTTAAGAGTTTATGGGAACATTAATAAGATTTAATGAGTTATTTGAGTCCTTTTTGTGAGAATGAAACACAAAAATAAGGCCATTAGGGTCATAATTGCTAAGCTACTCACAAACCCTAGATAAGGACTAGTCAAGTTATAAGACTATATGAGGGGTAAAATCCTTTGGATAAATATATGTATAAATTTTAAGGGATGCATAAAAACTTAAATAGGCATTTAAAAATCATAAAAAATCATTTAGATGACCTATTTTGAGTAAGTATGCATTTCAAATAGTGATATATAGGCTTGTAAGCTTGTGAAGGGCTCTTTTCCCACGTGAGAAGTAAAATGAGAATATGAATTGGTAATAATGGTGTTAGGATTTTATTAATGTCTATTCACTCCAATTTATTTTATTTTTCTACAAATCAAGTCCCTATACTTTATGAATCATTGTTAAGAAGATGAAGAGGTCAAATATGCCTTTAAGAAGCCTAATGTATGTTGATGACTAATAAATTCCATATAAGTGACTAAAATGGACTTTAATAGCCTTAAAAAAACTTTGATCATTTTTTCACACATCCTAAGCACCTATTGGAGCAATAGATTTGGTATGTGTGAGGAGGAAAACATAGGAAAAGGGCCTTAAAACTACCTATTTTATGATTGTCTTCATGGTTTTGGCTATGTTTAAGCTTATCAAATAATTAGATAATTTTGGATATGTTTAAGCTTATAAAATAATTAGATAAGATTTAAAAGCTTGAGGAAATACATAATAACCTCCTATAATTCATTTTAAAATGTTTTAAACATGATATACTAGGTTTTCAAGTGCTAAACCAAACTATTATAGGATTATCTCTTTAACCACATGTGTTAAGTGAGTTTGTAGACCTTCTTAAGGTCATAAATCACATCAAGACACTTCATGAAGTCCTTGAAATAATATATTCACATAATTATAATAATCATAAATTCATATAAATATTTCTCAATGGTTGTAGGAAAAATTGAGAGGTTTACTCATAGGCAATCTACTAGCTTCATGGAGATGACAGCTTTCAAGACCAATGCAATCCCTAAAAATACTTATCAAGCCTTTTTAAAAAGGTAATACTATCTATACCACATTTGTGTAAATATTTATGGATGTTATGGTGTGATAATCCTATGTTTCATATTTGTGAAACCTAGGAAAGAAGCTTAAAAAGGTCTTGGAGGTTGGTTTTATCAAGTGTCTCTTATAAAGACCTTATTATAATTGAGCATGCTATTGAAGGACACTTGAAGGAACTTAATAAACCCAAAATATTAATGTGATGATATAAAATAATGGATAATGTACTTATATATATATATATATATATATATATATATATATATATATATATATATATATATATATATATATATATATATAAGCACATTATCCATTATTTTATATCATCACATTAATATTTTGGGTTTATTAAGTTCCTTCAAGTGTCCTTCAATAGCATGCTCAATTATAATAAGGTCTTTATAAGAGACACTTGATAAAACCAACCTCCAAGACCTTATATATATATATATATATATATATATATATATATATATCTCAAACCTATTCAAAGATTCCATAACATGATGAACATCTAAAACCCATTCAATAATATTTGTATCAGGTTACATGGACCTAATGAATAGTTGATAATTAAAGATGGTATATAAACCTAAAAAAAAGTTGTATGATATTATATAAGACATCCATGAAGAAGATGAGTTGATGATACAATATTTAAATAAGGAATAAAATGAGTATGATGAGATAACTTTTCTTCATTGATTTCTTTTAAATCAAAAAAGATTTGACATGATATTACATGGTTCTAATGGTAGTTATCAAGTATAAATAATTTTTAACCTTAAGTTGAATTCCCATCAAGATGAGATATGCCTTGCAAGAGCCAAGAATGGCATAGGATTTTGCCAACAGGGTTAAGAATTCCATATGTCAAGAGAGTAATTTATAACTTCCCCTTAAGAAATGAATTGTACCTCATCATTCAATAACTATTCCACCCTTTCATGAAAACAATTTTCACACCAAGCCAATGAATGGAAAGGAGTTATGAGACAATTTTATTACTTTCATGAATATTATAACAGATTAATGATAGTCATTATATAATTTTCCTACATCCTCTCTCTCTCTCTCTCTCTCTCTCTCTCTCTCTCTCTCTCTCTCTCTCTCTCTCTCTCTCACACACACACACACACACACACACACACACACACACACACACACACACACACACACACACACACACACACACACACACACACACACACACACACACACACACACACACACACACACAAATTAGCCTTGAATTGATTGTAAATGGATTCTAAATATAATTATGGTGAATCCCTACTCAATTTAACACTTATTATTTCTTTTTGAGATGATTAATAATCTAGTTTTAACCCTCTTCAATCTTGACTTTAGTGTATGCTTGTGCATGATTTATAGTGGTAGTGTCTTGACTCCCTCTACTTTTTCTTCTCATTTTTACCTTCTTGAAATTAAGTTGATTATTTATAGGTCATGTTATCACCCAAATTTACACCCTAATGAGGGATAATAAGGTATCCTCAAATTTGGAATAATATGGAAACACCTCATATGCTATGGGTAATAATTCTAAGAGGTGAATCTATAGATTATGGGCTAGTTCCCATGTAAAAAACCTAAAACTAATCACTAAACTAATTGATTTTAAGGAAAAGGGATATAATGATATTAAGAACTACTCTAATGTAGGTTATCCACCAATTTAAACTCCACAACTTAATTGAAATTGCACTATGGAAAATAACTACAAAATTGATCTCAAAATACAATGTTATTCTAACAAAATATTTCAATATGAAGGTAGAATGCAATGTAATATTTAATTTGGATGAATAATAGGCATAAAAATGGATACTAATAATCCTTATTAAACTTAAAATAACACAAATCTACTAGCTACACATCATATGACCTGCTAGAAAGTAGACTACTCACACAAAACATGAAAGAGATAGATGAATGCAAGGAAAGAGGATTATATAATAATTAAACAAAAAACTACTTCATACACTTATGAAATAATTGATAAATATAAAAATATTTTAATTATTTATTCCAATGGCAAGTTGGTATTCAATTTAATAGGGATTTACCATACCAACATGTGGATAGATTACAAATGCCAAAAAGGTAGCATATATAGAGAAATGAGGAAGAGAGAGAGAAGTGGCATATAAATAAGCAATTTAAAAGTGTTCCTCATGAAATATAAAATTATAAAAAATAATTAAATTTTATAGCAGTCTTATGAGACCTTTTTTGACATGTGTTACATTTCTTGATCATGGTTTTCAAGGGAGTTGGCGTAGGAGCATTGAATGGTTCATCATTATTTTAAAATTATCAATCTTGGATTATAAGGAATGAAAAATGGAATTATTTTTATCATTAATTCACTATAAAATACCATTTACCTTTTCTTTGACACCTTGCATTAGCTTTAATCCCTCCTATGCTGACACAATGGCGATCATCACATAGTTCTACTATGCCTCTCCTTGCTCAAAAGAATAAAAAATTGATTTAATATTCATGAGTATAATATAAATAAATGGAAGGTTTATATTAGTCATAAAATATGTGAATCAACCCATTTATATCCATCAAACACTCTCAAAAGCCTCATTTTGTAGCTAAAGCTTGCATTTTTCTTTAATTCCTTGTAGCCTTGAAAACACACAAATATCTTTGTATAGGGTAATATAAAAAAATATTTATAAAATATGAATATTTATGAGAAAAAATATGCCCTTATATCTTTGTTCCAAATTTCATGACCCAAACCTAAGTGGAAGTGTACTTTTTCACCTGATTTCTCTCTCTATTCAGGCTTCAATCAGGTCTTTAGGCCTTGAAACTAAGATTTTGCTCCAAAGTTCTCTCACACATGTGAAACCATAAATAAGTGTTTGATTAATTTTTATGACTCCATGATCATGTTTCATTCCAAATTTTAACTTTTGAAACCTTTTGTAGATAGGTGAACTATGAAATGGTAAAAAAAACCTAGTCTTTCACAAGCCTTTTTCACATTACTTTCAATATTAAGACCTGTAGAAGAATTTTTAGGTTGACATGTATGTATTTTTATACATAATGAGGTAAAAAAATACCTAAATACATCCTCTTAAATGGTTTTAATATGTTCATGAGGTCAAACACCCTATTTTGAACCCAAATCCTTACAAAAACATATCATTCAATGCATTTGTATAGGTACAGATACAATAAAATGTCATGGTGATACTCTTCCTAGAGTGAGGAATGATGTAAAAGTTGTTTCAAGAGCAATAAAAATAATTTTAGGCACCTTGGAATCCAATCTATCTCATTGTGTTCTTATTAGGGGTTTAGGAGGGTTTAGAGTGGTATAGGTTCTTAACGATTATTCATAAACCCTACGGAATTAATCTTTAACCAATGCCAAAAAATTTAAGTTAAAAAGTGTCTTTAACTATCCATATTTTGTCAATATCCCATGATTCTTGTCTTTATAGTTCTAATATTGAAAAAGTGCTCCTCAAGTTTCCACTATGCCATTTGGGAGTGCTATGTAGTCATAACAATTATTTATATAGTTTAGTGACCTAAATCAATGTCTAATGCCGGAATATTTTATTATGGAGACCCATTCACTAGAATTTAAAACCATTGGACCCCATGCACAAGGTCAAAATCACACTTATCAAGATAAAGTCTATCTTGGATTGTAACTTTTACTTATAAGAGCTTGAGAAGGTCTTATAAGACAAATGGCCATTTTATTGTATTGATCTATATATGGATACTTATATAGGTTATTTTATATAATTATTCATTAATTAGTGCCCTATGATTCTAATTTTATATTCAATAAACCACTCCTCTCACAACTATGCACACATGCCTATGTGTGTGGTTTTAGGCTTATGTTGGGCCCTAAATCCATCTAAGTATAGATTCAAAATAGCACAACAGACACTTGGGCACAAGGAAATAACTTGGTATGATTTTTATTTTGTTATTTCTTGGTACTATCTAGTAGGCATATAATCAACTCCCTTCTGACTCAGTCTTCATTTGGAAGTGGGCACACCAGATAATCATGGCTCAATCAGAGTAAGTTAGTGCAACCGATGGAATGATTACATCTATTGCTAACTCATCAATTGGCATGTTATGTTCACCATGACACTAAGATGCTATGAAACACTATAAAATGGATCTAAACCTAGTTATAGAGGAGGAGATTGGAGTAATGAAGCCCTGTAAGATTGATCCTAGTTGCTATGTTTACCATTAAAGATTAGAGTTTAGTTTGGTATGCCTTTAAGGCTACTTATTATAGTGCCCAAACTTACCTATGATCCCCTGGGCCTTTATAACATTTAAGATAAACATTTTCTTAGTTACTATTGATATATAAATTATGTGTTTTAACTTTGTTAATGATGGATGGTATTGCATCTAATGATTGGTAATCTCATTTATGTGGTTATGACTATAGGGTTATAATGAGAATGGTTTGTACAATGTTTCAATAGATTAAATGCTTATATTGATATTATGTATGTTAGGTTCCCTTGAACTTTCAGTCTAGCCCATTCATAATGTATATGTACTCTTTGATGGTGTGAGTACCCTGTATAGAAATGATCTAAGTATAAGAATGGCCCTGTGCCTCATGATGATACTTATGCTAAAGAAAGAGGATAAGCATAAGTCCTTCACCCAATTACTCCATTTAAACCCCCTTAGTACCTAACTATCACTAAGTTAAGGAAATCAAATGCTTATGCCCATAAAGCTATAAAACCATATCATATATGCTTCTACCTAACAAATAGTTAGATCCTCCCTAAAACAACTTGTGCCCATGATTGTACCACTACAATTACACTAACCAAAGTCCCTAGAAGATAGAGTTGTGCCATGGCATAACTAGCCAAACATAGGTCATGGTCGTTTTACCACTATGCTTTAGATGAGTGCATAAGTCTTGTGCCTTATGTGAAGTGATGTCAACATAATTTAGTGATAAATGTTGAATGCTATAGGATTAGTTAAGGCTTTCACCACATTGTAACAAGTATAGATCTAACTTGGACAACTAGATAAGTGCCAAACAAGGTTGATGATTTAATAACTCAACTTTTCTACAACATCGTGGTTCTATTTCTTGGACCCATGTTGAATTTTATTACCATAATGGTGCATCATAATGACGCTTTGACTCTCCCTTGAGAATATCAAGCATTGGCTAGAATAATTAAAGAATGGCTTTATGTTGAGGTACCCAACTCATAGAGGATAGAAACTAAGGAAGTGGGTCTAGGACTATCTATATGATGCTGTATAGAAGATTTTATTTTTTGAACTACCTAAATAGGTATATTGATGGTTGGTTGCTTATGCAACACACATAAGTTAAAGTTATGGACAATGCCTTGAGTGGAAGAAAGATAACATAGAAAGGCTTGAGAACTTAGATGCCACTTGGACTAGAGCCACAAATAAATGGTGGTAGGGGGTGCTAAACAGCTACATGATTTAGTTCATAGTATTGACATAATCCTACAATGAAGAAGTAGAATATCAATTCTTACATGAAACTAGAGGCACATTTGTGAGAGTTTGGTACCAAACTCTAGAAGCTGATGGTGGATTACATTTTTAAAACCATGAGAATAGAAGGCTATTGTATAAAACTCTATTGTTTAGCTTTTGTGATTAGTCATGCACTTAGTAGTGAATCTAATTCAGTTCTATATTTAAATCAACTAGGCATGAGCATAGTAAAGTTTTTGATGCACAACATTTAAATGCAATACTTTACTAGCATTAATTTCACACAAGGTACAAGCCTTTTGCACTCACCTAAAGTTTAATAGTGAAGGGATCAGGGTCTACATTTGGGTAGTTGAAACATGGTACAACCTTAGTCTCAATAGGATTTAGTCATTGGTAAAATAGGCTTAGGTGGCCTATTGACACAAGTCTATTTAGGGTAATATCAATAGGCATGAGCCTATTCAAAGGCACAAGTATTTTGGGTACAAGTTCATATCTGCATAGATACAGATCTTAGTGAAAAAAGCCATAGGGATAACAAGTTAATCATCATTCAAGTGGTAGTTTATATCAAGGGGATGACTCATGTTCCAGTGCTCACTCTTCAAGGTAGTGCTCTAGGTATGGTTACTAGGGACTTGACGCATGTTGGTTTTAACACTTACACCTTTAAATACATTTCTCATGAGATTCAAACAAAACCTCTTGAAACCATTTATGTAGGCAACCTTATAATACAATCTTCAATCTAGGGACATGAATACTAGTTAAAAGATTAGTACTTGATATCTAATAATATTATAGAGATTTTGATGATATGGGGATATGATTAAAATATTTAACCATCACTTTTATACATTTATCACTATAAAATCCTCTAAAACTTCAAATTCAAACCTATGACATATCCCTCATGGAGGCTCCTTTTATAGTACCTAATGTTCACACATACTAATATAATGGAAAAAAATGTGGAATTATTGTACATACCTATACAAAACTTAAACAACACTCATCATGCTCCAAAATACATGAAAGTGGTTTATAACATGAGCCTATGGGGTTTACTAGGCATTTTTGACTGACTATATTATTATCAATGGTCTATATATCTTAGCCCCTTAAACCCTAAAATATTTTCCTAAATATTTAGCCCATGAGGGATCCCTCCAATGCCTAGGAGTATTTGACCCAACTCTTGTGTATGTTCATGAACCAAGCATAATCTTTAGGCCTTCTTGATCTTGTGAAGAGCTTGACTAGGATTTTGACTAGTTTTATACATATATTGACCTCTCAACAACTATGTAAGTTAATTTTCAATGTGGATAAGTTTAAAATGCATTATTATATGCATTTTCACCTAAAGTTGGGTCGTCTTACCGATATAAGTGACCTAAAACTACATCTTTTAAATGATTTCTATCTTTGGATGTTGGTATGAAAATTTATATGATTGTGATTATTATCTAACAACCTCTTGACAAATTGTAAGTTATAACCTCTATTTAAGTACTTATTCTTTATAATATTACATATAATTCTTTAAATTTAGCTTATAATGACTTAAAAGAACTTGGGGTGCATTGACAAATGTGGTGAAAGATTAATACATGGTTATATAACATAAAACTCATAAATTAAAACCAATATGATGACTCATCATAGTGACATTACTTTTACTATACACAAAAAATGAACATTTACTCATCCTCAATACTATACAAGTACACAAAGAGACCAAAACCTTAAACAATGCTAAACATTGATTTAATTGACCACTTGAAGACTTTTAAAAGAGAAGGGTGACCATATACAATATTTGGAATCTCTATGAATTTTTTTCAAACTATAGGGGTTAACCCTTTTTACGTGGGGGTAAAAATGGTTAATAAATTAATGATTCAAAGGGGTAGCATGCCTACAATGTTGATAAATTAGTGGCCTTATCCTTCCATTGGTAAATGGAGTCACTCTCATGCTGTAATATAAAATTGATATACATCTTGAAGATTCAAACTCACACCAAACCACAAATAAATAAACAACACAACATGCCAAAGGCATTTATGGAAAACCACACAATAACAAACTCACACAAAACACTATGGTAGGCACTTATGGAAAATAAACAGAACTAACCTATTATATACAAAGCCTCAAAACATGTTTGAGGTGATGAAACAACTCCTTGAATTCAACTAGGATAAAAATAGTTCTTCTATAATCATTATTGATCCATGAGAACAAACCAACATAAGATGAATGTTTATCAATGACAACTTACTCACTATGGTGATCTAGTGACTTAACATTCTTGAAACCTCTACTAGCTACAAATACATTACCTAGATCTCTTCTGAATGATTCATTTAGATCTCTTTGAGGATCTTTTGACATTTTAGTCTACTTAATATTTTCTATGCCTACTTACATTTACCAATATTCTCCTTAGGGATCATAAATCTCTTCACAACCTCACATTCATTTGAATTATGATGTAGTAGGTGTGTAGAGTCATTAAGCTTGATTTCTTATTTTCCAAACACATCTACAAGTTGATTAAGGTCAACTTGGTTTCTATGTTTTTTATCATACTCATAAACCTCTATCTTGACCTAATCATGTTATTCTAACGTTATCTTCTACTTGATAGGGATTTCATACTTTTTTTTGTGCTCATTAGACCAATCATTAACCTTATCATCAAGACATTTTGAGGAGCAGGCCTAGTCACTTCTTCAAATTATTGTATTATGGCATAATATTATTGCCACACATAATCATATCCTCCTTGAGTATCATGCTCATGAATTTATTCTTATTTGGTTGGTATAACCACATCCTCATTTTGACTACCATGCTTTAATATATCTAAAACATCATCATAATATATATGTAAAAAATAATTGCCCCATGCAACTTTTTAAAAGTATAATTATAACTTACTTTGGGGAATTCATCACATTCTTCATGAATAATATATGTTACCATATCTATCTCTTATATGAGTTTATATGGATCAAACCCATAATGTTCAGTTCAAACCCATAATATTTAGATCCCCACTCTTCAAGGAAATGATTGCATATACAATCAATACATGCTAAATATTCTTGAACATTAGGATGGTATCCCTCATTGGTGATAGTGAAATTCATGTTTGATGTGTTTGTTACATAAGGTTCTACATGAAATTTATCTAAAGTTTCAAACTTAATTGAGAATTTAGCACCATACCTAGTCCTTAATGCCATATAAGACATATTTGAAGTCTAATACCCCAAATTTTAGTAGTAAAATCCCTTGAAAAACATAGAGTAAAGTGGGGTTTTACATCAAAAACTACATCATATTGAGATATAGAGGGGGTAGGAAAAACATGAAGATTCAAATACAAACCTTTGATAATGCCAATTATTTTGGTAGCTAATCCATCTAATTGTAACACCCCCTTAGACTTCAATTCATACTTTAAATTTATCTTGTTAGCTACATGTTTTGGCATGATCGAGGTTCTTTCCCTAATTTTCATCAAAAAATTATGAACCAATGAGTCTTTAATGATTATAGAGAGGCAAAAAATGAGGAGGTTTATCTTCTTTTTCAATTTTAGTTGTATACTCATCCTTAGACTTCAATGCATTTGCCAAAATTTCCCCTCTTTCATTAGGTTTCTTAGGTGTTACATTGAGCTTGGAGAGATCATTTTGCATCATATATCTTTGTCTAGGAATGGAAAATGTATTCCATATTGGGATGCTTACATGAAACTTATTCATCTATTCAAAAATGTTTATAGGAGAGATTTAAACCTTATCATTCCCTTTATTATTCATAACACTACCAAGACTTTATGTTACTTGGGCATATGAGGAGATTTAGCATTCTAAAATATTTGATTTACTTCAGCCATAGGGACTATATTTGACACATTTGATTCTTGGGATGTTAGACAGTTCATGCTTAGACTATGAGTTTCCCTTAGACCTATTCAACCGCTCTTCTCTTTGACCTTATGTTTATAGCTCTAAAATTTTGAGCCTATGTTCAAGTACCATTACTAATTAAAAGCATGTGAATCTTCTTGAGTGTAATTCACCAAGGTAGACTCTGATTGGATATATCTCCATTATTTTATCCTTCACTCGGCATCTCTTCTTGAGTCATAGTAGGCATTGTTCCATAAAATCATGGTTGAATGTCTCATTTGAAAAAATATATGGATCATTAGGCTAATCCCATGGAATTTACTCTCCATTATCTTGAAATTTTTTGTTTTGGATAGGTACAAGATCTTTTCAAGTAGAAGGAACATTCTAATATTGACCATTATATTGTCTTACTTGAATTAGTTTCATTTATCTTTGAGAATGGCCTTAAAAATATAGTCTAAGAGCTTGATAATACTGATAAGATGATGTGGTTGATAAGAACCTTGATAAGATATCCATTGTTGTTGTTTTTATTTCCTATTAAATTTTGAATTCTTTTTTATAAAAGCCTTTATCACATCTACATACTTTGAATTGCTCGACTGATTAGAGGTAGCTTTCTTATGCTTGGGTGTGGGGATGGGAGAAATGTGGGCATATGAGTTTGCACATTAGGAAATAAAGGCATGTGGGGTCTAGGAGATATCTTCCTATCTTTTATAAGGAAATTTTTAGCCTTGATAGTAATCTCATAATCATTAGGTAGTGTATCCCCTCCCATGTATTGAATCATCATGGATGTGTTACTATTGAAAGCCTTAAGATAATAGATAAAAACATGATGTGAAGTAGGCCTTACCAAGGTTAGGAATCTATCCCATGTCTTTTAAATCTTGTATGACTTATTTTGGGGCTTTCTTTATAGTAGTTATTAGCTCAGTCAAAGATAAGTGGTCACTCTTATCTGCAAATCTCTTCCTCAAAGAGTCACCCAATTGGTCCCAAAAAGTGATAGAATTAGGATCCAAATTCCCATACCAATTAATTATTAATTAGTATCAAGTTTTTGGATGTCTGTAACCAAGAGCCAATAGTTATTGGATTTGCTAGATACTACATGAAAAATCTTTTACAACCTCAAATTTATCAAGATCAACGTCCAGCTTAGACAACTTATTGGACCATGGGTCCCACTGGGTCTGATAGAACTATTATTACCTAAATTTTCAACCTAAGGAGGGCTACTAAAGCCTCCTAAATTTGGAATAACATGGAAACATCTCATATGTTGTGGGTAATAATTATAAAAGGTGAATCTATAGATTATGGGCTAGTTCCCATGTACAACACCTAAAACTAAACACTAACCTACTTGATTTGAATGAAAATGGATGGAATGAGATAAAATATTAATCTAATGGAGGTGATGCACCAATTTAAACTCCTTAACTTATTTGAACTTTCACTATGGAAAATAACTACATAATTGATCTTAAAATATGAGGTTCTTCTAGAAAAATGTTTTAATATGAAGATAAAATTCAATGGAGTATAAAGGCTAGATGACTAATAGGCATAATAATAATCCTCCTTAAACTTAAAATCACACAAATATTCTAGTTACATATCATATGACCAGCTAGAAATTAGATTGCTCACACAAAACATGAAAGAGATATATGAATGCAAGGAAAGAGGATTATCACCTATCATTCAACAACAAAGTACTTCATATAATTATACAATAGTTTAGAAAGATAAAAATAGTTTGAATTTTTTTATTACAACGGAAAATAAAAATATTTAAATAACAATATAAAATTTAGTAGGGCTTCATAATACAATTATGTGGATAGATTATCAATCTCAAAAAGGGACGATATATAGAGAAATGAGGAAGAAAGAGAGAAGTGGCATGGAAAGAAGAAATTGAAAAGTGTTCCACATAAAATATATAGTTAAAATTAAGAATGAAGTTGTATAACATTATTATGAGACCCTATTTGACATGTGTTACATTTATTGATCATAGTTTGCAAGGGAGTTGGCATAGGAGGGTTCAATGGTTCATCATTCTTTTAAAACCGCCCATCCTAGCTTGTGAGGAATAAAAATGGAATTCATTGATCATAAATTCATTATTAAATTCAATTTAACTTTTATTTGACACCTTTAATTAGTTTTAAGACCTCCTACACTGACATTTTAGTGATGATCATCACATAGTTCCATAGGTGTCTTGAAACTCATTAGTTTTAATACACTTCTCCTTGCTCAAAAGACTCAAAACTTGATTTAATATTCATGAGTGAAATATCTCCATGGAAGGATTTAATAAATAATAATAGACTTTAATAAACCCATTTGGATCCATCAAACACTCCCAAAGGCCTCATTTTCACCCAAAGCTTGCATTTTTCTTCAATTCTTTATATACTTGAAAACACACACATATCCTTGTGTAGGATAATGTATGAATTATAATGGAAAAATAAGAATATTTTTGAGTACCCAATATTATGTTACCAATATTTTAAAAATTTAATGACTCAAACTTGGGTGTAAGTGTACTTATTCACCCAATCCCTCTCTCTAATTAGGCCTCAATTAGATCTCTAGGTTTAGCAACTGAGATTTTTCTCCATACTTCTCCCACACTTTTAAAACAACAAATAAGTGTTTTATTCACTTTTAAGAATCCATGAACATGATACATGCCAAATTTTGACTTTTTAAACCTTTTGTAGATAGGTGAACCATGAAATGGATAAAAAACCCAGTCTTTTACAAGCCTTTTTCACACTACTTTAAATATTCAGACATGTAGGAGAATTTATAGGGTGACGTACAATTTTTTAACCTAAAAAGGTATAATATATACACTTTACCCAATGGTTTTAATCTATCCATGAGGCCAAACACCCTATTTTAAGCCTAAATCCTTATAAAAATATAACATTAATGCATCTATATAGGTACAAGTACAAGAAAATATCATGGTGATACTCTTCCTAGAGTCAATAATTATGTACATGTGGTTTAAATATCAGTCCAAATAATTTAAGGTACCTTATAATCCAAGCTCTCTCATCAATTTCTTATTAGGGTTTAAAGTGGTTTAGGTTCTGAATGATTGTTCATAAACCCTATGGCCTTAAATTCTAAACCAATGCCACAAAATTAAATTGAAAAGGTGTATTAAACTATACCTAGGTGTTTGGGATCCCATGCAAATTTTCCACATAGGAGTGCTCCTCAGGTTTCTACTCTACCATTTAGGAGTGCTCTATAGTCCTAGCCATTGTTCTTACATGTTAGTGACCTAAACCAATGTATTATGGGAGAATATTAGATTATGGATACCCCTTAACCATACATAAAAAAAATTTTACCCCATGTACAAGGTCATAATCAAATTTAGTAAGATGAATTTTGTATTGGATTGTAACTTGCACTTAGAAGAGCTCAAGAAGGTCTTATAGGCCAAATGATCATTTTATTATCTTTATTTACCTATAGAAACTTCTCTAAGTTATATTCCATAATTATTAATTAATTATTACCATAATATTCCCATTTTATCTTAAAAGAATTTCTCTTCTCACAACTGTACACACATGCTTGTGTATGTGGTCTTAGGCTTAACAGGTCTAAATAAGGCATCAACCTTGACACCATTTTAATTGAATTTGATAATCATATAAAGTCATGATAACATTATATAATAACTTTAATATGATTTATTTTCAATTAGACCTATTTATATTCCAAACCAAAGAGGAACCATCAATTTATACCTATTTAGACCTATTTATCTTCCAAACCAAAGATCAAGACTATACAGACCTATAGGAGTCAATTTGACTCTGTGATTGTAGGGGTTAAAGTGCATTTATTTTTATGAATTTATATGATCATTATCCTTAGGTTTATTTTAATTTATATATATTTTATTCATTTACTTACTCACCTAAACTCCAACTCCACTTTTATACACTGCATCTTCTTCTCAAGTTTAGAACCAACTTGAGTTACTTGAGTAGTCATCTAGCTAGTCATTTGGGGTTTAAATAAAATTTAGAGTTTATTAAATATTATACAAGTAATTAAAAATTTAAATTATATTTATCATGGTTTTTAGGGTTTATTTGTCTTATGTTTACCCTCTACAACTTACTAATACTTTCCTATGTTTGACCATACATGTATGCTTCATTTTGTTCTACCTATAACATGTTTTCAATTTCTCAATGTATTGGTCATCCAATGAGATCACTATGATGGATTAGAATCTAACTGAATAGGTCTCCTTTTTTATCTATATATCACATGTACATTTTCATATCTTTTCCATGCTAACTCAAACCCTCAAACTATTCAACTCTTGCCATTCTACTTGTAGGTGATCATTGGGTGTCTTGAACATTAATTCTTGAAACCACACTTTTATCCACTAGTATTGGACCTCTCCAAATGTATAAGAACTATATTTAACTCATTATTTAGGCCTTAAAAATTCCACTTTTGATACACATTTCAATACATTTCTCATAAAATGTAGACAAAACCTCTTAAAACTATTTATGCAAGCAACCTCATAACACAACCTTCAATATAAGGACATGAATACTACTTAAAATATTAGTATAGAATTTCCAATCACATTATAAATCTTTGTATGAGATGAGGATATGATTAAAACATTTAACCATCACTTGTATACATTGAGCACTGTCAAATCCTCCAAAACTTTAAATGCAAACATGTGATATATACCACATGGAGGCTCCTCTTATAGTACCTAATGTTTTTACATTCCAATATAATGGAAAAAAAATGTGTAATGGTTTTTAATACCTATATATACCTTATACAACAATCATCATGCTCCACCAAGCTCCAAATTGCATGAAATTAGTGTAAAACATGAGCCTATGGGGTTTAATTATGGGTTTTGACTACCGATATTGTTACTGATGTTTCATACATCTTTTCCCATTAAAATATAAAATATTTTCATGAATATTAAGCCTATGAGTGGTTCGTCCTATGCCTAGGATCATTTTATCCAACTCCTCTATATATTCATGAACCAAGTATAAACTTCTAGCCTTCTTGAGCTTATGAAGAGCTCGACTATTTTTCTACATCTATTAACCTCTCAACACCTATGTAAGTCCATTTTAAATTTGGATAAGTTAAAAATACACTATTATACATATTTTGACTTGAAGGTAAATCCTCTTATCTGTATAAGTAACCTAAAACTACCTCTTTTAAATGATTATCTTTGGATGTTGTTTTTCAAAATTTTATGACTCTAACCATTATTTGACCACCTCATAAAACCATTTACATTATAACCTCTCTTTAATTTATTTAACTTTATAATAGTAAGTACAATTCCCCAAATTTGGCTTAGAATGACTTAAAAGACCTTAGGGTGCATCAACAAATATGCTGAAAGATTAATACATGATTATATAAATTAAAAGGCATGAATAAATATAATATGATGAGTCATCACAATGACATGAATTTGAACACACATGGACAAGCAACATTTGCTCATGAATGACCTCAAAACTATACAAGTACATAAGAGACCAAAACCTTAAAAAATGTTAAATAGGGATTTATATGACAACTTGAAGAGCATTACAAGACCAAGGTGGTCATCTAAAATATTAGGAATCCCTATGAAAAAGTTTAAAACTATAGGGGTTGACCATTTTGACCTAGGGGTCAAAAATGGTCAATAGGTCATATGAAGTGTTATAGCTGGTTGTGTGGGGAATTAGATGTGGAAATCTACCATTAATGTCAATCCAATTCACCTCTTGGTTATCCCTCATAATTAATGCATATCTTAAGACCTTCATGTTTAAAAAATGATTTAAATATAACCTCTAGTTGGATTTGTGTGGTTTGATCAATATTTATTCACTTCACAAGTACATAAGCAAGTGGAGGTCAAGATTTTGGTACATCACCCATTTTACTTTTAGTTTTCTCTTTCTTTTTTCCTTGCTAATTGAGTAGGTTTGTGTTAGTTTTACATGTTGAATCAATGGATACAACCATATCTATATTTTATCTCTAGTTATATTCCACCCATAACCTTATAGTGATCCCATTATTTCAATTGGGTGAAGAGGTCATTAAACAAGCCTCTTCATGGGTTCAACTCAAATTTGACAATAGTTTTTAACACATTTGATGGGAATAGTACAAGTACTTAATATATTAGATAATTTTTTGTGTGTTATTTAATATATCATAATTTATAGGCATTCTTATCAAACATTAATGGGAACTCTAAGTTCAACCAACTGGTTCTTATAACTCAGGTACCTATTTCAAGGAGTTATTGATAGTTTCTCTTGTTTTTATTTTCCTCATGAAGTTTTATGATATATGTGGAGGGAATTTATATTTTACACCTCCTTATAATTATTATAATTATCCATACCATCCCTATATATATCCATATCATTTTTATAATGATCCCATTTCCCCCTATATGGCTCTAATTATCAGTATGAGTAGCCTTGCTATCAAAAAAACTATCCTTATTTACCTCCACAACCACCTACTAAAATTAGTCCTTATAATTAACTATTGGACATAAAAAACATTTCTAAAATCCTTAATAATTATTTGGATTCCATTGGAGGTAAAAAATTGCAATTTCACTAGCCTAGTCAACCTTTTCAAGCTACCCCTAATTTCACCAATGAGTAACATGAAATAAAAGGCTTAATTCAAACAATTGGTAGTGGGTTATTTGATTTTAAGGAGAAAAAATATCAATTAAATTAGTTGTATGAGTCTCTCTATTCCCTATTTCAACCTTCTTGGACCACTTCCCTCATGCCAAATCAAAACCAAGAAGAGATGAAGCTTGTGGAGGCTAAACAAAGAAAATTCCCAAACTTATAAAGCTCCTCACCTCTTCCTAAAGCTCAAATAATCCATGAATTTCAAGGTATGTAAAGGTAAAAATAGGTTGTTAACACCAATCCAATGAATTTTCCAAGTTTTCCAAGTCCTTCACCTACCCCTCAAGTTCAAGTTATTCATGAAGATTAGGGCATATTAGATTTTGATAGGGTGATTATTAAATGGAAGGAAGAGAATAAAAAATCTTGGCATAGGCCCCTTTTCATTATCCTCAAGAGCCATTAAATGATACTATTACCTCTAAGTTTCTAATTTTTAATAATGCTTATTTAACCCTAAATCCCATTCAATATCAGCCCATAATGCTCTTTATCCCTACTCAACCAAGTGGAATTTCTTACCCTCCTACCATACCCCTTTATGAAGGAGGACCATATATATGGAAGGAAAGTGAAGAGGAGAACATGTCAAGAGAGGAGGATGAAGACATGGCCAGATGGTAGCCTTCTTAGACTAGGTGTCTTGGTTATAAGATGTCAAATCTTTGTGCCATTGAAATGTGAGAAGATGAAGTTACAATCTATACTAAGCAAAATCAGGTTGCAGCCATATCTTCCTAAGAGTTTGTTGCATAATAATATGTATTGACACCAATCTATATGAATTTTTAAGATGAGAATGAAAATAATCTTGATGAAATTATAGTCTCTGAGGAGTATCCAAGTCTATTAATAAACATGAAGCTCCAACTATAAATGAGCTTCAAGAGAGCCATTACAAATATTTTTAGGTAATTAAAACTATAGAGGTGAATTTGGATAGCCATCAAGGGGTATAAAATGGCTAATAAGAGGTAAATTTTGGTCTTGAACTTCCATATTTCATTGAGAATAATGAACCTACTTCTTGTTTCAAAGAATAACTTGATGAGATGAAAGTAGTATTTACAAAATATGACAAACCCAAGCTTGAGTAAAGTGAGGAAAAAAATGAGGTTATTATAGTTGAGGTACAAAAAGAAATGGAAAAATTAGTTGAGGTAGCTTAAAATAATGAGAAACATATTAATTCTTGATTTCCATTGGCCAATTTTAGGTGTCTATAGTTTGCCCCTGCTTGGGAAGATGTTTCAAGACGTAGGCACAATAATGTCTTCTCAAATAATGAAAAAGGATTATATAATTTAAAATAATATTATGATTGAATAAAAATATCTAAAAAATGTCTAAAAATCCTATAATGATTCCCCCTATAAGGAGTACTCATCATATGTTTGATGGACGGTCCCTTGAAAAGAAGCAAGAAGAAGAATTAGATTAAACCATGGGTGAGATTAATCCAATTGATAAAACGCTTGCATGCATTAATTTAAAAAGTGCTTATTTTCCCAAAGGTAGTTATAATCAGTAACAAAGGTTGAGAAACTAATTTACCCATAGGTGGTTATAATTAGTGACAAGGGCATATGCCCCAGTTAGGGTTGATGAGTTAAAATAATGATTTACCCACATGTGGTTATAATCATTAAGATGACTTAGATTAAAAAATGATTTTTGATTATGCCCTAGTAGGGAAAATTGGAAAGCATAAACCAAGGATATGACCTCTTTCATAGATTAAATATGAGTAGGTGCAAATGTAGATGTGATGATCTAATGACTGAAGAAGCCAAAAATATCCAGACACATGCCAAAAATATACAAACACATGAAGATGTATAAAGTGATGAAAGAGATGAATATATGAATAAGAATTGATCAATTGAAATTATTTGGTTTTACTTGATAATGAAAAGATGCTCATCCTTATTAGCATTGATACAACTAGAATGGCCAATGGGTTGATTTGATCAATGTGGGTGGGAGGATTTTCCAAGGTTAACAAGGAAAAATTTCCACAACTCCATTGCTTGTAAAAATTCTTGAGTTGATTTTTGTTGTAGTACTTGATGGTATGCCTCATGATAGAACACCATGAGAACTTTGCCAAAATATTCATAAGGAATGACTCTTGATCCAGTAAACAATTAAAAATAATGCACCAATGATAAAAACCATGATGATAATGCTGACATATAAATATGGATGGAATCAAGAATAATTCAATAGTAATAAATGAATGAATGCATGTAGATTGAGTTGAGGCAATAGTATTGAAATCAAGCAAATAGGAAAGAAAAAAAAACAAAAACAATCAACACACAAAAAACAAAAAAAAAACAAAAATCAAGAAAGTAAATAAATAAATATAAAACAAAAAAATAGAAAGAATAGAAGTAAAAGTAACAAAAATCATCCTAAAAATGGATTTGCCCTAGTAGGTGCATTGAGGATGATTGAATAGGCTTAGACAAGACAAATGTTTTTGGATTTTTGAGGTAATATAACTCATTGAAAATTGACAAGATAAAACTCATAAAATGGAGGAGAACATTAGAGTATGTTTCTCATAAAATGATGAGAGCATATGGAAATGGGAGAATGAGCTGACCTCAAAATGAACTAAGAAAAGTTTACATAACCCTAAAAGGACATCAAGTCACTATAGCTTTGTTAACACAAAATAAAGTGAGAATCGACTAGGTCACAATAATTTTTCAAATCTAGAAAATGGCTAGGAAAATGAGAATAGTAATGGGAAGGTGATGTGGAAATGTATGGTAAAGGTGATGTTCCTAAGTTTCCCATAGGCAGTTATAATTAGGAAAAAATGACATAGGTCTATGCTACTAATTTGACCATAGGTGGTTATAATTAGTAACACAAGGTGGGATATTGATTTGCCCATAGATAGTTATAATCAGTGGCACTAGTCAAACATGAATGGAAGATAACTTCCTCGATTCAATGTCATCCTACTTTTGTAGACTATCATTTAAACATGAAAATTTAAAACTACTAAATATAGGCCATAATCCCCTTAAAAAAGGTGTGGGAAGAACCAAAGGAACCAATATCAATATAAGCTTGGGTAGGATAACTAAAAACATGTTTTTATCTAAGAGGGATGGCATGGTATAATGGTATAGGGTATGACATTGTTTAGGATGATGATGGTATGAAGATTGGATGAAATGGTAAGAGGGTTTCCCTAAGTGGTAAGAAAAGGTTAGTGGAATTGGTATGAAATAATGGTAAATGAAAATGACAAGGTATTTGGGAAAAGGAAATGGCATGGTATATGTTTTTGTCCTGGTTATGGTAAATGATTCGGTTATGCTTGATGATGTAGATATTCACATCCTAATCAACATATGAGACAAAAAGAATAGTCATTCATGTAAAATGATAACCCACACCTCTTCTAAATAGTTGTTCTATCAATAACCTACTATAGATTTGGATGCAAATGGTGTTATTGTGATCTTCATTGGTTTTTGATTATATGTCATTCAAATGTTGAGACAAGGTATCTTTGTAGCCTCTATGATGGAAAATACAGTCAGGGATGGTAAATATAGATAAATAGTGGATGATAAGTTTGTTATGGAAATGTAAAGGTGGATGATAATGGAATGTATAATGGTTGGGAAATAAATGAGGATCAATATTTTTTTATTATTTGGGCCTGAGAGTAGCTACCATATAATTATATTGTAGATTGGAAGCTATATTTGTTTTATCTTTATTAAGCAATGAATAACTTTTGTTCTCAACTATTAGTACCTTGAAGAGGTTTTCACCAATGAAGTTGTCTTGATTGTTCCATAACACCTACAATAAGGTTTCACTAAGGAATGTTGGATTTTGAATTTGATTTTCTTCTAGCACTCTTGAAAAGGTTTCACCAAAAGATGCTGAGTTTAAACTTTCATTGTCCCCTAGCACCTTTAGAAACATTTCACTTGGAGATTATTTTTATTCTACATGAATGTGGTCTTGGCCTCCTTGATATTTTATAGTTGATATGTCACCATGGATGAAATTCAATAAGGTGTGATTTTGTCAATCCCAATCGACACTTGTGGGAGGTAGAATTTCAATAAAATGGATAGATTGGTTGGTGGTAATGGCATGTGGAATGGTAGTGGAATGGGAAGAGGTTGCATAAGCCTCATAGAATATACTAGGATAAATTATGTCAAAGATGAAGTACTCATCCTTAAAAACCATAGAAGGATCACAAATGTATTCAAACTAATATACAAGGCATGTGAAACCAATATTGTAACAACCATGGACATATTATGATTTTGAATTTGAGTTTGATGCAAAGGACTCTAAATCTAATGTTGATTATACTTTTGATGCTAAATCTGATGTCAGTTCAAGAATATAACCTAAATTTAATTCTAATTCTTCATTTACTATGGATAATAATATAATGATGTTTTGTTGAATACTTGGTATTGAATAAGTAATGGCCTATGATGGCATGATGGGCACCATAGAGACTAGTTTGTCAAAGTGAGACTCCTCTATAATAGGAAAAAGGTCAAGATACCAGTCCTTAGAAACTAGCTTATCAAGGGGAGGCTCTTCAAAAATAGGCATATGGTTGAGTTAATTCTACCTAAAAGTGGTTATAATCATTAAGAAGTGACTTAGTAAAGAATGGCTTGTCAAAATGAAACTCATTAACAATAGGTATAGTATTAAGAGGTGATTCACCATAAGTTAACTCATCATAAATGATTGGTTCAATAAAAACATCATGGATTAATTGGTTATCTTGGCCTTAATTTATAATTAGTTATAAATAACCAATTTTAGACATAGTTTGGTCTTCAAATAATTGGCTCAGTTGGAGAGGTATTGATTAGCTTGGTTGGGGATGAACAATTGGCAAGGGTTTTCTAAAGTGGGGAATAGTTGGTAATGGATGAAGGATGACCAATGGTTGGATAATGATAGGGCATTTTAGAGATTGATTACTCACACAATCCAAAGGATGAGGTCATGAAATGGTAATGATAGGGTGTTGTGTAACTTATTTGCTAGTATAAGACAAAGGACAGGTCCTATAATAGAAATGGTAGGGTATTGTGGAGCTTGGTTACTCACATAATCTAAAGGATGAGGTCCTAAAATAGTAATGGTAGGGCAACATGAAACTTGATTACTTACACAATCTAAGGAATGAGGTCCTAAAATGGAAATGGTAGGGTGTTATGGAGCTTGGTTACTCGCATAAGTAAAATGATGAGGTCTTATTATAGAAATGGTTGGGTATTGTGGATCTTGGTTGATCTTACAAACTAAAGTAGGTTTGATATTATAGGTGGGGGAATGGGTGTCATAATTGGTGAGATGCCAAACATCGTACGTCAACCTATCAAAATAAGGTATTACCACATACTATGCTTGAGGATTTTGGATTTGTTCCCCATATTGAGTATTTTAAGGAGGATATGAATATGTCTCACAAACCACTTATTTAACATAGGGGTCTTGAAAAAAGATAATTTGTGTGGATATTATATCATAACTTGGATTATATGAAACTTTACCATAAGTGTAACTAGAGATATCCACATCAACAATGAAAACTCCTCAAAAATTCCTAGAGTTATACAAACTCCTAAAAATGATGTCTAAAGGACAAAAGGTTTGAACTTAGTCTAGGGGAGCTCTATCTCCAAAATGTTTTATGTTAAACCTTAGTATAAAACAATCTAGCATCCTATGTCTAATGTCAAATGTCACACACACAAAAGGTCAAGTGGATGAATAAAAACTAGAATTCTGAAATCTCGGGACAAAGTGTTCAAAATAGGTCTAATCTAGGAAAAGAAAATTTTCTAGGTCTTTTGGCCAAATGTGGGGTTAGATTCTAGGCTCAAACAAGGCATGTTCTAGGACTTTTTGCCAAATGTGGTGTCAAAATATAGAATTTAAACAAAGGTGAGATTTTAATCTAACAAACTTGGAAAACTTTGGCATAGACTAGGCATATATAATCAAACATAAACTTGGTCAATTATCACAAGGAATATAGAGAGAGACAAGATATTTTCTCCCAAATAAAAGGCACAAACAATGATGAAAACTAGGCTCTTTTAAATAAATAAGATGGACAAAATTGAACGGCATAACAGAACTAGGCAAAGATCCAAGTTATAGTTTTCAAATTTGGGTAATGAATTAACCTAAGTTTCACAACCCAAAAGAGAAATATCAGTGTCTTATCCCTAATTAAGCAAGGCATAAACATAAATCAATCAATGTTTGAATTTGAGCTTGGTAAGTTTAATTAAAAACTCAACTTAGGAAACTAGGCATCTTCAAACAAACAACAAGATTGACAAAATGGAATGACATAATGGCAAAAGATAAAGATTCAAAAGACATACATGGAATTAGTTCTAAAAAATGGCATTTGAACAAGGAAAACAAGTCTTGAAATTAATTTAGTAATGTAATGGCATTATCATGCTCTAATATGTCACAAATGGTTAGTTTCAAAGACTCTAAATCATAAACTTGAAATTATTTGAGTAGTGTATTGTTACCCATTTCAATCAAGGGACACACACACAGACAAGTTTGGAAATTTTTTTAAGGTAAAGGTGTGTGATAAAATGGCCAACATAATGCCTCCTCAAATAAAAGGAGTGACGTATAGAAAAAAATCAATATGATGTGGCATAACAAATAAATTGTTTTAGACTCAAAAGACCAAGAATTAAAGTAATAAATGATGAAACATCTAAATATAATGTCCTAGATCCTATAACTAGCAAGGTTGGTCAAATGGGGTTGACAAAAACTATAGTTTTTAAACATATAGATTGGTACCAAACATGTATAATGCTAGAGATGCAACACATCAACTAAGTTCATACTAGTTAACATAATATGAAAGGGTTTATTACTTTGCATAGTGATTCCATATTTTTACTACTTAGTGGAATCCCCTAGTTAACCAAACCTGACTCATGTCTTTGTTATGAAAGGAGAGGTTAGTTACTCAACCCCCTAGTTGTCATAGTATATGTAACCTAGTTTGTATACCCCACCATGGATTAGGATTGAAATTATATTAGGAAATGAAACCCTAGGTTAATGCTTCCCTAAATAACTTGTGAAGAAGCTATGAACTCTCCTTCACAAGCCAAATTGCATGAAAATAAATGACTAAGTGAAAAGACTTTAGAGGCTATTTGAAGATCACCCAAACCATACAATTTTTGGGGAGAGCCTAGACAAGACTATTTCAATGCCTTAGACTAGGCATAAATTGCATGTGAAAAGGTACTTTTGGTCACCCAAGTTCCCTATATGGGATGAGGGGAGAGCATACACACACTCTTCATTTTGCACAAACAAACAAGCAAGTTCAAACAAGCATGTCATAAAATGATCACTTTCAAAAACATGTAGCTAGGTGATTAAATTTATTTTTATTACACTAAAATATAATGTATTGTGAATTTTATGTTCCCCTTGTCATTATTTGAAACTTTCAAAAACTTTGAAAAACATCTAAGGCATAAAAAATGAACTATGTTCTTTTTAAACACCAAAACATGAAGTGAACAAGATTAAAACACATTAAAGTTTGATCTTTTTTTGCTTTTATGCACCAAATGAAATGTTTGATTAAGTTCTTTATCCCTTTGGATTATTTTAAAAACTTTTAATAACTTTGACAATACAAGCTAAGAAAAAATAACCATGTTCATTTTAAGCACTTAACACCAAATGTTCAAGATTTAGCTAAATTCATTTTAAACACCCAAAATGAAATGTTCACAAGTCTAAACTTGGAAATTCATGTTCTAATACTACCTTAGACTTGAAAGGTTTAGAGAGTATCTTGATGCTTTGAAGTACTTTTAATAATGAGTAAACAAGTTTTCAAAACATAGCTCTCAAGTTTCCTATTTTAAAAACATAGACTGATATTAGTCACCTGTGATCGATGCTAATTACTAGGGAACTTATTTTGGTTGGTGATAACCAATGCCTACTGATAAGGATAAATATTAGTTACCTATGAAACCAATGTCAAAACCAACATGATTTAAAAAATGTTAGTTAGCTCAAAGTTAGATTAAAACTCCTCAAAAACATGTTTTGAAATGGTTAGAAAGGGAAAATGCAAGCTAATAAAACCAAGAAATACAATTATGAGTGCCAAAAAAATTTAAAATCAAAGTTTTTAAATCATGTTTTCACCTTGCATCCTAATTGATGGTAGTCACATAGAACTAAGAACAGTTACATAGAACTGGTGATGGTTAGGTAGAACTGATGCTGGTTATACCTAATCAATGTTAATCTCTATGTAGATCTGAGTTGGCATACAAATAAAAAATATGACAAAAATTAAGCTAAAACTCCAATTTATAAGATATTCAAGAATTCATTTGGAATTTTATGAGTTATGTATTGGTATCCTTATTATGTGGGGTGTGTTTAGGTCCCACCGGGCGTGCCATTTGTGATCATAAGAATTTGATGTATAGAGGAGGTTATTATTATGTTAGAAAATACAAAAATGAAATGAACAGACTAAGATGCTAAAATATCTATCCTAGATCAAAGGGGGAACATAAAAAAAATTAAAATTACAACTAAAATGTAAAGAAAAATAAGATCCTTACCTTCTTTGAATGTTCCAAATGATTTATTGTGTGTCTTGCATGACTTGTTCTCAAAGAGTCTTTGACAATGGAGCTTAGCAATCTAATTCTCTCCTTGACACCATGGTTTGATTTTGGATGATGCTTGCTTGATGGCTTGGATTATTATTTTGGTATTATAACACTATTTATTTCAATCTTTCTACAAAACCTACATTATAACTTTACTCTATCCAAGCTTTTATAATGGAGAGAGAAATGCTTGTATTTATAGGTTTAGAAACTAACCCTAATCCAAGGTGAGTTAAGGTATAATTTAAACATGGAATGGGTTTAAACCTAACCTAAGTGAGTTAATTAAACCTATTAGAGTTAAAAGGTGCCAAAACCTCATGATTTTAAATGAATAGGCATGAGTGAGATATTTTTAGATATTTGCAAAGGCTTGACAACTAATAAAAGGTAATTATGAAAACCTAAGATATTATTGATTTTTGAATTTCCTTTTTTAGAATTTCATTAATTTATCATAGATAATTCAACTAGGAATTTAATTAGGTTTATCATTTTAATTAATTTTATTTAGGTTTTTATCATTTCTAAGAATTGATTTTATGTGTGCACTTTCCCCATTTAATAGGTCTATAGGCCAAATTACATGTTATGATGTTGTATGATGATTAAAAATGAGTCCATGAGAGGTTTTTATTGCTTACAGTAGGATAACCTAATTAGGGATGTTTTAATGGGATTTTGAGCTTTGATGAATGATGCAAAATCAAATTTGGGATGTTCAGTGATTCCTAGGCTTAATTTGTAATGGTTGGTAAGAATCAATCTGAAGTCTAATTGAAGCCATTGGTGGTAAATTTTAGGTTTCTATAATTGATAGTCAAGGAGATCATGGACATGCCAAAATACCAATTAATAAACATACCTCTCACCTCACAAGCATGATTTCACTAGACTCCATTCAACAAGTTCAAATTTACTCAAGGGGAATCAAGAAGTTTATAAAAACTTTCTTTCTGATCCAGGAGGAAGATGCCTTAGGGTTGGTTGTATATAATAATTTTGTGTTTTTTCCTTAATTTCCTTTTGGAATTTATGTGTGTTATAAAGGTGATATCATTTGTTTCATCTTATTTAGGAACTTGCAGTGAATTTTCAATGTCCAAGTTAGGTTTGTGTTGAGTTGAGGTGACCCCACAACCCAATAGACTAATAAGGATACTAGTCCAATTAATTAATAGGCTAACCAAACCCTATGAGTGACCAAAAATGTTTATATTTTAGTCTCTCAAGCTAAATATCAACCCGTCAAGTTTAAAACTTGACTCATTACATTGATTTTTTTCCTTACATAGGTTAAAAGAGGTCTTGTGTTGGAACACAACTATCTATTAAGAGGGGGTGAATTAGTAGATTGATTAAAATTAGTCCTTTAATACTTCTAATGAAAATTAAAAAGTATATACAAAGATCACACCCACACACACACACACACACACAAATAGACATAAAAATCAATGTACATGGAAAACCCAATATGGGAAAAACCATGGTGAGAATAGCTTCTAGAATCTACTATTCTAATTTAGCCTCACAATTAAAACCTCACTAGTTATAGTGTTTAAGGGAACCAACCCTAAGGAGACACCAATCCCCTAATTTAAGGGAACTACTATAAGGAAGCACCTACTCCCTAATTGAGCACCAAATTATCTCTTTTGATGACACCTACCAATAAGATCTATTATGGATCTACAAATCCAAATTACAAAATTGATTTAAAAATTAATCTAGTTCTATGTTACAAGCATGTTCTGTAACTAATCATACTCTACACTTCTCTCTTTCTCTTTGCCTCTCTACCCCTCAATTCAACTTCATTCCACACTTTATGTGTATCTTATATATATATGTGTGTGTGTGTGTGTGTGTGTGTGTGTGTGTGTGTGTGTGTGTGTGTGTGTGTGCATTAGATCTAGGTCTCACATCTTTTCTATGTTCACACTTGGTCATTAACACATCATGCTCCTATTTGTTGAAATTAGTTCATCTACATTTAATAAGTTTCCCACTTCTTGAATTTATGCATCACCACCATAATTATCTATCTTTTACTATTTTTAGCAAATATTAAGATTTATCTTTGATACATATGCCCTTTTTCACTATTTGGATCAATTACAATAATTTATATTGTTCTTTATGTCATAAAATGTAGCTTACCTATATGTTCTGTCACTTGACCATTGAGATGAACATATCTTTAAATATTGACCATTGATCTTAAGTTTCATGCCATGATTAGATGATCTTTATTTAATTTACTCAACTTTAAAATGCAACTGTTAGATCAAACTCTGATAGTCTCATGCACTCTATTATATCTTTATGAGCTTCTACACTTTAACATTTCAAATTTAAAACACATCCATTGATCTTCGATCTGAGCTCCCATGTGCCATTATATCTTCAAAAGTAACATAAAATTTATTTCTATTTATCATTAAACATCAAACACTTGATCTAATCTTGATGATTCTTGATACTTTATAACACATACACATCATCCTCAAAGTAGCTTAGTCTAATCTTGATGATTCTTGATACTTTATAACACATACACATCATCCTCAAAGTATCTTAGTCTTTAACTCACTAAACCTTAGACATTTTGACCTCTTTGACTCCACATGCTCCATTGATATTCATTGCAAGATCACATGATCACCTTTAGATCCTCTGATACAGTAATACACTCATTGGATCTCTATCTAATAAGCTCCTATGAATGTGATACATGTCATTAGTACATTCACTCTTAGGTACCTTTGACATAATGACTTCATTACATGTCATTGGATATATATCATGTGATTAATTGCTAACCATTGATCAATCTTGGAAAAATATTAAGTTGAGGACTTAGGAAATGTTAACATCTTTGATCACTTATCCAAGCTAATAATCACTAAGTCAAAGGGGCTAGTTACATAATGATGATTAAGGTTTAATTTATAACTTAAGTGACTGGTTTCTACCAATATCTAGTCAACATAAAAATAAAAGTGTGTATGAATTCCATATAAAAAAACCATAGGGTTTTACTGAGAAACCCTAGTAATGGCCAAGAGCAAAGATAGATAATTTTTGAGCTCATTTTTATTCATCTAAAACTACATACCATATATATGAGATGCACTTGAAAAACCCATAATAGATATTCTATCAATTTCTGTGCAAACATCCAGAAATAGTCTCTATAAAAGCATGACAAGTTTATATGAAAATATTGTAACTTGTGCAATTATAAAACATGCTCTTCTCTCCATAAATATTGCCTATTATTTATCCTTTGACGTCAATGACATCCATAGTGCCAACTATCTCTATTTTGACATCAATGATAATCCTATTGCCAATAATCTCCCCCTTTGTCATTGATGGCAAAATAAATGCTCTAATTTTGTAATACATGCTCTTGTCCTCCTCTGGAATTGACTATAATTATATTAGATTTTGATGAATGTAAACTAAAGTTATTCATACCAAACTTTCTCCCCCTTAGGTAATGGAAAACTTTCCAAAACTCAACTTGGACACATTCTCTTTTCCTTCTTTGATAAACATAAAACATTTGGAAATATTTTATAGATAACATTTGAACTTTTTCTCCCCCTTTTCATCAATGGAAAAGGGACTTCAACTTTCTCACTATTTTTCCAAAATTTTCTCCCCATTTATTAGATAAAGGAGTTTTTCCAAGAATTTTCAACCACCAAATCATTAGAAACTTGTAAAATATGCATACTCAAGTTGCCTTTTCTCTTTTATTCTAAGGATTAAAAAAATTTCTATGATCCTCCCCTAGACTCATGCCCTATTACTAGGATCTACTGATGTGATGTAGGAGCCACCACTCCTAATTTTTATCTTAGATACTCAGATTTTTCCTTGGAAAGAGGTTTGGTGAATATGATTGTAATTTGATCCTGTGTTGGCACATATTCCATTGTGACATCTTGATTTGCAACATTTTCTCTTAAGAAGTGATACTTGATTGATATGTGCTTAGTTTTGAAATGCATCACTAGATTATTTGATATATTAATAACACTTGAATTATCATAAATAATATAGATAGGTGATTTGCATTCTACCTTGATGTCTTTGAGTGTGTTCTTCATCCATAAGACATGAGTACAACATGCCACTACTACAACATACTATGTTTTAGCTATAGAAAGAGTTACTAACTATTTATTTTTTCTTAGCCATGAAACAAGTTTCTTTGCAAAGAAAAATGAACCACCACTAGTGCTTCTTCTGTCATCCATAATTATTTTCCAATCAGCATATGTATATGTTGTCAAAGTGAAATATTCACCTTTGGGATACCATAGGCCATAGTCAATTATACTCTTGATATATCTAAAGATTCTTTTCATTGCATTGATATGTGATTCTTTAGGAGTATCTTGAAATATTAAAACCATGCACACTAATTACATGATATCAAGTCTTGATACATTTAGGTATAACAAGCTACATATCACTGATCTATATGAAGTCTGATTTACATTAAGGGACTCATCCTTGTTTCTCAACTTATAAGTAGTTATCATGGGAGTACCTACTTGTTTATTGTCTTCAATTTGAAAATTATTGAGAATTTCCTTGGCATACTTGGTTTGAGATATAAATATCCCCTCATCAGTTTGTTCTATCTTTATATGAAGGAAGAAGAAAAGTTCTTCAAGCATAGACATCTCAAAGTCATTCTGCATTTGAGTAGCAAATTATTTTCAAATTTTGTTGTTGCTACCACCAAAAATGATATCATCTACATATACAAAAATAATTAACATATGCTCACCTTCTAATTTAAAGTATATATTATTATCTGTACATCCTTTTTTGAATCCTTGTTGTTACAGGTTTTGGTCTAATCTTGTATATCATGATTGTGGTTCCTATTTTAAACCATACAGAGCTTTCTTCAGTATACAAACATAATATTATTCTTTTGATAACTAAAAATATTTAGGTTGTTCTATGTAGACTACCTCTTCTAGGTTCACATTCAATAAATTAGACTTAACATCCATTTGATAGACTTTGAATTTCTTATAAATAAAGAATTATAGAAACATTCTTATGGCTTCCAATCTAGCAATTAGAGTAAATGTTTCCACAAAATCTATGATTTAAACTTGTGCATATCCTTTGCACACTGTAGAGTAAAAATTTACTCTACGTTGCATTCTATTTTTCAGCTGCGCACTGCCAAATTTTGTCCTCGCATTCATTGGTCCGAGATGGTGAAGTCATGATACAGAGCATAGGATCTATTTTATTTTTGATTCATTTTTGCCTAAGTGTTGAATTCAAGTGGAAGTTGCCAAGTGTCGACGTCCGAGGCATCCCTTCTCAGTAGAAACTACCAAGTGTTATAGTCTGAGGCACTTTCTATATGTTCTGTGAGTTGGTCAAAATGAGCCATGTGTCTCATAATGGCTCAGTGGAATGTGTCAAGTGTCATCATATATGGTTTCATATTGGCACCCACATTTCATCTCTTTCTAGTGAAAGGTTTCAAAAGCTAAGTATCAAGATCAGGTGGAAAGTGCCAAGTGGCAGTCGTGGAAGGTCTCAATGTTGCTTTTCTAAAAGTGATGGAAGCTGCCACATACTCCAGCAAAAGAAAGCAAAAGCCACCATGTGTTGTGGTCTGAATTATCTTCATCTTTGCTTTGTTGAAATAACAAAGACTGTGGTGGGTCCCAAGTTTTGTTTCTTAAGTGAGCAAAAGCTGCCAGGTGTCGCTATCTGTGTAAATGTGAAATGAGACCCAAATTGTTTTTATGGTATAAATACAAGTAGCAGAGACCACCACATGTCATCTTCTATAGATTTATAAAAGGGCAACTACAAGTAGTGAAAATCACCATGTAAACCAGGTAAGAGAAGTGGAGATTGCCATGTGTCTTTTAATGAAGAAGCAGAGATTGACACCTGTCCCAGTGTCCCTTTTAAAAGAAATTTTGTGAATCTTATTATCTTTTAAGCTATTGGAGTTTTGAGAAAATGGATAGCGACAAGTGTCAAAGATAGAACATGATTGTGCAAAGACACAAAAGAGTATAAGTTACGTAGAAAGTGCCGCATGTCTTTAATAGGTGTAGTGGAACATGGCAAGTGTCATCCTCTAGTGTTTGCTAAAGTAATAAGAGGAAATTGGCTAAGTGTCACCTAGAATTCAAGAGAAGGGAGTGTCTTGCAATCTGTTTTAGCCAATGAACTACCAAAAGATGAAGCATTCCAAAATCTATAAGATATCTTCTGTTAGACATGTTCAGTTAAGGATGATTTGATTTGGGCCATTATATTGAGAACAAGTAGACAATCTGGAGTGGATTCAAGGCTATAAATAAGGGTACAGAGATCACCAAAAAGGGAATCCATTATCAAAGAAAATTTCTTAGAGAGAATTATTGTAACAATTTTAAACTTTCTAGAGCTATGGCTAAGTAATATCATTTGCTTTTGTCTCATTTTCTTGAGTTGGAAGGTTTATATAATTGTACATGTTTTTGTACCTTTTGTATGACTGAAAGATTTGAATAAGAATATTGAACCCTATGCCTTTGTTGATATTATCTGTGTCATTTACAAAAGTAGTCTAGACTGTAGATTTTCTAGAGTTGTGATTAGGAATGTCATTTGATTTTGTCTCATTTTCTTGAGTTGAAAGTTTTACATAACTGTACATGTTTCTATGCCTCTTATGTGATTGGAAAATTCAAATAAGAAGATTGAACCCTATGCCTTTGTTGACATTTTTTGTATCTCAGCAAAAGAAGTCTATGCCATGAGCCTCTATTTCTATTGTTTCAATCTTTTACATTGATCATGCACTTGTTTGCTCTTAAATGTAAATGAATCTTACTTATAGTCTCACTGTGATCATGATTAAGGTCAAATTACATTCAGGTGCATTACCATAGATTAGATTTTTTTTCTTGTATTGTGTTTTTGATTTAAATTCCTATCCCTTTTCCCAGTAACTACTCAATTTAAAGAAGAGCCAACTTCTCAAAAATTTGGAGGTTATTTCAAGATGCAAGTCCCATATCTTGAAACTTCCCATTGTTTTTTATTAGAATCAAGCACAATTTTAAATCATCAACAGTTTTTGGCATGCCTGGTGGGACCAATCTTGAAGTCTCTTTCAAGATCATATGAACCAAAGAGATATGAGGAGTCATAGTTGTGGACCAGTAACCAAATCACAATCTACTACTAATCCAGGTATTCTTCACCACCTTTGGTAACAAGTCCAAGAAGAAGAGCCAACCAATTTGTATGAATACCTAGAGCTAATATGGGAGCCCCTATACCCCTAAGAAATTATGCAAGCTGGAACACTGGTAGTCCCTTAATTTTCCCAATACCACTAGACACTTGGGACCCTATCCCAGTGAATGCCCTAAAAGCTCTGCCCAAATTCAGTGGGCAAGACTCTAAAACACTTGAAGAACATCTGCATGATGTATCAAATGTCTGTGTTATACATGATGTCACATAGCAAAATGTGGCCATAAGATTATTAGCAACTTCTTTTAAAGGGAAGGTTCTAGAATGGTATCATTCTTTGACCCCAAATACCATTTCTACATGGGATCAACTTGGAGATATTTTATTTGAAAGATTTGCAAATAAGGGTGATAAGTCTTCTTTGTTACAACAGTTAATCACCATTCAAAGGGGACCACAAGAAGCCATGACTGACTTCAATTATAGATTTCAAAAGACTTGGGACAAAATCCCTATTATAGCTAGACCATTACTAGGTATGGCCATAGTGTTTTATCTTAAGGCTTTGAATTTAGATATATTTGTTATGATTCAGTCACTTGGAGGACACACTTTGCCAGAGGCATATGAATATGCAGTTAGAGCTGAGAACAATTTAATAGATGCTGGAAAGTTACCTCCAAGGCCTCCCATGCCCATGTTCCTAGAAATTTCCTTGCCATTACCTCAAGAAGTCCCTAAATCTATAAGCCCACCTATGTCTATGTACACTTACCCTCAACCATATACTAAATAAATTATCCCCACTTAGTCATCTAAGCTGGATGATATCAAAAATATCCTAAGGACATTTTCTAATGAACTGATCAATCTAAAAAAATAACAGAGTACTTTCTCTAACCCTCCATATCAAGGATATCAAGGAAATAGATTTTCATCTCAGTCAAACCAATATCAGGGTCCTCCAAGACAAACTAACCATCAGCCAACAAACTAATTGGTTGCAGTCCCCACACCCCCACAGATTATTCCTCCCAATTCAAATAGGGATATTATTCTAGGGCAAAATAACTATGTAGATAACACTAATGCCTCTTGTTTCCCTTGCAACAATGCTCATGCACCTAGAGATTGTCCTATGGGTAATCTACAACAAAAGGTGGTGGAGCAAAGAAGAATGGATGGTCAGTTTGCAAGTTCAAGTGACAATCAAGCCTACTAGTCTCATGGTATGCAGAATTCAGTCCTAGTGGCTCAGATGCAAGGGATGTCCTTGAAAAAAGAGGAATAAATAGCCCTAGAACATGCTTTGTTCTCATGGGTTGAAGAAGAAGAATCAATTTTCTTGAATGAAGCATCTACCTCCAAAAAACTAGTGGTGCAATCTGATTATTACACTAGATCAAAGAGAAGGATGGTGGAACAACCTGAGATTGCAAATAGTTAAGTCATGGAGAATCCTCCATTTCAAGGATAAAGAAACGCTGATATCAGACAAGAAGGGCCTTAGCTAGTGCAAAATCAAGGGACTCTAGTCCAAATTCAAGAAAAAACAAGATACCCCTATTTTCAAAAAGCTCAGACTCTGAGACCAATAAATGTGGTGGATCAACTAAAAAAGACTCCAGCACAAGTATCAATATGGGATATATTGGCTATTCATAAATATAAGACACTACTACAAGAATCTCTACAAGGACAATCAGTGTCCAAAGGTACTATTACCAAAGGACTTGCTGGAAAAGAAAAGCTCAAAGATACAATCCATCTACAAACAACAACCCTAGTGAATAATACAATAGAGGCAAGCAAATCTAAACTAGATCCCTTCTATTTAACTTTGATAGTGGGTAAGAAGCTGTTGCATAATGTAATGATTGATTTAGGGGCTAGTACCATAATAATGCCCAAGCAGATAATTGATGCTTTAGGAATTAAGTATGAACCACTCACTAAAGGAGTCATACAGCTAGATGGCAAAGCAGTACAAACCATAGGGAGAATTAAACAACTCCAATTACAATTAAATGCTTGTCCAAATATAATTGTAAATCAAGATGTAGTAGTGATATATGTCCCTTGATTGGTCTCATATCATCTTAAGAACCAAATATGGCTCAAAGATGAAGATATTGTCTGAACCATTCTATAAAGATCACATCACTAATGAGCCCACCACAAAGTTAGAAGCAACCCATGCTATGATTAATAAAGAAGAGAGGGTCTTTGTCAAAGAGCTAGGTGAATGGACTGGGTATAATCAAGAAGAAGAAAATGATCATTTATTAGCTATGATGCAAAGTGACCCATACATAAATTACGACTCCATTTTTTTGGGCACTTATGTTATACTTGATGAAGATCATAGAATTTAAAATGTTTTGGAGCAAGAAAAGTTAAAAGACACCTCTTCTATTAATCCTCAGGTCTCTTATGAATTCCAGATTCCTAGTGAGAAATCACAAGCATATATTTTGACCCCTGATGAAGAAGAAATAATCTATGACTTTCTTCTTACTTTGCAAGATGATGAGGAGAAGCATGGACATTTCCTGGACCATGATTTAAATGATTTGTTTGAAATATTGACTTTGGTTATACCATTTTTCAAGATAGCTATGAACCGGTTACATATAAGCAAAATATCATTGAGCCTCAATTACATGTGCAAAATCATTACAAACCTTTAGAATTATCCTTTCAAGACATTGGTAATTTTGAATTTATTAAGGAGGATGGTCATGTAGTAGAACTAGAGTTTGAAGTAGAAGGAATTAAGTCAATTGATTTCCTAGTGAGACATGCCAATATCAAGAGCAAATATTCAGTGAACTTCCAAGATCAATAAGAGTCTATATATGTTGGAAGCATTTTTGACTCAGAATCACCCAAATGCAGGAAAACCAATGTAGCATACATAGAGGGAAATTCACCAAAATTATGTCCATTTCAATCACTATTATGGTAATATAAGCTGGCTTGTCATGAAAAAGACTTTAGAAATTCTACTTTTGATCCAGGAGGGAGATAAAGATGCTTCATTAATGTAGTTAGGTAGTTTCCCCTTTCCATATTTCTTTGTTTCCCTACTTTATTTTCCCATTTTTTGTTTTCCCACTTTTCTTTTAAATAAGTGTTCTTTGAACATGTAGTTGACAACTCATAAATTTTCAAAATTTTCAAAAATTATCCAATACATTGAATGTCTTCCAAATCTTTAGAAATCCCCAAGGTACCTTACACTTTCACTTGCATAACATGTTTATTCCACTATTCCATAAAGATTGATTAGGATCCGCTAATGGTTATTTGAGTTTAATGCCATTTTGAGACTTGATAGGTTAATAAATAGCTCTTAGCAAGAGTTAAAGTTTACAAGTTCTCAAACATTCTTACATCTACGCAAAAATATCCTGCTACTTGTATTTTTTGTGCTTAGTAAATTGCTTCAGCGAAAGCGTCTCTATTTTGTGAAAGTTCATACAAGTTACCACAAAGAAGATACAAAGATGGAGGGGGCACAATCTTCACAACAAGGAGCTAGGATGTATGAATCCCTTGATAAGTTTCTTGCAAGTAAATCATATGCTTTAGCTCTCATGTAGTCATTGAAGAACTATCCAAGGACCAAGTTTCTTAAAGCTGGCCCAGTAAGTGATTCAGTTAAAATAAAGGATTATGTGAATGGCATCATGGATCCAATTCTTCATAGATCTAATAGCAAAAATCTTAGAGAAGGGGCACATCAAAGGTGTCTACAGAGGGCCAGAGTAGGATAGTTTGAAACATTTTCCATGAGGATATGGACCTCATAACTAGCTTAGTTCATTGTCCCAACTATACATTCATGCCCCAACTTGGTCGAATTATGTGCAGACTTATTCCATACACCTTCAGGTACCATTTAATGAGGCCCATTCATAGTGCAAATCACACTACAAGCTATCAGGGATATGTTAACCCTACATCATGACATCATAGCTACATTTTCTACTATTTCCAAGATGCAAAGAACGTGGGAAAATATCAACACTTAGACAAGGTTCTTGAGATTCAAGTTATAATTGGGTGATGATGACATTATGGTACCCACACTCCCTGCACCAAGAGCTCAATTCACATAGGCTAGCCAAGACTCATTATCTATGATGGATCTCATCTTTGGCATGAAAGATGATATGGCAGTGTATGTAGATCAAATGGCTATCCTTTTCAGGCTAAAGACCGTTGACAAAACCCAAGAGTATAAGCTTGATTTTTTTGAACAAATTGCTTTCTCAATGGTAGAACAATTGGCTCATTTTAGATCAAAAGGAGTGTTCATGTATTCTTCCTATTTGTTCCACCTCATGCTTTTTTAGAACTCTGAACTCTTTACACAACATATGTATCTTAATATGTATGACCTAGATTTTGATCTCCAAAGGACCATTCCTGTGTCTGCATGGACACACATTTTATCAAAGACTAGTAACCCATATGAGTTCTGGGAATTATTTGTCACTCCTACCCTTTGTCATCTTAGTCCTAAACCAATTATGAATAGATTATTCCCCAGTGTTTCAAATCTTCTGGCCAGTTGCCCAATCCCTTGTGATTTCTATTTTGGATCACACCATACCATTATAAGATTCCGTGGTTTTTGTGAAGAACCAATATTTCTACTGAAGGTTTTGACTCTTAGGTTAGCATTCCTCAAGGTCACTAGACAAGTATCCATTGTTGACATTGAATTTGGTTTTAAGAAGAGAAAAATAAAAATGTATGATCTTTCATGGATGACAACAAACATGCTTTTGGAAACTAGAGATGCAAAAGTTGTGTTGCTCAGAAAGCTAGCCTTTTTAGGTTTCTTTCTAGTAGAAGACAAATGGGTTTATGACCTAAATGGTTTCATAGCCTCCTAGGTAAGGACTCACAGGCTTGCAACTAGAATTGCACATGAAGTTTGCCATTTTTGGGAAACCAAGAAAAATCTTAGGGAAGACAATCCTGGATTTTATGTTGAGTTAACAGACTTGCCACTTCCATAGAATAGGCCATGGGAGACATTCTATGTCAAACAAAGAGATTATGATCCCAAAGTCAAAATGACTTTTGGCTTGAGGAGAGAATTGAAGAATAAAGATTGGGATAATGAGAAGATAGAGGCCTATTGGAAGTATAGGTAGGAAATTTGTCAAACAACCCATTCTTTCATGAATGTAGACATAGATGAAAGATAAGAAGAACTATGGGATGAATGTCATCTCTCTCTTATATCTAGCCCAGAGATAGGAATTTGCCTACACTAGGTGAAGAACAAGAAGCTAGGGCTGAGTCAAGCCAAGAATCACAAGCCTTAGAGCAAATTGTAGCTACAACAACTGTATCAATTTGGCCTCCATCCCTTAGTGCCATAAAAATGCAAAAAAGTGTGGTGCCTTCAACATCACAAGCTTCCCCATCAGCCTTGATTATAGATGTTCTTAGTTCCCCACAAGCCTCATTGAAAGGAGCAAAAATATGGCTAGAGGAAGAGACACCCAAGAAATGAAAGAGGGTGCAGTTTCTATTTACTTCAAAAGAGGATATGGACACCACACAACACCAATTACAGGGAACTGTAATCATGCCTCAGGTAAGAATTATTCCTCCCTCTCCTTCTCAATCTATTTCTTCTCCTATTGGCATGATAACTTCATCTAGCCAGATGACATCTCCTGCCACTTCTACCATTCCCATTTCTCATTTCATCCCATCAGTGTCACCTCAGGCCTTAATAGTACCTCATTTCTCCCCTTCTATTCCCAAAAAACCTTTCCCTCAAATTTCCCATAGCCAACAATTGGCTATTCAATACGGTCTTCCACAAGGACATCCTTTTACAAGTGGGCACATTATCTCTCCTTCCACCTTCCAAGACCAAGCAAATGCTGCTAAGAAGGTGAGGGAAGCCTGAAAAGAGAAAAAGAAGATTAAGGAGAACAAAGCTTTGGCTACACCCCATTTACGATCACAATTTGACCCTATCCATCAGCAATTGATAGTGACTCATTTGTCACCATATGTCATAAAGCCAATGGAGTAGATGTAGTCAGAAGATTACATGATGAATGCAATAGCCATCGACATGTCACTCTTCAGGCCATAGGACAAAGTTGAGCTATTGGCTGAATCCACTTTTGTAGTTACCAAAGATTATTTGAAGATATCAAGAAGGCTACAGAAGATGAAAGTTGAGCTAGCCAAGAAAAAGGCAAATTGTAACAGTTTGACCTCATAAATCAATAACAAAAACAATGAGGTAGAGAATCTAAATAAATAGTTGCAAAAAATTGTTTCTCTTCAGACCCACCAGGCAGTTCAAGCCCAAAATGATTCTTTAAAGGTAGGGCTCACACAGGTAAAGGATGCAGTGATGACCCTTAGGCACAAAAAAGTAGTGTTGCAAGAAAAGTGTGATGAAAACCTATTGTAGGTTACCCAATTACAACAAAAGTTGTTGGCTGAACAGAATAACACTGCAGTCATAATAGCCCAATTTCACTCATAGCAACATATTGCAGCACAATTGACACTAGAGCTAGCCAATAGGCCAAAGAGTGTTAGAGTATTAAGTATAGTAAGGGAGCTATATGAATCCATGTGGAAGAGAATCTCTTCAAAGATTATTTAGCTCAGGCCATCTCTCACCTTCCTGCTAAATGCACAGGAATTGTTCAAAAAGGTGGAGAGTTTAGTTGTAAATACTTTGGCTACTGTCTCTGAAAGAGTAATGGACTCAGAAACATTACTGCAAAAGCTGTATGATGTAATGGATGTAACACTGTTAGAAATAGGAATCAATGATAGAATGGTCACTGCCAAGTAGGTAAATGAAGTTCTCAGTTGCAACTCCACAGCCAATAGTTGTAAGGAGTTTTTGGATATCATGAAAGAAGGAATCAATGAAATGAAATAGCATGTTGAAGATCTAGTGCAACTAGGTTTTCCTTCTCTAATTCCTGATGACAACACTGTGCTAATGGTGGAATAAATTGAACCTTTGCTATTGGCCAAATAGAAAGATCAAACAATTTTCTAGAATCTAAGGGATGATTCATTAGTACCTAAATTAGAAGCTGTCTTGGTTCCTATTTCCCAGCTTGAATTCAAATTAAAGGCTACGGTTCAAATTTTGCAACATTTTTCACACAAGGATATTATTAACCTTGATTTAGCCTTTAATGAATTGCAGGGTAAGCAAGGGTTATCTGATGAAGAGTGGTCTACCTACTAGACAACATTGTTAAAGCTATAATTTTGAATTTTTGATCTAGTACGAGTCATGGGTTCTTTTTGAGCAAGCCCAAAGGTCCTTGGGGTCACCAGTAACTGTAGAGTAAAAATTTACTCTACATTACATTCTATTTTTTAGTTCCACACTGCAAAATTTTGTCCTTGCATTCATTGGTCTGAGATGGCAAAGTCATGATACAGAGCACGGGCTCTATTTTCCTTTTGATTCATTTTTGCCTAAGTGTTGAAGTCGAGTGGAAGTTGCCAAGTGTCAATGTCTGAGGCATACCTTCTCAGTAGAAACTGCCAAGTGTTGTAGTCTAATGCACTTTCTATATGTTTTGTGAGTTGGTTGAAATGAGCCACATGTCTCATAACATCTCAATAGAACGTGCCAAGTGTCATTATCCATAGTTTCATATCAGCACCCACATTTCATCTCTTTTTAGTAAAAGGTTTCAAAAGCTAAGTATCAAGATCAGGTAGAAAGTGCCAAGTGGCAGTTGCAGAAGGTCTCAATGTTGCTTTTCTAAAAGCAATGGAAGCTACCATGTACTCTACCAAAATAAAATGGAAGCCACCATGTGTTGCAGTCTGAATTATCTTCATCTTTACTTTGCTAATATAGCAAAGACTGTGGTGGGTCCCAAGTTTTGTTTCTTAAGTGAGCAAAAGCCACCAGGTGTCGCTATCTGTGTAAATGTGAAATGAGACCCAAATTGTTTCTATGGTATAAATACAAGTAGCAGAGATCACCACGTGTCATCTTCTGTAGTTTTCTAAAAGGGAAACTACAAGCAGTAGAGATCACCATGTAACCCAAGTAAGAGAAGTGGAGATTTCCATGTGTTTTTTAATGAAGATGCAGAGATTGACACCTGTCTTGATGTCCCTTTTAAAAGAAATGCCATGAATCTTATTATCTTTTAAGCTATTGAAGTTTTGAGAAAATAGATAGCGACAAGTGTCAAAGGTAGAACATGGCTATGCAAAGACACAAAAGAGTATAAGTTTCATGGAAAGTGCTGCATGTCTTCAATAGGTGCGGTGGAACATGACATGTGTCATTCTCTTGTGTTTGCTAAAGTAATAAGAGGAAACCGTGTCATTCTCTGGTGTTTGCTAAAGTAATAAGAGGAAATTAGCTAAGTGTCACATAGCATTCAAGAGAAGGGAACATCCTATAATCTGTTTTAGCCAATGAACTACCAGAAGACAAAGCATTCCATAATCTATAAGATATCTTTTGTTAGACACGTTTAGTTAGGGAAGATTTGATTTGGGCCATTAGATTGAGAACAAGCAAACAATCTAGAGTGGATTCAAGGCTATAAATAAGGGTGCAGAGATCACCAAAAAGAGAATCCATTATCAGAGAAAATTTCTAAGAGAGAATTATTGTAACAAGTTTAGACTTTTTAGAGCAGTGGCTAAGTAATATCACTTGCTTTTGTCTCATTTTATTGAGTTAGAAGTTTTATATAATTGTACATGTTTTTGTGCCTTTTATATGACTGGAAGATTTGAATAAGATTAAACCCTATGATTTTGTTGATATTATCTATGTCATTTGCAAAAGTAGTCTAAACTGTAGATTTTCTAGAGTTGTGATTAGGAATGTCATTTGCTTTTGTCTCATTTTCTTGAGTTGGAAGGTTTACATAACTGTACATGTTTTTGTGCCTCTTATGTGATTGGAAAATTCAAATAAGAAGATTGAACCCTATGCCTTTGTTGACATTTTTTGTATCTCAACAAAAGAAGTCTATGCCATGAGCCTTTATTTCTATTATTTCAATCTTTTACATTGATCATGCACTTGTTTGCTCTTAAATGTAAATGAATCTTACATATATTCTCACTGTGCTTAGGATTAAGGTCAAATTACATTCAGGTGCATCACCATAGATTATATTTTATTTCATCATTGTGTTTTTGATTTAAATTCCTATCCCTTTTCCTATTAACTACTCAATTTAAAAAAAAGCCAGCTTCTCAAAAATCTGGATGTTGTTTCAAGATGCAAGTCCCATATCTTGAAACTTCCCATTGTTGTTGATTAGAATCAAGCACAATTTAAATCATCAATAGTAATTGTAGAGTAAAAATTTACTCTATGTTGCATTCTATTTTTTAGCTATTTGCTGCTAAATTTTGTCTTCACATTTGTTGGTCTGAGATGGCGAAGTCATGATACAGAGCACAGGCTCTATTTTCCTTTTGATTCATTTTTTCCTAAGTGTTGAAGTCAAGTAGAAGTTACCAAGTGTCGATGTCCAAGGCATCCCTTCTCAGTAGAAACTGCCAAGTGTTGTAGTCTGAGGCACCTTCTATATGTTATGTGAGTTGGTTAGAATGAGCCATGTGTCTCATAACAGCTCAGTAGAATGTGCCAAGTGTCATCATCCATGGTTTCATATCGGCACCCACATTTCATCTCTTTCCAATGAAAGGTTTCAAAATCTAAGTATCAAGATCAAGTGAAAAGTGCCAAGTGGCAGTCACAAAAGGTCTCAATGTTGCTTTTCTAAAAGTGATGGAAGCTGCCACGTACTCTAGCAAAATAAAGTGGAAGCCACTATGTGTTGTCTGAATTATCTTCATCTTTGCTTTGCTGATATAACAAAGACTATGGTGGGTCCCAAGTTTTATTTCTTAAGTGAGCAGAAGCTACCAGGTGTCACTATTTGTGTAAATGTGAAATGAGACCCAAATTGTTTCTATGGTATAAATACAAGTAGTAGAGATGACCACGTGTCATCTTCTCCAGGTTTCTAAAAGGGCAATTACAAGTAGTGGAGATCACCACATAACCTAGGTAAGAGAAGTAGAGATTTCCATGTGTCTTTTAATGAAGAAGCAAAGATTAACACCTATCCTAATGTCCCTTTTAAAAGAAATGCCATGAATCTTATTATCTTTTAAGCTGTTGGAGTTTTGAGAAAATGGATAGCGACAAGTGTCAAAGGCAAAACATGGTTGTGAAAAGACACAAAAGAGTATAAGTTATGTAGAAAGTGTCGTGTGTCTTCAATAGGTGTGACAGAACATGACAAGTGTCATCCTCTGGTGTTTGCTAAAGTAATAAGAGGAAATTGGCTAAGTGTCACCTAGCATTCAAGAGAAGGGAGCGTCCTGTAATTTATTTTAGCCAATGAATTGCCAGAAGATGAAGCATTCCAGAATCTATAAGATATCTTCTGTTAGACATGTTTAGTTAGGGAAGATTTGATTTGGGCCGTTAGATTGAGAACAAGTAGACAATTTGGAGTGGATTCAAGGCTATAAATAAGGGTGTAGAGATCACCAAAAAGGGAATCCATTATCAGAGAAATTTTTTGAGAGAAAATTATTGTAACAAGTTTAGACTTTCTAGAGTTGTGGCTAAGTAATATCATTTTCTTTTGTCTCATTTTCTTGAGTTGGAAGGTTTATATAACTATACGTGTTTCTGTGCCTTTTGTATGACTAGAAGATTTGAATAAGAAGATTGAACCCTATGCCTTTGTTGATATTATTTGTGTCATTTGCAAAAGTAGTCTAGACTGTAGATTTTCTAGAGTTGTGATTAGGAATGTCATTTGCTTTTGTCTCATTTTCTTGAGTTGGAAGGTTTACATAACTATACATGTTTCTGCGCCTCTTATGTGATTGGAAAATTCAAATAAGAAGATTGAACCTTATGCCTTTGTTGACATTTTTTGTATCTCAATAAAAGAAGTCTATGCCATGAGCCTCTATTTCTATTGTTTCAATATTTTACATTGATCATGCACTTGTTTGTTCTTAAATGTAAATGAATCTTACATATAGTCTCACTGTGCTCAGGATTAAGGTCAAATTACATTCAGGCACATTGCCATAGATTAGATTTTCTTTCTTGCATTGTGTTTTTGATTTAAATTCCTATCCCTTTTCTGAGTAACTAATCAATTTAAAGAAGAGCCATCTTCTCAAAAATATGGAGGTTGTTTCAAGATGCAAGTCCCATATCTTGAAACTTCCCATTATTGTTGATTAGAATCAAGAGCAATTTTAAATCATAAACACACACCAATTTAGCCTTATTCCTTATAACAATTTCATCCTCATTGACTTTGATTTTAAATACCCACTTTTTACTTATTACATTCTTGTTTTAAGGTCTTAGAACTCATTCCCATATTTTGTTCTTCTCGATTTGGCTTAGTTCTTCTTCTATGGCTTTTAGCCAATTTTCATCCTTTCTAGCTTCAACATAGTTCTTAGGCTCAATTTTAGATATTAGATCAAAACTTACTTGATCCTTATTCGTTGTAACTCTTCTTATTATCTAAACTCCATTTTTTTTACCAATGATTTTCTCTATAGGATTATCTTTTTGAACAAATCTTGTAGGTGCCTTTTCATTTATTTCCTTAGGCTCTTCATTAACTACTTCCTCTTCAGAATCTGATTCTTCTTAACATAATTCAAGCCTTCTTCAACCTTGAAATTGATACTCTCTATAGTTTTTTAAGCCTTTTGTTGTAGCATTTGTAGGCTTTGATTTAGGTAGAGTAACCAAGAAATATTCCTTCATCACATCTTGATTCAAAGCTTACCAAGTTGTCTTCTTTTCTCTTGATGTGGCATTTGCTACTAAACACTCTAAAATACTTAATAGAGGTAGGTATTTCATACCATAGTTCATAAGGGGTTTTATCATTATTTATCCTTAGTTGAACTCGAACCAAGATATATATTGATGTTTGTATTGCTTCTCTCTAGTATCTATCAAGTAACTTGGCCTCTTTTAGCATTGTTCTAGCCATCTCTTTGATTGTTATGTTCTTTCTTTCAATAAATCCATTCTATTGTGGAGTTACTATTATAGAGTAATGCATTTTGATTCCATGCTTCTCATAGTACTCTATGAAATCATATGAGGTCAATTCTCCACCTCTATCAGATCTCAAGCATCTTATTTTTTGTACAATCTCATTCTTTACCATGGCCCTAAAGATATTGAATCTTTAAAATCCCTATGACTTGTGCTTCAAAAAGGTTACCCATGCCATTCTTGAGTAATCATATATTAACAATATGAAGTATCTTTCTCCTTTGGATCCTCTTGTCTTAGTAGGACCATAAAGATTAGTATGAACTAACTCTAAAAGATTTGTAGTTGTATACTCTTTTGTTTGAAATCTGACCCTTATTTGCTTTCTTTACTGACATTCCTTTAAAGTAGTGCCTTTAGGTTTGGTTATCTTAGGCATATGTCTGACACACTTATTTAAACTCACTTTTACTAGGTTATCAAAGTTGACATGACCCATTCTTCTATATTATAACTAGCTCTAATCAATCTTTCCTATCAGGCATCTATTACCATTCAATTCACTTAGATTATAAATATTGCTTTCAGTGCTTTTCCTTTATGCAACTAATTTCTAGATCTCTTTATCTTACAACCTTATACATTAAATGTGACCTTATATCCATTGCCACACATTTGGATGACACTTATCAGAGTATGTTTCAATCATTCAACATAAAGGACATCATGTGTAGGCAATTTTATATTTATATTCAAGGTTCTTTTACCATGTATTTTTACTATAGTATTGTCTCCCAAGCTAACAAATCCTTCCTTACATTTACTCAGTTTGATGAAATTTCTTTTATCACTAGTCATGTGTTTTAAGAAAACACTATCTATTACCCAAAAATTCTATCCCTTAACATTGATTGCAGTTTGACCAATCATATATTGTGTAATTTTTTTATCCATTACTTTTCACACATCCTTAGGTTTCTTGTTTGTCTTATTTTTCTCTTTTTCAAAGACTTGTGAGCCTTTGTTCACACTAGGAGACATGCCTTTCTTTTAAATTTGTATTTTTTATCTTACAATGTTTGTTCTACATTATTTAGCTATGTTACCAAAACTATTGAAATTGTAGCATATTACATTTGTATCTAAAAAGGTTACAAATGAATTTTTGATTACAAAGTTTATTCTTTTTTTATATATAACTCTACATTCACTAGCCCTATGACCAAACTAATTATAGGTATAATAATAACCATAGAAAAATGAGGAATACCTGGTCATAATATTTCTTTATGCAAGGTGAGGAAATCTTCTTAACTATGGCTTCTTCAAGTCTTTCACCATTATGTAACCATCTGCATCAGCTACCTTTGTCTCCTACATCTTCTTTGAGATTATAGATATTAACTCATTATTCTTATTCTTATTTGTAGGCTTCTTTTCTCCTTCATCTTTCTTCATATCAATAGTGCTTATGTTTATGTTTGTATCTATGGAGGTATTCATGAAAGCTTTTTCTTTCTTTTTTCTTGATTCTCGTTCTGCTTTGAAGTTGTCATATAAGTTTACATATGTACTGGTTATGAAAAATTCACTTTTTAAAAACCAAGACCAGATTTCTCTTTTGATGGATTTTGAGAGTTGATCAATTCATCAAGATTTTATGAACCTCCTTTTAATTTCAAACCTTTACCTATTTATTCTTTATCTTTTTCAAGTTCTTTTTTTTAAATCCACTATTTCTACTTCTAACTTCATGCATTCATCAAATTTAGACTGTAGTAAAAATTTTACTACATCTTATATTATTTTAGCCTCTTCAACTTGTGTCTTTAGGCTAACTACCATCTAATCAGATTTTTTAAGACTTTTAGATACTTTTTCAACATTATTTTGTGCTTGTTTCTTCTACTTTGAGTTCTCTTTTCTCATCTTGTTAATTTCATCTAGAACACAAATGAGTTCACCCTCTAGATCCACTTCTCCTTTCTCTTCTTCATCTAAGTCTTTAACTTCTTATTTTTATTGATCCATAGAGGTTGATTCTAATGTCACAAATAGGATTTTATTTCCCTCGGCCAGAAAGGCACAATCATGGTCATCATATGAGATATCACACTCATCTAATGAATCACTATTTTCTTTTATGTACAAGCCCTTCTTATTTTTAAAGAACTTATTATTTTTAGAGTAGTGAGGTTTAATATTTTTAATATTATCTTCTTTCTTAGAGTTATCCTTTTTGTTATAAGGGCATTTAGCAGTAAAATCTCCTACCTTATCATGTTTAAAGCATTTAAAGGGTAACTTACCTTTGTATTTTATAGACACTCTTTTTTATTTTCTAACAAAGTTGGATTATTCTTCTTCAGTCTCCTCAAATCCAGATGTAGGTGCTTATGATTTTACTTATTTGGCTACTTTGAATGAAAATTCTTTATCAAAAGTATCTGCTTCTCCCATTCTCATCTCATAAGCTATGAAGGTTTCATGCAACTCATCAATAATGAGTTTATCTATATCTCTCACTTCCTCTATTGTAGAGATTTTAGAGTCATACCTTGATGGAAGAGATCTTAGGACCTTTTTGACAATGAATGAATCTTTCATCTCTTCTCTAATGCCTTTGATTACATCGACATTTCATCTAATCTAAGGAGGTAGTTTACAATTTTATCCTCTTCATTCATTTTAAGAATTTGAAACTTGCCTCTGTATGTTTGTATCTTAGCCTACTCTACCTTATGATCACCTTCATAAATGATCTTCAACTTGTTCCATAAATCATGTGCAGTTTGATAATGTATGATTTTAACATACATTATGTTAGATAATTTAAAAAGGGTAGCATTCTTTGCCTTACCATTTCTTTCATATGATTTCTTAATATCTTGATCAATAGGAGTTATAGCAGGCATTGTATATTCATTTACAATAAACATCCATAAATCAAACCCTAATGAAGATAAATATTATTCCATTTTAATGCTTCAAAATGCATAGTTTGATCCATCAAAAAGAGGTTCTTTCTTTGAGGAAGATCCTTCTTGACTAGTCATTTGTGTTCACTATCCAAGATCTAACTAAGTTGATTAGGCTTCTTCTAAGTAATCAGGGATATGATACTAATTGTTGGAATATAACTATCTACAGAGAGGAGGGTGAATCAGTAGATTGATTAAAATTAATCCTTTAATACTTTTAATACAAATTAAAAAGCATATTCAGATATCAAACACACACAAAGAGATAGAACACTCAATGTACATGGAAAACCCAATATGGGAAAACCATGATGAGCATAAATATAAGAATCTATTGTTATAATATAGCCTTACAATAAAAATCTCATTGGTTCTAATGTTTAAGGGCACCAACCCTAAGGGACACCAATCCCATAATTTAAGAGGACCTATTCTAAGGAAGCACCTATTCCCTAACTGAGCACAAACTCAATTTTTTGATGGCACCTACCAAGCAAATATATTATGGAACTACAACTATAGATTTAAAATTGATTCAAATTTGAGTCCAATTTTATGTTACAAACCTATTTTGTAACTACTCATACTCTACACTTATTCTTTCTTTCTCTCTACCTATTTACCCCTTAAGTCAACTTCATTACATACTTAAAGTATATCTTATATCTCTCTCTCTCTCTCTCTCTCACACACACACACACACACACACACACACACACATGCACACACGCACACACGCGCGCGCACACACACACACACACACACACACACACACACACACACACACACACACACACACACACACACACACACACACACTCCCACACATGCATGCACACATGCACGCACGCACACACATACACACACACACACAATATGTGTGTGTATTAGATATAGGTCTCACATCTTCTTCATGTTCACACTTGGTCATTAACACATCATGGTCCTATCTGTTGGACTTAGTTCATCTACCTTTAACAACAAGTTTACCACTTCTTGAGTTCATGCATCACCACCATAATTATTTATATTTTACTATTTTAATCATATATCAAGCTTGAGCTTTGATACACATGCCATTTTTCACAATTTGTATCAATTACAACAATCTATATCATTCTCCATGTCGTAAAATATAACGTACCTATATTTCTATCACTTGACTATTGAGATGAACATATATTTAAATTCTGACCATTGATCTTAAGTTTTATGTCATGATCTAGTGATCATCATTTAATTGACTCAAATTTAAAATGTAACTATTAAATCAAACTCTGATAGGATCACAGTCTCTATTAGATATTTGTGAGGTTTCAAACTTTAATGTTTCAAATTTAAAATGCATACATTGAACTTTAATTTGAGCTCCCACATTCTATTAGATCTTCAAAATTAGAATAGACTTTACCTCTATTTATCATTAAACATTGAGCACTTGATCTCATCTTGTTGATTCCTAATACTTTAGAACACATACACACCATTGATATTCTTAAATTAGCTTAGTATTTAACTTGCTAAACGTCACACACTTTGACCTTTTTGACTCCATGCACTCTATTGGTCTTCATTACATTATCACACACTCACCATTAGATCCTCTGATAGATTAATATACTAATTGGATCTCTATTTTACAAGCTCCCATGAATGTGATACATGTCACTAGTGCATTCACTCTCAGGTACCTTTAACATATTGACTTTGTTGCACATATTTGGATATATACATCATGTAATTAAGTGTTGACCATTGATTAAGCTTAGATAAATCTTAAGTCAAGGAATTAGGAAAAATTAAAGTCTTTGATCACTACTCTAATCCGGTAATCACTAGGTCGAAAGGGCTAGTTGCACAATGATGAAGAAGGCTTAAGTTATAACTTAAGTAACTAGTTCCCACCTATATCTAGTCAATATATAAATAGAAGTACCTATGAATTCCATGTTAAAAAACCATAGGGTTTTAAAAATAAACCCTAGTAATGGCTTAGAGCAAAGATAAATCATTTTTGAGCTCATTTCTCTTCATCTAAACCTGTGGACCATATATATGAGATGAACTTGAAAAACCCATAACAAAACTTCTATCAATTTCTCTACAAACATCCAAAAATAGTCTTTGTAAAAGCATTAAAACTTTATATGACAATTTTTCAACTTTTACAATTATAAAACATGCTCTTCTCTCCATCAATATTGCGTGTGATCTATTCTTTGACATCAATGACATCCATAGTGCCAACTATATATCTTTTGACATCAATGGCAATCATATTACCAATATATTAGTATCATATCTTGGTGTCATGGTTTGGTGTTTTATGTTAAATAAAAGTCTAAAAAAATTCTTATTAGGATTTTGAGGCCTATGGTATGTGTCTAGTTCAATTAGTGTGATGATTTGATATTTTATAAGGTCTTTTACAATGTAGTTTTACATGGTTTAAGGTATGTTTAGAAAGACTAATGTTTCAACTATGTTTGTTCTATTATTTGTTACATGTTATAAAGTTAGTTATTTTGTTATATATAAAGGGTGTATAGTCAAAATCATGTGTACAGATCAAATAAGTCATTTGACACTTATTGAGGATCTTTTATACTTCATTTGGTCTATATACTTAGCCAAGATATTGGTTCTCTCAATTTTCTAACATACACTCACTTTGATATCTTTATATTCTTTGATTTGACTCCCATTTAGAGAATCATGTTACAAATGGTAAGAATAATTAGGAAAAATGATCTTATTTTAATTTTATAAGGCCTTATTACAAGACATAAGAGACTTAATTTGACATATTATATGTATGTACTGTATAATATGCCTCTAAATGAATAAGTTCTTTGATGAAGAGAAAATTTTACAAGTTTCTATGTTAAGTCAAGTCATGTAATATCAAGGTAGACCATGGTATAGAGTAATAAGATCCTCCTCCAACCTCATACAACCTTATCAGGTTTAAAAACATGCTCATATAGTGTTTGCAAGATAAATAAGACATA